>MEHQ01000666.1:0-379874 GCA_008828725.1 Saccharina japonica
AGTGCATGTGATTGGTGTGACCGTACCGGAGAGACGCAAACCCTCACATCGAGTATAACAACGTAACATGACACCAGATCCCTCGTGCGACATACTGTACCTGCAATAATTGTTCTCCTGTGTGCGGCTTGGTCAAGGGTTGGTTGTACACTGCATGGTCATGTGCTTAACGGGCATACGATACTGGCATGTGCTGGTACTTCAGCGTAGTCTTACCGATCTACGGCCTACCCAGGCATTCCATGATCTAATCTGTGAGTGTCGAGCACTGTTTGCGGTCTCTCAGAGAGATGGCCTACAGGACATGTACATGAGCAGGTGGGCAGGCAGGATGTCCATAACACCACGCGCGGTTAGCGGTTGGTTACCCTGATAGATTATTATTCTTATTATTTTTTTATCCTCCGGCGGATGGGTCAAAATAAAGCTTACGCCCTCCACACTCCCACGTCTCACTTCGTGTCGTGTGTCAATTCACTCCGTGCCCCCTCGGAAGTATCAGCCCTTGCTGTCTACTACTCCGGAGACTTGAGCATGTTGATCCGACCTGACCCCCGAAGGGGCCCGGTGCGGTGGGGATAGCCACCCGAAGAGTAAACTCTCCGGGTAGTGTGGTACTTGCCGCAGCTCATCCACTAACAAAAAACCAGGCCAAGATGCCTTCCTGCCAGACTCGGATCATTTACGATCCATCCTACCCGTTTGGGCGTTGGTCCCCAGTTATCGTTGCAAGGATATACACAGGTGTGTAAAATACCTGGGGTCTAGCGATGTATCTTCCGGGCGATCCCACGGCCCTTCGGGGCCTTGTGGTCTACCTTTAAGCGAGCTCGTAGGACCGCTCACTACTGCTGCAGTCGCTGTTACAGGTCACATCGCCGCCCAGTAGTATTGTAGTAATATGGAAGGCCTTATATGGAGCAGGGGGGGGGGGGGAGAGGGCTCTCTTTAATCCCCTGCATTCAGTATATACAGGTATGGTTTGGGCGTAAAGGGAGTAAACAGTAACAGGTACGACCCCCCCCCCCCGCCTCCCCCGTCTCCGGAGGGTCGATTTTGAATAGTTGGACTTGAGTTGACGAAATTGTATTTTTCGGGCACCTGGACGTCTCCAGTGAGGACGGGTTTGGGGAGGTGGCATCTACTTTGGGGGCCTGATGTGGCCTGGGGGGGTCTCTGGGTAGTTTCCTACTCGTCTGGTGTGCAGTGCATTCTCACATATTTTAACCTGCCGACCTTTTTACACTTCCGGATTGCCCATAAAGACTTTCTCCTCGAGTTACAGCACAAATGCTTACCTGTTTGAGTTGTCTATTTTCAAAGGAACTCGGACTGAAATCCTTTACTACGAGATTCTTAACATCTGTCGAGTACTGTACTCATACATACGTGACTTTTAGCACACACACACGCAAAGAAGGCATACGACGACGACGCATACCCAAAAGGGATTAGGGAGCTTGAGACTGCTGCTTCATTTGGTGCTACCGTACTGCTGTTGTGGTGGTGAGCGCGCCCTCTCGGCCATCGAACAAGAAGAGTCGAATATCACAAACAAAAGGCACCTGGAAAACGAAGGAAGTACAAACACTTGCCGTATAACTCTAACGCACGGCAACGTGGAGACTTCCAGGCCGATTCTTTGTTGCTATTGGGATTGTTTTGTGTACTATTAGCGGTGCTTCTATCCGCCAAGAAGATATATTGCACCTCCTGGCTAAGTATCTCAGATAACCCGACGAGTTGAGCTGTGTTGGTATTTTTCATGGATAGCTCTTGATGGTTTCATACGAATGATATTATTACAATGCCGGTTATCTAGATCTAGCGCTCGCCGTGGCTGCGTGGCGGTGAACACTACTTTGGAAAAATCGAAAGACGCGTGCCACGATAGAGGTAGTCCCAGTGACACTTTTTGGTGTTTTTTTTTCTGAATGATCGGGCTCCTTAACCCAAATTCGTCGGACTTTCATTATTTTGTTGCCATATTTTCGATAGTATACCTAGCTCATGGGATTGTTGGTCGGTCGCACTTTTTTTTTTTTTTTTTTGCAAAATCGGTTTTCGGGTGAGGTATATTGAGCCCCTCAAGTGATTAGTGACCACCCTTATAAGGCAAAAACATCACGGTGCACCTCTATCGTAGCATTCGTCCAAACAAACATCTCCATGGCTGAAGCCACTCGCATAAAAAACGTCGGTGAAATATCTCCATTGTTTCTCATGTTTCAATGTGTTTTTGTAAAGCATGTGCCGATGTAAAAAACAAAACAAGGAGAGGCGGTTTTTCTTGTATGTAGCTTTTCACGGTATGCAAAAAGCGAGACGGCACGGGGAAATAGTGTCCTGACTTGTTCAATGGGAAACAAACTGAAGACGAGACAGGAAAGCAATACATATTCACAAACAGTTTGGAGGATCGGGATGGGACGGGACGGTAAGTGTAAAACTTCCAACCGGACGGGAAGGTAAGAAACAATGTTATCCTTTATTCGGGACTGGACGGGACGGCAAACGCAATGTTTCATGATGGGACAGGACGAATAATATACTTTTTCACGAGGGGGCGGAATGGTAACATTTTTTTTCATAACGGGACGGGGCGGTAGAGACCGGTTTTTTGCGACGTTAGCAAAACTATTTATCCTGCACGTACTGCAAAAAAATATCATTTTTGTATACATTACCCGTAGGTGGAATCAGATTATGTCGAAAACGTGGGTACACGTCCAGAGCGGTTACATAATTTCACAGGGCGTGCATGTTTCTTGCGATGCAAAGGCTTCATTCTAAGAAGAGCAAAAATGAATAAGCAAACCCCGAAATACTTAATGTATACTCAAACTGAGAAGCACCATCGAGACATGGCCCCTCTCGCGAAACACTGTCCGATGGTCCATCAAAGCCTAACTTATCTTACCGCCATAGCTAGAGACGACAGCCCACACATAAAAAACCATTAGGTAAGCGCGATCGAAGCATTACACTCAGCTACGAAGCAAAAATCAGTTTCGACAAAATCCTCGATCTCACAGATGTGTTTTTTTTTTTTTAATATACGTATATATACCCGGCCTATCCTACCGTACAGCGATAATCTCAACAATGCGCCAGGATCCACACTTGAGGAGCACAAGGTAGTATCCCAGCAACCGCCTTCGAGGCATATGCTAGCCCAAGCCTGATACACAATCCTATGCCCTAGATATGCCGGTATCGAACGTATCAAGCGGTGAAACGACCTGTGCAATATACGATAGGGGTATGTATGTGGGGAACGTCCCTGAGCCTCCGCGCTTCAAGCTTTTCAGCGACCGATATTCGCTCAAACGCATGCACGCTTTACCAGCCTGAGGCACGATCCCACGGGCAAGGTATACGACGGTAGACCTATAAAACCTGCGACCGATGCTACGCCAGAGGTAGCACGTTTAGGCGGAAACGTTTTCCGGGATGGCAATCCTCCTTCACCTACTACTACCGTCGTGGAAGTCCATCGTTGTGATGGAAACGCATTTCTTTTTATGCTTACTGTAGGCCATGAGCTTGTTCGTCGGGTAGGCCTTCCCCCCCTCCCCTCCCAAATCATCAGCGTTTTTGGTGAAGTACAGAATTCCTCAAGAGACCATCCTTAGAAACTGGCCTGTATGCAGGTGCACCTCTGCCGTAGCATGCGTCCTGAATAGTATCCGACCATGCTTGTTGGAGATCCTCCGCGGGGGAAAATCCGACCAAAAGAGGCATGTTTGTGGCTCGAAGGTGCAAGCCCTCCCGCAAAATTATGATCAAACACAAATAACAGACACAGGGTCATTGTGGATTGCTGCTTCGGTTGAGAGGCTAAGGAACTTCCCCCGCCCCCGCCCCCCGCACCGGTGGACACATATTTGAGTCATGCATAAATCCCTGAAGCGGTACCGGGCATCGATAAGTGTCATATAACACTAAAAACAGGCGTGTTTTTCTCGCGTATCTCCCCTACAAATGTTCCACCTTAATGGTATAATACTCAAGGGCGCACAAAAAAAAAAGAAAACGACACCACACACCTAGGAAGGTCAGAATGAAAAAAAAAACGGATCGCTGTGATCACAGGACGAAATGAGCAAAAACCATTTTTTTTTCGTTTTTTGTTCCCTTTTTTAACTTGGTTTTAGAGACCCCCCCTATTTGTTTTTCGCTGGTCGGGGGGGGGGGTGTACTCATGTCGTGCACGGCCGTAGTCATATGACCATAGACCCTCGCATCCCTACAATGCCGGGACGGAGCGCGTTGGGTTTTCACCAACCAGGCAGGGGGGCGCGGGGGTGGGCGGTAATTTAAAAAACAAAACTTGGACTTATGTTTTCTCGGGATCCATACGGCTCCGCGTTCTTTCCTCCAATATAGGAGTGGCGGGGGGGGGGGGGGTGTGGTGTCGATAACTTTTTTTTTGTGCGCCCTTGTAATACTATAAAACAATCGTGCTTTTTTTTCGTATGCCCCCTCTACTATCTTTCCCCCTTGATGGAGGTTACTAACTCTCATCACCTAAACACCCTTTCACTCAAGAGGCGACCAACACACAAGCGCGCGAAGCACATATATGTAGCCAATAAACCAACGAAAAGACTTCGCGGGCATGCCCTCCACTCGTAACCCAACCCCTACCCCCCATCCCGCAGTCCTGACCGACAGAGTAAAACCTGCGCCACAAGCTTCTGTTAGTTTCCCTATGTCTTCCAAAGCCTGGCGTATTTCTCATCGTGAATGATGATCTACAGTCTGGAGGAGAACTTCACAGAAACATGTGGTACCATCGTCTCGGAGCCCCTTCCACGAGAGGCTCAATATCTATCCAGATACAATTGGCTTCGAATCAAGTCGTCCGCGAAACCCAATCACAATTTCTATGCGATAATTCTAAAACAGCCGTGCTCACCGGACGTTGCCCATTTGAAAATCTCCACACCCGCTAGAAAATATCACAAATATACAAAATTTCTACCCGTCCCCCCTTCCACACCAGAGCTCCGTCTCGCGTGGTATTTATCGAATACCTACTATACCAACTGGATGCCTTGTTTTGTTCCGCTTGGGCCCGTCATTTACTCGACTTGCGACGGCGGGCGTCGGGTTATAAAAATCACGCGAAAATGGGTCAGCGTGTTATTGTCGATCTGCCACTTAACTATCACGTGACCGCTTTCCTTCAGGAGCTGATATACTTTACTCTGAACCAAACTTGGAGCGTTGCTGAACGATGCTGAACGCGCAACCCTATTGAGCAATCCCAAGGCCTACGTACGAGTATCGCGAACAAACCAAGCCCAAGAAGCAATGAACTGCATTCCGACTGAACTCAGTTAAGGAGCCCGGTCAGCCGTAACACATGTTTGGTTCGGTGAACAATGCGACAGTATAACACGACGTTGACGCAAGCCCAATCTCGAGGGCGTCTGACCCCCATATAGAGTATATACGACACAACAGCGCCATGAACGGAAACGCGACGAATGTTTCTATTTTCAAAATACGTTCATCAATCAAATATTGTCGCACCTTTCCGGACCGGGTTGAACCTGGTATATGATGGTACAGTATAACATACACGTACACATAGGTATACACGTGCATGGACACAAGGTATGCATGAATACCGTGTAACCCGTGTATATATCGTACGAATATAGGCTGAGTGTTGTGTGTATTTGCAGGTGAAAACAAACGCAGATTAAAAGACGTCGGAGTGCCCTTTCCTCCCCAAACTGTAGATATGACCATCAAGAGGGAGAGGCAGCGGAAACAAGTGTCTACGTTCAGTTACTCCCCAAACCGTGCATACAGTTCCCCTGTTCTGCCTACGCAACGAATAACCCCACTATATAACCCCCGCTCCTGTTGCCCAGTCTCGTCGCCCGAGTGAAGATACCGCACAAGTCTTGTTCAACAAGTAGACGATCTCGTGGGTTTGTGAAAACGACCTCGTCATGCACCCGCAGCCAATCGGCATGTGGTTTTCTTCTTCCGCAACAAGGCACGCCATTGCACAACGAGACATACCCATATCTACATGGCCTAGGAAGCCTGCCGTGAAAAATACTGTAGAGTGCACATCTCACTCAGGCGCCGTGCGGTAAATGATGCAGGCTACAACACCAGCCACATCATACGGGCCAGCAACCCCCTCTGTCCTAAAATATTTCTTCACGATAAAGTGGAGATCGGTCCTTTGTCCCATGTGACTAACGAATCACGGATGGTTCGGCGCATTTCTCTACACCTGTGGAGCAGCACAGCGCAACAACGTTTGTGAGTTAGATCACTGCGCATATCGAGACGCAGCTACTCACGGCACCGTTGGACACAAAAGGCGTGTGATTTGTTGCCTTCGTTCTTTCAGTAAAGGTATCGGCAGACTAAAAAAGAGAAACAGGTCTATATCAGATGCGGACCCCTGTAGGGACAAGCCACAATGTTTGTTGGGGATTTTCACCCCAGTAGCGCTGTACCTCGCCCCACAGCCGTATTTGACCAGACCTGAGAGCTAAGCCCGGTACACACACCTTTGAACCGGGACACGTAACTCTAGACCTAAACAACAATAGTTGTAAAGTTCACGTCGGAAAAAAAAATAACCCGTGAGCTCTTCATGTTGAGAACGCCGCCAGAGAGGAATGAGTTACGCAAAAATATTGTGCAAACCGTACAGCCCTGTAGCGTATGAACCCACAGCGCCGCCAGAAATTGCTCTCAAACGGATGTGCCCTAAAAATCCAATTTCCCTCGGGGTTTTGTTTGGCGTTGATCCTGTGGGGTCTTGACGAGACGAGCATGTATAGGCAGCACACAGTAAACCCAACCTATTCGAATTGCGCAATTCGCTGACAGGCGTTCACCGCTCTCCGGGCACTATGCCGAATGGTCGGTTTGGACATCATGTACGTTTTGGTGTGCACTCTGTATTGCTTCGGCACGTTTGCGAGGAATTCATGTGTCGAACTATTAATAGCTTGTAGAGCAGTTCAAGATGTGGCGAACAGGGTGCCCGTACGCGAATCGTTCCCTTGTCTGACCGTTCCATACGAGGGCGTTGTCGCACGATCCGCGGCCGCAGGACGTCTTCAATTGAAATCGCCAGAACTCGGACATCATCGTTCCATGGCTGTGGTATATACAGTGGGCGCACGTTAGCGCCTCACGTATATTTACACATATTCATGTTATGTACTACTGTAGGCTTTTGAGTGTTATGGTTGCGATCAAATATTTACAATTCAAGTACCACACTTCACAGAAACATGAATGATATCTGGTTAACGTTGGGGCGGTTGTGTTCTTGAGACGGGAGTGCCGTGCTTAAACTGGGTATACACCGACGCAGGTTATTTTTACACGCTCTGCCTGCGCGAACGAAGCACTTAACACGGTCCATTTGTGAGTTCAATACAGCCCCTGCTTCGCGCTATAGAAAGCGGGGCGAGTTCTCAAATGTACAGCAGTGACGTTCGGGGTGCACCTGGGTCTCGAAGAGGTTAACGGGTCGATATACTTTGACCCGAATTCCAAACCGCGCGATCGTCCACACAACTCCATGGTGTATCAGCAAACTCGTACCTTGTGCTGGTGTGACTGTCGACACGCGCTTCAATGTTCAAACAGGTGTATTCTCCCAGGCTGGACGTTCTTCCTCGGGCGGGGCGTTGGCATCGGCGCCGTCTCCAACCGAAGCGTTCTGTCGCTCCTTCTTGGTTGGTCCTAGGAATGTATCAATGATGTCCTCGTCGACGACGTCCACGCCCATTACGGCTCCCTGGCAAGGTCACCGTGAACGTAGAGATGGTACGGTACCAGCCGTGTCGTCGGTGTGGAGCGATGTATGACGCCGTCTTCACACGTGCGAGGCAATCGAGCTTTTTTAGTCTACCGAGCAGGATTCTTTGTGCAGGTACTCTACTAGAGAAGCACGTGACCGGTCGCGATAGTGCCGGGTGTCATTGTGGACCGTCGGTTCGTGATATTAATTGTTCTGCACTTGACCATTTTTTGCTGACAGTACAAAGTTATCAAGAAACCCAAAGGCCGGATAAAGTGTTGTTGAGCGCTTTCGCCGGGCGTTTCGTACATCGGTACACCTTTCAGTGCAGTTCCGGTACAAGTTTCACGCATCCTCTTTCGACTCTTGCTCAGACGCAGCGCCTAGCTGCCTCGCCGGCGCGATCACGTATTCTACAGTAAGGGCGTTCCTCGATAGATGTAGCACTTGAGTGGCAGATCATATCATCGATTGAAGGGGGTTCAAGATTGATCAGCTTCTCAATATCGCCGGGGTGCAGTCACACTATTATTTCCATTGGGGTTGGTGATATACGTACGAAGCAAACTACAGGGTTGTCCGTCTTGCTCAGTTTTGTTTGTCTGTAAATCGCTTTGTTTAGGATATTTTATGTTAGTTTGAAGCCCCTGAAGTGACGAGCGTTGTCAATGGTGAGGCAGGGGCTGCGCCTACCGGACCCTTGCGAAGTGGCTAAGGTGAACCGTTTTCAACTGCGAATTTGCGTCCAGAAACCTACGGGCTACCGATCAACATGCCACTTCGTTACCATCAACAAGTGTCAAGACGGTTGGTGTACGGACACGAAGCGGAAAATTGTTCATCGTTTATTAGTATGTGCAGGGTGATAGGAAGTAGAAAGATTGAAGGCACGAGTTTGAAGGCCAGTCGAGAGGCAAGCCATAAATAACAATATGAATACAGCATCACAATAGGAGACACATATCACTCAATACATACCGGATACCTGGTACCTGACAAGGAAACAGTTGGTAACTATGTACTTGGTATGTCCCCACCTCAGTCACTGGTATAAACCTATTACACAACATCGGAAACATCCCGATCTACAACACATTTGTGGATCGCCTACATCCTGCAGTAGGTATCTTCAGCTTTGATACGTTAAGCTACATCTGCGTAGTCCATATCTTCGACCCAGAAAACATGGGTGGGTCTACCAAGCGTTTGCAGCTCCCCTCGGACTTTCAACGCTCTACGTAGATTGTGTAGGCCGTATGCACGCGGGATGCATCTGTATCAATCCGTGTAAAAGCTTTCCTGGATCACCCAGATCGAAATGTTCGGCGATCCGACATCCTATGCACGGCTGAACAGCACAGCTACACGTGTTGAGCTACTCAGATGTTACAGCTTCCACCCGGCCATCAAAGGTCGTCTCTGGATCGTACCGGTCGTATGCATGAGGGGTACCTCTATATTAATCCGTATAAAACATAAACCTGAATAATCCCGATCGAAACAAGTGGAGATCCGACATCCGATGCACTCCTGTACAGCAGAGTTTCCTCTGACGACACACGACGGCAAGCTCCTGCAAGACCGAACCTGGAAGCCCCTCCTAGTGAACGTTAGCTTGATTGCGGCCCAGCTGTTCCACCAGATAGACAGGAAGAACATGACGTTCACCATGATGAGCACAACCGAGTATATGGCGCTACCTGCCGAGTTTTCGTCGGCCACCTCAGCCTTGATCATTAGCGCCAAGAAGTTCGTGAAGAAGATCACCAGGCACCCCTATTGTTCAATAGTACGTCACACGGATGGTCAGATCGTTTAGACAAAGTCGGAAGAGCGACGAGACGTTTGGACGCGAGCCAGTACGTGCCCTAAAGAGGTCGGAACACGGCTACTGATACAGCAGTAGGTGGCACCGCGCAATAGCTGAGTACGTGTAGTCAACATTGTCGAGATGAACAGCTAATATTGCAGCATCGAAATGTTTGGAAGTCCATTTGTGATCGAGATACAGCCGGTTCATGGAAGTTGCGATGTATCTCAGGTGAATACGTCCTATCACCGCTATGCGTTTTATGACGTCTGGCGATGTCGTATGCTGAGCGTGTCCTCGGGCATCTGAACGATGTCGGCTTTCGGCGCAAGACCCTATCGTCTACGCATCAAAACTCGCGATCAATGTTCGCTATGCCATGCACGGAAACATATTGTTACCCAAACTTGCAATCAGTGCGTGTGCGTTGATTGTATCATGATGGAGACTTATCTAACGAACGTTTATTCCATGCTATACGTGTCGGCAACAAGAGGTGATAGATGTACAGAACCCCACGTTCCATGTTCGCAGTACGATAATCCATTAAAACCAAGGAGAAGCTCGCCAACCATGCCCCCGGTAACCGCGAGTGTACAAAACACGGTACGTTTGAGCGAATATTTACATGTACCGTGGGGTGATGAGTGCAAAATGTGTTTTGGGATATAAGCGAAACAGCCAGGTTGGATTCGGACAAACCCGCGGTGGGTGTTCGCGCTAATACAGAGGACCATAGTAAATAGAACATACGGTACACATAAAAACCTTTATATTTCCCTATTTTTACTGCCAATATTTGGTCCTTTTTAATATGGTTCCCCGTAATGACAGGTAATTAATAAACAAGTGGTCTCCATTACACGTGTTTTGCGGCAGGAGACGACGCACACCCCAATAATATTGTAGGGTTCAACTTCGATGGGCTTACCGTGCGGTAGAGCTGGATTTCCAAGGAGTCGATGTGCCGCCGTTGAAGCTCAAAGGCCAGTAAGCTGCGGGATTTGCGGGGTACCACGAAAGGAATATTGGCGGTCGTGTGTTCTTGCCAAATTCACATAGGGAAGAAGTTTAACGGTAGAACGAGAATGACACATGGCAATAGCAAAATGAGCACACGATACACATGTTCGAGATCACCACGGTAGGTGCTCCTCTGTCGTTGTCGGGGACCTAAAGGTTCGCGGCTCAACGATATTTCCTTGGCATGATTCGTGCAACGGAAGGTCGGTCGTTAGTGTTCAGCAGACGGGAGACACTCGGCCGAGTGACCACATCAGTTCTTTACGGTCTTATCTCCTTCGTATTGAGAGTTTCGCGATATTCGCCCACATGGTTTTCTTGGGTACTTGGCGACAACGACATATTCGTGCGCCTTAGTTTTGAGTCAGATACAGCGCCACTAGCCACAGAAGCGTAAATGCGGGGGAACATTTATGGCACGATACCCCCCCCCTTTGTGAAGCATGAGTCACATGGACTGCGTCCGTTTGCCGCGTGTACAAAGCACCGGAACTGTGCGAATCTTCGAGGTGTCCGCATTTTTCTTCATTTCAACAAACACGAGGTTCCGGACTTGGGCTCTAACGTATGTGACACGCGGAAATGGCAATGACGGTACGAAATATTAAACGAGGCATTCGTCACCCATGGAATAGACAATAATAACTGGAATTACGGCATTTTTTCAAACCGTGGATACGTTAAACATTAGCGTACCACACGCTTAGCATACAGGTCACATAATGCGATTATATTATGTTGACCGGAACTCTCTCAACACAATCCTTTCTCGCGAATCATTGTTAAAGAAGTCAACAGTGTTTTAAAAGGCACACAAATAACGTCCTAGGCGCGGGCACGTTAATTCAACATGTTCGTTGCGTGTTCATTTATACTCTTTATTTAACTGGCTAGCTGATGCGAATCGAAACAGCTGTTGGCGAGTCAATCTGGAGATCTGACGCCGAACCCAGACAGTGCCATAGTGTAGAAGGCGAGCAAGCCCTAAAACCGACAGCATAGCCACACCAACTACGGTATGGAGGCCAACACAAAAAAAAAAACACAAATTCGCAGTAGAGATAAATGCCAATGGTGTATTCCAAAACACCAACGCCGCCCAAACGACGATCAAGCCTTATCGAAAACACTGTGGCATAACTCTACGAGAGACCACAATAAAACCTCCGAAAATACAACATAACATGACCGGGGGCATTGTTTGTCTATCAATCACGACACACCAGCGCACACAACTCGAGGACAGTTTCGAATATATCGCTGAACGTGTTGTTCGTGACATATTGCGCCGTCTGAATAGGGCTGTATCCGTCGCAGTGGCACCAACGTCAGACACACAGTTGTATTGAGCGCGCCAGGCGAACTGCACGGTCACGGGGCTAGGTAGGTCAATGGGTGCTATCGCAACAAGGTTTATGGCGGAAATATGACCTTCAATATACACACCATGCAATGCACGGTACCTGGCGAAGGCAAACACGCAGCTGAAGGCCACCTGCCCCGGTGTGTCTGGGACGAGGAAAACCAGCAACCCCGTGAGCACCAAACGCCTTAGGCACTCGAACACCTGACGCCGAGAAAGAAAAAACACCGATGCGCCATGTTTTAATACAAGTCGGATTATATCGCCTCGCACCCAAACACTGTTTGTTAGTGATCCCTCCCGCACGACATATAAATGTCACACGAGAGATGCTCGATACATGGTATCGTCTTTCACAAAAAAAAACGCAAGTCGCTGAAACACAACTAATTTAGAGTTCCAACCTCCTCCTCGGGCGATAATGCACAGCTGTGTACAGGGTATTTGTCCCACAATTGCCACACGGAGTATATGCACTCGTTTTGTTACTTCAAAATTTCATCATACGCTCGGCAATCACCCTTACGTCTACTGCTCTCATCGTGAAATGTAGGGCCCGATTAACTCGAAAGGTAAGTCCATGTTTATCGATGCTGTATGTTTCCAGAACTAAATTCCTGGCCAGCGAGCAGTAGCGGTGATGGCTCTTCCTGCCGACGTTCTTCGCGTTCAAGGGCAAAAGCACAGCGCCTATGTCTAGTCAGCTTCGACATGAAGGTGCCTTCGCTGTGATGGTTGCTATCATAAATCAAACAACGGCGATGCCGCGAGATGCATAGTATGTTCGTGTTCAGCCGTGGATGTACAGTTATGTGGTCTAGACTCGGTCTCGGAAAATCTTTCGCTGCGACCGTTGGAAGGCGTTCCGGCGTACACATCCCTAGCTGGAACGGAATCCGAAATGACCGCCGGGTAGTAGGTATCCTTCCTTGTCTGCATTATGTACCTCGTAGTAGTAGCGGTTGGGGTAGTACGCGTTCCAGAGGAATGATGTCGGCGCTATGCTCCGGTCTGTGCTGCGCTGCCTAATCTTCTCACGCTGCCAGAAAAAAAATGAACAAGTTTCCGTCCGCGGAAATCAGAGAGGGATGGAGGCAAACAAGAAACTCAAATGTTACATCATAGGATACACACAACTATGGCACGACGAGAACACCCCGCCGCAGAAGACATGGTACAGGGTATCAAATAAGAACCAGGACATCTCGCCCGGGGAGGATTTAGCATTTCAGAGAGGGTGCGTTCTACACTACGTAGGTTCAGGATAACATTTCTCGAATGTTTTTCTACTTGGGACATTAGCCTGGGTTTTATATCAGCCCTTTTAGCATAATATGTATAGTGCTGCAGAGGCTATGCAGAGATCGGTGTTGTGGTGGTTCATGTCCGTGTCCTGATGATCGCCAAGTTTGCCCGACGCACATGACGGTGGCAGCGGCCGGAGCGGACTCAAGGGTTGAACGGTTAAAACGGCATCGGCCCGAGGCCGTGGCGACAGCGGCACTTGCAGGTCAATATCCCCGACCGGTTTCCTTATGTTCTACCCCTTGGCAAGGGGACACGTCCGCATAAATACCTATTATAGTCAGCATGGTTGGCGAAATGTGCGCCTAACGTATATCCGGCACACCTCGACACTGTAGGCATATAAAACTTATTTCGGCACTCCACGCAAGGGACATACAACCGAACGCCCCGAAAACGGATGGCCACGGCACACAACCACATTGGCGTACAAGCAAAGGGCAACGGCTGGGTAAAGCCCCTTCACAACGTTGTGAACATGAATGAGGAGTACCGTAGAAGCTTATTAGCCGGCGTCCTCACGGTCACTCCGACGATAAACACACCCAAAAACGCCCCTTGGCACTCTGCTAAGCTGGCGTCGTGGAACCGCTATCCCTTTACATTATACTAAGACTCCTTCCAAAAATACCGTGGAAATACCAGGAATGCAAACAAGGTGATTTGCGCGAAAAATGATATGTCTGGATGCGCAAGTGGTGGCGTTTCATTGCGTCCTGGCATGGTAACGTTTGGTAGACCGAAACTCGACAAAGGACAGGTCCGTATGTGCATCAATATTTCCCACGCCCCTCTGCCGATAGCGATGGTTGTGCAACAACAGTTAGCTCGTTTCTGTACAATCCATGTGGTTTCCCCTCCTCGCTGGCGCTTTGATAAGGTCTACGGCTGGCGACACACATATATATATATACATTTGGTTTCGAACAACAATCTTCAGCGGCAGAATTGGTTTTACCCTCTGATGACGTGCGAATCCAGCGTAATCAGACGGCACGATGTTACCCAAACAGCATGTATTTCCGAATGTTTGCCCGTTATATTTGGTCGTCGTTAACTTATTGTCCTCTGGAAAAGCGTGCGTACCACGACGTGCTGTGTTCCCCTTAGCTCCTTCACGGTCTTGTCGGTTGGTGGGTTGATGGAGGACCCTTGACGGGAAAGAAGGAAGTAGAAAACAGCTGGAATGCCGAGGGGGTCTTCACGCGCGGGGAGGCGGTTGACGAATGCGGGCATCAAACACGACAGGATGAGAAAGAACATGATGGTACTGATGTAATGTTTTTGAGTTGTACATCGTGATAAACACGCAATTCACTTTTGATATAAGCAATTTAAAACCTAATGTGCAGGATGAGCTTCAAAGTCGACTATTTTGTAAAACACATCTCCTGAACGCTGAAGTGCCGAGGTGGTGGTGGTGCCTTGTGTTCTGAGTTCCTCAAACAAGTAACGCCATATATCACAACGATGGCCCCGACGGCCTACCTTGGGCTAACGAGGCCAACCAGTACCAAAATGTATCCTTGACTTACTACTGCAGTGAAAGTATCATAAACGACTAACCGGTAGGTGTTTGCTTATAGAGATCAACCGAACCGAAACAAAAGACAAATCAATACAGACAAACAAATACGTAACTCCCACGTTGGGATGAACCAACAGAAACGAACTAAACAACAACATGCCGAAATAAAACCATGAAAAACGTGCACGAAGACGAACCGCCGAAATAGGGAGAGGGCGAGGCGAATTCGGCTAGTGTGCGAAACGCCCCAGCGTGTTCGTTGCCAACGCTAGCGAACGCGTCGAATGCAGTGTGCTGTGCACCGCGGACATCCGACACGAGTGTTTCACGTATCATCTGGAGATAGCACAGGCGCCATACAGGTTCGGATGTATTAATACTTGACATTACCTATCATTACCTTATTGGGTCTTCAAAAGGAAACATCCTCAAACGTAGGGAGGGGGGATGGGCGGCAACGGCCACTGAATGAATGCGGGAATTACGCTGCTTCGGCGACCAAAGTTTCGATATAAGGGGTCGTACGGAACGGGCAGTGCATCAATACACCGTACACCTCAGCGCCTTCGCCTCCCGTGAATGATTGAATATCAATCAGTGTATTTCTCATTGATTTAGACGCAATTCCGAGCCGCGAAAGGAGGTTACACGAAAAGCGCAGAAGCAATAGTAGTGAGTGTCGCAGTGATCCGCGACTACCGCGCACTGCAGCTTGCCCTAAAACGAATATCCAGGTAAGAGCGCACCACTACTATTCCGAGGCAAGACTCCTGAGGGTTTTGTTTTGTTCTTGGACGGAAAAGTTAATCGAGCGCTTGGTCGACAACCCCTTACCCTGCATAAATCACGAAACTAATCGCCAACACCACTGAGTGGTTATCCAACCGATATTCGGTTAAGAGCCCGGTCGGTCTACAATAATACCTGCCAAGACGTACCTCCGCAAGCCACGCACGCTCTGGTGTGGTCTATTCTGGAATCGTCGAATGTTTTCAACGCGATGCCAACCTGTACAAAATATCGTTTCAGTTCCCACAATGGGTTATATGCGCCACAGCCTCAACAAAAACTTAAATAACAACCGTTAAGGGAGATGTTGGGGCCCTGACCAGCGATGGACGCTCCGCTACGACAAAATATCGTCACGACGGGCTTGCATAACGCGTCACGCCATCAGCTCACATAAGAATATCATGACGGCGGCGTATATCCTGTACGCTCTGTGCTCCCGCGTGTAGCACTGTATGCTTTGGTCTGCCCTGAGGTAGCTTTTGCTGATTTCGGGAAACCCCTCGCACGAAAACGTCTGGAACACCTGCAAGCCATGCAACATATTACACACAACCATATGAAAGACGTAGGGTGTATTAATGCTGGCATGTGCACCAAACAGTAGTTTTATCTTTCATTAGGAGCCCTATACACCTTGTATCTATTTCAAGCTACTGAATGCGTCAATCTCGTTTTTTCGTCACATTTAAGATATGTGCCAAACTATATTTGTTGGTACGCTTACGTAGTGGGAGAGATCCGTTTCACTCGTTTTTAGGTTAAAGGCACTTTTGTACTATTCCAGAACAACAACAAAAAAGGTACACGGATATCCCTCCTTTATGAAATTATATTCAATATATCGCTCTTCTTGTGTAAGACAACTGCACACTGCCGCCTGGGCGGCAGCAAGCAGCAGGCGGGACCTACGCATCAATCGTGACAGGAGCTCCACGATGATCGAAGTTTTTTTTCAAGCTAGGGGCATGCAAATTATGCGATGTTCATAGGACTCCCGTACACCGTGCAAAGTTTAGACAGCTTTCCTGCAACACGAAACGTGTGTATTTCGAAGCTGGTTGGGCCGATGTTGTATATTACCAGTAGGCGCGGTAGGTTCGACTCAAATTTGTTTCGGGTAGAAAACGCGAGCAAATCCTAACGAAGACTCCACCCGCGGGCGATGTTAGCGGTGATCCTGACGCATGCTCCGGTATGGAATGCCGTTTACTACTTTTTGACCATTATATCACGGATGATGACCGGGCTGCAAAATAACTAAAATATCATTGGAATACCAAGAGTGCTGAAAGCCTTTGCAACAGTACCCTCGGGGTTTCAATTTCTTACAAGGGCAATGATCGCCACAACCTTCCTCACATTCTACAGGAAACTACGCACCTGATCTATTTGAACAAGGTGTTAAATTCCCAGCAACACATAGAGCGTCGATATCGAGACTAGTTAGGCCGATGTTGAATGTTAACAGCAGGCGCGGTGCTTTCGATCATCGGCTGAATAATTGGCACCCCCTCGCTACCGCCGCTAAATATACTTCTGAGTCTATCGACTACGCACGAAACTTTGGAACCACACATTTTCCGTTGTTAACTCCTTTCCAGAAACGATCGAGTTAGGCTCAAATTGTTTACCCAACTATATGCCGCCGTGGACTGCACTTGAACGGTTGCCGAGTTAACCACACAAGCATTGGGAACGTATGTTCATCATCGACATCTCCGTTTCATGAAAATGCGACTGCGCCTAATCTCTTCAAACGACGTATTCGACATCGATGGGTCTAGTGGTTGGGTCAAATGTTTGAATCAACTATTCATCATCGGTGGCAACATTTGCCTGACGTTTAGATCACACACGTAGTTTTCCACCAACCATTGACGTCATTTGCCTCTATGTTTATTGCCGATCCCTATGCTAGTGGTGACATAAACTCCAACATCTCACCACCGTGGAGACTTGACTGTAGATCAGGTACAAGAGAATGAGCGTCATCGTCGTGTGTCGCGCAAAGAGCCCTCCCAACCGGTCCTGAAAAGGGAGAACAACGATGTAGCCCCATGTGGGACACAACAGCAGCAGCAACGTAGACAGTGGTACGCATAAACCACCGTCTTTGCTATCAATATTATGTTGTGAATATCCTGAAAGTGAAGATTGTTGATCCTGCTGGTTGTGTATACCATAGCAGTAGATTATATACATTGACATACCAGTAAACCCCACATATAACATATACACATACATATATATACCGTTCGACATCGGCAACTTCAGTGTTCGTGGCCTTCAATCATCTTAGAGAGATACGAGCTCGATAGTCAGAACAAAACAACGGCACATATATACGACATTGTAGTGTAGTAATATAAGTAAACAGTATAATGCCGTGTACGACAGGCCCGATATAAACATGTTAGCAATCCAGACTCGTTGAAAAAAGAAGCATATTCAACTACATGATGAGCAAATATGAAGCAAAAAAAAACCATATGGACACCGGTGATAGACTAGGAGGGTAAGGCCATGAACAAACCGTAACACCAATGAGTGTCTATCCAAAGTTCGGAGGCCTATATGGATGCGACCACTGCATTCATCATTTTTGTGTCCCACTAAGCTTGTACTTCATGATAGGGCCATAGCCAAGAAAATGCATATGTTTCTAACCAAGCATGAGATAAAAGGTACGATAAGCTTATTAGACCTACTACATTGCCAGCGGAATAGTAGCATTGTTCTAACCTTCTCCGGGTCCCCTTCGGTTCCAGTCCCGGCGTCGACCACGCCCCCCCGCGATGGTTGGGTTTTGCCGAGGGAAATTTTTTCAGGAACATGAGAGGCCGAGGACCCTGCCACGCTGCGAATCTGCCCCGACCCGCTGTCCTGTTGGTTCACAGCGTTATCGTTCAAAGACACGCGCTCCCCGCCAGCTGATTGGTGTTGGCCTGTGGAGAAGACGCTTAGTGTAGGCGGGGGCTCGATACGCGACATCGTCAAGGTATCTCCTGAACCTCCTGAGGGTCTGCCTTTCCGCAGCACCGGCGCGACTTTGGCTAGTTCTATTACTTGAGAGAAATCTTGCGACGAAGAACAGTCCGACTTAGTCTCCCTCTGCAGTGCTGAATCCGTCCCAACGGGTTCCGACGTTTGATGCACGTTTGTGCCTGGTTGGGATATGCTTTGTGATTGGGGAATGGTCGCCAGGTTGGTTGCGACGGGGTTAACGGGCTTAGCGCCGATGTGAAACGTGACGCCAAGTACCCCCAGAACGATCAGCGGCCCGATGGTGACCATTCTATATAACACAGAGTTCCATCAACGAGGTGGGGGGGGGGGGGGGGGGGTGCATGAGTGTACGGGCCCGACGGGGGTGAGGGGAGGTATACGGGCGCAGAACATGACATAAATAGTGGCCACATGTAGATCTCGTGAACGCGAACTGTTGGAAAATTGAATACAGTGTGCAAAAAATGCCGCAATACATGGCCAGCAGTTAAGTTTTCAAACGGAAGAAGGTGGGGCTTTTGTCATAATATATTTCTCCCTTATCAATGTGGACACACCACACCACCCTCTCACAGCTAGGATAACATGAACAAGCACCGAGGGGGTCGGCGAGTCAAGAAACAAAAGAGAGCACCCCTGGTTCTGCTCTGCCGTATACTGGTACGGACAACCCGAACGGAAATGCGGCAGGCTTCGCTAGAGCTAGAGCAATGCCGCCTTATAGGGGAGGTGGTTTATCATTTCCTCGGCTCCTCACAAGAGGATCTCAGTACTTCAGACAAAACATTATTTAAAAGTTAGTTTTCGATCAACCGGATCAACGTACCTATGCGCTAGTGCTACGACCGATACACTTCAGGAAATATCATACGAACCGTCAGTTGCTCTTTTGCGGAGTAAACCGGTCGAAATATACTGAGACAAAAATAAGCAACTCATACCGCAGGGTGAGTCGGTGGATCAAAGATCTCACGGAAACCGAACATAAAACCACCACGGCGCTAAGGGGTACCTATCAATCCTTTTTCACTAATTGTGTTGCCAGTCAGCGTTGCCATTTATGTGCTCCAGTCTAATTGTCTCAGTTCCAACTCGGGGCAACCGCTAGGCAACATAAACTATTAATTCAGCAACCGAGCAAGCTAGTTAGTCAATGTACGGTAGCGGAGCCACCTCTTACGGTTGACAAGTCCCTCGCGCGAGGCGTTCTCCTTGTTACCCAACGACTGTATTCGTTGAAACGCTATACGCTGGAGATGTGAAGCCCGTATATTTTTCTGTTTATGTACCGCGTATGAAAATGAGGGTAACCGACACGTTGTGATATTAACTATCACTTTTTCCCGGTGAAGAGCGATATTAAATATAAATACGCGTCTGTTATCCTCCTTTATATACGCCGTTCATAAGCAGTGTTGACGGGGTACACCAGCAGGGAACGATAATGCTCAACACACAAAAGCCCCGTCCGGAGCACGCTTGTTGCAATATAAACCCTCCTGCGACTCCAGAGAAACAAAACGATAACACAAACAGTGACGATTGCAGCAACGGCCCCTGTACGGTTGGTTGGGGGGTATATTACGTTTGTGTTCGAGATACAACCTAAGCATTTGTACGAAAAACTGCTATAAACCAGATCTTACCCGTACACCAGGAATCCAACTTTGCACGTAGACGGTCGATCACACCTACGTTGATGGTTTGACCGCCAGCTCGGGGCCCAAAAAAGAACTAAGGTGCTCGTCGACCTTCTTGAGGCTTTACCGCTGCATAGTGTCTGTCCTCGCGGAAATAATTACTCACAGAAGCTTGTCATAAAAGTTGACCTCCGTCGTTAAGCACGCAGCGGAGAGAATCCAGGCCAGGTCCAGGGAGAATATCCCGATAATGGACAGGAACTTCTCGAAGATTGGCGGGTAACCTACGCTCGTTATGTTTGAAAACTGTTTACGAACGGACAGGGTTGGTGTGTTGGCCGTTTGTCGTTGACACGTTTAGAAATGAGCGATTGCGCCAAATCGTGGGGCAGCAACTAATGGAGGACGGACAACTGGCGGGAGGCCTTATTTAATATGGGATGGTTGCATCACCCTTTTTGATGATCCATGAAGCGTGGGTGCGAGTAATATTTCCTGAATATCTTGACATAGGGAGGGACGCCTAGCACCCACAAAAACGTCTGGTCCTGTTTAAGAAAAGGGTGTCACCCATCGATGAAGGGCGTGAAAGAGGGACACCTGTATGTTGATGTAACGGTGTAGCACCATTAGAAAAACAATTTGATAATTGAAGGCCATGGCTTAAAAAAGAATAAACAATGTTGTGCTGAGCGCAAAACTCCAAACATACTGGGTAGTTATTTACTTGAGAAGTACAAGAACGAGTCATATTTTGAAACATGTCGCCCACGCTTATCGTTCACGCGTCCCCACAGGTACATATCAGTCAGAGTGACCTACAGAAAGCAAAGCGATGAGTGCTATGGCACCCAGCGTCCTTAACCAGGTCGACCAGCAGCAGAACATGTGTCTCGCATGCTGTTGGCGCCATAACTAATACAGCTCCATGTATTATTCGCTTCAAAGGCATATGTTTTTACTTCGGGCTATTTAGAGTGGTTGATGCCTACATTATGTCCAACATTCGAAAAGTATTTCAATGCCAAATACAAACCTGAAAGGCTTCACACTGTGCAGCTCTAAGGAAGCACATCTCTGACGGCTACTACCTAGCCAGCGAATCGACATTCTTCCTGACCAGTATTAGTACTCATTCGAATATGTTATGCTAAACCATAGAGGATTCTTGTGCAGCTTCACATATTTTATGTTTTTATTTGCAGCAATTACTCTTCTTTTCTGAGATCAGCTAGTGGGGGGGCTCACACTCTGCAGCCTCCGTCACACGATCAGGCTGGTAACAGGTGTCTCTCCTTGCAACTCCACACCGCCGGTATTCCTCATAGGTATGTGATGGTCTATGATCATAATACTACGGCCATTCATGACGTGAGCGCACCTGCAGTATTTTTTTGATCGGTTTCGTTCATAAAGTTCAGCATCTCCACTGTTCTTGTATTTGCCAAGAGCTTAGTCAAATACCATTCATGCTCTTGCAACTTCAACGACAGGAAAATGTACGCCATGCATACAAGACTCTCGTTGTTTTTTTCTGATCTCGCGCCTAGCTTGCGAAAAATGAGTATTAACGAGTTGTCGGATCTCACAGCTTCGTTTTTGTAAAACATTTCATCACATGCATAACGGTAAACAAACGAGGGCTGTTCCAACTATGTTACAGAGGGAGAAACAAGAGGGTTGTGGTTTGGACGCGTGGTTGATGCATCGTGCGGGGAGTGCTCGAATAAAGTTCTTAGGGTCTCCTAGCATTAGGAGGCCGGTTACCTCACCCAAACAATTTCACCTCTTGAAAAAAACAAACCAATCAAGACCCGATGGAGCATCAACCTCCTGCCCTCGAGCCGGCATCACAAACAATAACTTTAGATATTTCGACGCTATTGGGCGTAGGTACTAAGGTGGGTGGGCTCATTAGGCATATAACATCGGTCACCAAGTGTCGTGAGTTTCGTCGGAGCTCGCGGCATATTGGCTCACCGCAGCTGAAATTTGCCAGACAACTGCCATGCCCAGCGACGGCGATGAGAGTGGTTTGACCGATGTCGAATTCGACGGAAGGTGTACAGGGGTCAAGAGAGAGAAAAAACACGAGTAAGCGAGAGGAGGGGGTGGGGGGGGGGGGTCAACAAATAGTTATGAAGAAGGGACACAGTCTAAGTTGTACAATCGCCTTGTGTTGCTGCTTGCATACACGAACAGTTCACATGCTACGTGCGATCTGCGATCTATGTTCATCGTGTGGGCCGGGTGCATGAAACGACTCTCGTGCGCGTGAGTGCAGGGTAGCGGTGTAACGGTGTAACCCTTGGACAACATATGTAGACGAAACACATTTGGGAACTATAACACAACTGAAGGACTAATATTCGTGATATGTTCGACGTTTCGAATAGTACCGATCACGATCTTGAGCTTGGACAGCGGGAGTTCCATCAGCATGTTCCCGATTCTTCCCGCAGCCGTGTTGTCCCCGTCGTCTTTCTCAGCACGACCGCCCGCTGGCGATTGCCGCTGAGCTCCAATTATGTCTGGCCCCTCGATGTCAACCCCAGTTCCCGACAATCCACCCACTTGTTCTCGGCTCGGCTCTGCCTGCGATATACTTTGCGTGGGACTTTCGAGTCTCCGACTGGCAACTAGCGGGCGTCCATACTCCCGCTGTAACTCGGGCGTCCAGGTTTGCCCAGGGATACCGGAGGAGTTGGCATGATGATGGGCAGTGCTACCGTAGGAATCGGCTGTGTCGGCGTGACTGCTTGCGTCGTTGACAGTTCCCGGCGATTTGTGTTCAGGCGATGTCGATAAAACAAGGCGCGAGCCTCTGATCCCTGCGGGCGTAATTTCTTCCCGACCATCTTGTCTATTCGTCGGCGAATGCGGCCTAACCGACGCTGCACGTCCAGCAAAGCTCGACGACTTCGTCATTGACAGCCTTCCGGCAAGTTTCGCCCTTCCTGGTACGCCTTCAGAGTTCTTGCTGCTGACTGGGTTGACCCTGGGTATGCTCTGGCTGCTGCTGCCGCTGCCGTTGCCGCGTACAGACGAATTGCTCATTTGTAAGCTGCGCGGAAGCTCGATCACGTCTCCGGGCTTTTCGCGTGACTTTGTGCTGTTAGGGACAACGTGAGTGTTGAAGTCAATGACGCCGCTACTTTCCGAGCGCGCCAGGAGCACGGAGCCGCGGCGTTTGATCGTTCGAACCGACTCTTTCGTGGTAGCAACCGTTGAAGATACGGCCCCTCTGCCGCCAATCTAGAGACGATTATTTTGTTCCGCGTCGAAAACATGAAACAACGGCGGAAAATGGTGGACTTGTGGTTAGGGAACGATAAACGGATACCCGCCCTTCACATGTGCGGGTCGTGGACACTTGGGCACGGTTTAGATATGTCTGGAACTTAAATGTAGACTGTTTGCAAAATGATTGGGGTAGAAACCACAACATTCGTATCAAAGCACCATATTTACCAAGACGTACGACCTTGATTCCGATCTGGACCTAGTTGGGTGTATGGAGAAGTGCTGCGGGCACTGGATTCGGCTGTTAGTCGAAATTGGGGTACTAACGTAGTACGAAACTATCGCCCGATGCGCCATTTCGTGCGGGATGGAGCCTGTTAGGAATTCTCGCCAACATCATGGGTCTTGAAAAAACAACAGTTTTACCTGTTTCAAGATCCTTTTTATTTTCACGTTCGCATTTCCCTCCTTATCTGGTCGACACTCAGGTCAGACTCCAAACAGCCACAACGTTAGCGCATGCGATCATTTAATGCACTCGTCGGGTACTTACGTCTCGTCTAGTTTCACAAAGCTTCGAATCGGTCTTGCTTGAACACCCCTTTCTCGAATACTGGCTGTGCTTTACGATATTTATGGCGATGTCTCTGTACAGTAGCGCTCTGAATAAAATAAAATAAATTCCCTGCCATTATGAGCTATACGCAGTGGTACGTATCGGTTGTAAAAGGAGTTCAGCATCGAACCGCAATGGTACTGTTTAAAATTCGATGACGGCCGTTCTTCTTGAACAGCTTTACAAACCAGGTTTAGAACGGCATACCACAACATATCAGAAATATCACGCACCTCGTTCCCCGCTACTCGATCAAGTGAACACAAATGTTTATTACAATGGCGACGATGTGCGCAAATTCTGTTCAAAGTTACAAAACATATCAGATATCACATTTCGTGTATGAAGCTAGGACGGTCAGGGTACACCCCCCGTGTACGTATCATAAGGAGACCATGCGTGATGAAATATTCGTGGTCCGGCTAAGCTCGGCCGTGCACCCCAACCCCCTCCCCTCAGATGTGGACATGTCTCATTGTTTGGTGGTGGACGTAAACTTTGTGAATACGCCAATCGATGGTTGGACGTTTCATTACGCAAATATTATATGTGGACTACGCGTAACTCGGTACAAACTACGGCCATCAACGCCCGAACTTGTACACAGTGTTAAGGACGATGATGGAATATATTACTGATTGTCGAGTCCGTGATCGTTCATAATTTGGAAACGTACAGGAGCACACATCAGTTCCGGGGAACAGGTAGTATGCAGTGTTTACGACTACTGTTTTGATACTGAAGTCGGCAAGAAAGGGAACATTTTAAAAACGTCAAAGTAGGCTCGTGATATCGTGCCGCCGGTACGCATACGACTTCAATCAACAACACGTGTTTAACTACGACAGTACTTGAGCTTCTAAACACCATTGGTTTCCACTGCCAAAGCTCCAACTGGAGGATCTATCGATTTCATTTGGATCGTGGCAGGTATATTTGGGCGTTTTGTGTTCCTGTTTTGTTGGTGTAGAATGCTAGACGGTGCAGGAATCCTTCAATACTTGTGGCAACGCACTTTCGGCTAACTGGGAAACTCGACAGCTTTTCGTGCGATAAGGCTCAATAGATAATGTAGATAGTACATCACGATTTCTGTCGTGGCAAAGATACCGTCCTCACCAGATACACCACCAAGAGCGCAACCACGACAAGTGCAAACACAGCCACGAACGCAAGAATCGAGAGCATCCCCGCTCTGAAGCTCGGCGTGCACCGGTGACACTGGTTTCCCGCTCCTTTGCCGTAATCGGGGGCGCAAACGGAGCACTCTAAACATCGAGGCGAGAAAAGGCGTGTTGCGGCGCAGACGGAGGGAAGCGCGACAGGAAGGATAAAAGTGAGCTTCAGAAAATCAATTTTGAATTCGAGATCATGAGGATACACGGTGCCCACAAGCCGGAGCATAACGTTACAACAAATAGGTATATATTACTCGGTTTTAGCCGGGCGCAGGGAAGCTGGTCGCAAATAGGACGGAGGGGTTGTGTAAGCCTCAAAACCGACGACGGGTTGTAAAGGAAATACGCGCTGAGACTTGCATCGACCACGGCAGGAACATGCTTCACCCCCCCACCCCCGCCGAATTCGAAGCCATCATCTGTCGCCACTCCGCCTCACAAGCACTTCATGGTAGGATGCAGCTCGGCTTACAAACATCCCGCCCAATAACTCACCAAGTTTCGCTCTTGGTTCAATAAATATATATGTGCAGTCGATGGAATCCCGAAGTTCGCTCTCTCGGCATTCTAGAGGTGCAAGGTTCTATGATTTTTCGACAACGGCAATGCATGTCGTGAACCCTCGCCGATCGTAAGAAACACCAATGGTAGTATTATGTTTCATCCATGCGGGACGCGTGGGAACCGCTTGTCTAAAGCTAGACGGGCATCCAGCATATTGGTTTGGTATCCACGGCAGTAGGTGATCTGCAGTTCTGGCCGTTATCTGATTATCCTGGTATCGCTACCGCAACACTAGATGTTGCTCACCTGGTCCTTGGTAACCATCGTTGCAGTACTCCTCTACGCTTGCGACGTTTGTGCCTCCCTTGCATGCGTCCTTTAAAGACAAGAATTCACGGTTTCCGAGAGCACGAGAGCAAG
Organism: Saccharina japonica; assembly: GCA_008828725.1. Lineage (NCBI taxonomy): Eukaryota > Phaeophyceae > Laminariales > Laminariaceae > Saccharina > Saccharina japonica. The sequence goes on from MEHQ01000666.1 coordinate 26,224, forward strand.
GTATTATTATAGAGGGCACCATGGTTTGTCAGAGGGATGCAATGATGAGACGCTTCCACTCCAATACGACGACACGGTTATCAGCGACGAGCCATCGCGAGACAAGCACGGTTCTACATACGGCCAGCCCAGACGGCAGCAAGAGACTTTGCGGTTGGCAAATCCAAGGCATATGTTGGGACACGAATAGTAGCCGCCATGCAAGCGTACGTTCACGTGAGCAGCACTCGTGAATCAGCAGCGACACGGTTTCCACGGGCAGCGGCGCCGATATCCCAACACGACCTTCACCAGATGACAAGGACGGCGACAACGTGCGCTTTTCTCCATCACGAGAACCCCATACTCTCGGGAGGATCTGGGTCACACTCTACACGCGGGCATTATAAGGAAAGTCCACCTGAGATGGTGGCAACCTCAGAACCTCGGCGCAACTGGTTTACCCTTGGTTTCGGTCCGACATTAGCGGCGGCATGTGAAACAGGTAGCCTTTAGCGCCCCTGCACATTTCCTGTGTCGTCTCATTTATGCTACATGGTTACATGCAAACGTTTCATGACGATGGGTTCGCCGACCACAGTTACTTCGCGTCAGGCCATAAAGTACAGTATGAGAAGATACCAAACGACGTACACACTGGAAGAACTTCGACACAAAACACCAACGACAAAATGCTACGTAGAGTTTTACCTACTACTCGTACTAGTTATCTGGGGCGCCTCAAGTGCAAGGAGCTTTCGAACAGTCGAAAATTTGTTAGGAGGACACGTGCATTGTTGAAGGTTTTCAGGTTTAGGGGTGGCGCATCAAACATGCGTTTGGTCGGGTTGCGCGTTTTTTTTTTTCAAACAGAATAATGTTTCGAGTGAGCCATGGAACTCGTCATGCGACGGTCACATGAAATATGGTGCCAACCCTACCGTGGAAACACTCATACATACCTGGTTGGAACACTCGCGGATGAAGGTTGTGTCGAGATCGGCCCGCCAATACCCCGGATCGACAGGCAACGCTGTAACTGTGGCACCTGGCTCGTTACATTCCACACCCTGTTTAAATAACGGACATGTTGTGCGAACAGATAGATGCAGCGATTTTTGTTACATACATGAAGGGAAGAAAAATGAGCGGGGAGTACGCACACACGTCTGTTACTGGGATACTGGGGGGCGGGGTAAGGGGAGCGGGCGCAGCTGAATGGTAAACAACCACGTAATTCACCCACGGCTTGCATATTTCGACGCTAAGACCTATGCCAATGGGAAAGCAAAGTTACCCTAAAAGGTTTGAATTTCTAAGATCCCCGCCAGATTTTTCCAAAACCAGCTTGCTATGAGACCGATTCTCAAAACGGAATATTCCCAACTTTTGGAAAAGCCCGAAAAAGGCAATTCTCAGGCCGATGTTGGGACAAGATCGGCTTGAGAAAAACTCAGGCGAATGTTAGTTCGAAGCGGCAAGATTTCGAGTCCTCGACAGACATGGATCGACGAAACCAACGACTGCGTCATGAATTATGAACGCGGTGCGCTCGTTACGGGCTCCGACCCATCCTAGGGTCACCGTGTTCCCACGATGGCCGGTGATATGTGACGGGCGCTGGCCAGGCGTCTGATAAACAAACAATTGGCTGCTGGTGTGCATAAAACAAATGATAAAATTTCTTGGTCCGTCTCAAATGGGAAAACAATTCTTTTTTTCGGGTTTTGGAGAAGAGCGTAGGACGCCGCCGGCAATATCTCGCCTCCTAGACAATGGATCCACCAAATACCTTCGAGGCCGTCATCTACACTGGTTGGCCTTGCCCGACCCGAAGCGGGTTGGCCATGGGCTCAGTCTATGTCGAGATCGAAGGTCTATTGTCGCACGAGGTGATTTTTATCAGGGTGTTGACGATTTGCAACGATAAAAGGCGAATTGTGCCGCCTACAGCGGTTTGAAAAAAATGAGAAAAAAAATCAAACATTTTTTCCCTTTTTTCCCACAGCGGCGGTACGAGCGGATCTTCAGCCTGAAAATTCCCGGCAAATATTTCGAAGATCGATTTCCAACTTTGCTTTCCCATTGGCATAGGTCTAAGGGTTGAAACTGCTTGCTCCAAAAGTAAATTGATATATGACGAAGCATTGGGTCACGAGTATTTCAAAAAGTTGTGACCTATACCAAATTTATCGATCAACCGAACGCTTGATTCAGACCAGGATTGATAAGAATCGTGACGGGTACCCCAAACAACAAATATCCAGTGGTCGCAAGAAAAATACAGCAATATTATATATATATATCCAAGTACGGGCTCAACTTCAAGAAACAACGGAAACTCAGTAGCTATGTAGCAAACCAAAACGTTGAAGCACGCCAGATACACAAGGATCGATATGCATCCAACGTAGATGCCAGGTACCTGTTTTATCGCGAACGAAGCGGCACATAATGTGCTTGCTGGGTGTCCACGTCACAGGAGGCGCGCGACCGGTCACCCCTCCATATTATGTCGTCACTGTCCTGTACCGAGATTAGTTATACTTGTAGGGCACGCATAACATCTGGACGAACCGGGTTCCTTTGCCCAGCCCAAAATTGCGTCGGCCGAAAAGGTGCAATCCCGACCGTGAGACCAGTCCATAGACCCTTCTCAAGCGAGGATCGACATACAGTGTTTGGTTCTAGTCCGACGGAGACACGCCGCGTCGTGGACTCTCTTGAAACAAAAAATTGATAACAATAAACGTGATTAGCTGATTTGATAAAACACGTCACCACGAAGGCGCTATACAATTCGAAGTAATTGTGGTGGCTAATAATGAAAACACAACAAGAGTTAGCCAACTTCAGAATAGTTGATGTAGTAAGTCCGAACCTATTTTTCGGTCACCGTTCCCCATAGCAGGACTATTTCGCGTGGGTTGTGTTTGGTTTTGCGATTGAAACAGACAACAAGTGACCAAACCTTGACCACATTATTCGCAACACCCCATCACGTCAATTGGGGGGCAACAAAGTATACAGGACCAAACGTTTATATTAAAAGTACAAATACTGGAAATTGTATGCGATCAGTCCCGATAGCTGTGGTCCCCCGCAAAAGAAGCTCGCGACGATACGGTTTAGCACCTAGACTTGACCATATGGATGTGCTTTTGTCAGACCGGAATCTTCATCTAAGAAAAAACTTCCCACGTGTCATTGTGTATAAGTAAACACATTGCTTGCCGTTTTGAGCTTTCGTTCTATTTTCCTCAAAGTCATTTCGGATTGGGTGGGGTCGCGGGCTCCCACAATAATGAACGAGCATTGTTACACTCGACGCGTACGCGGGCCGTGAGCAGGCGCCCCTAGCGTTAGAAGTTGCCGATTGTGAGCCTGGCCGACACATGCACCCTAGGAAGCGCAGGTGCTCGAGCCCCACCCAAAAGGCATGCCTTTCGGCAACATAGTGTAACACGCCGAATTCATGATCCTGACTCTTTTCCCTTGCGGATAAAAACGACCCCTGGGAAGCAGTGTCAGTCGTGCGCCGCATACGCGATCGCATGAGCTACGCGTAGGTGTTCAACGAAAAATGGACTAAAGACACACATAACAAATGAATGGAGCTAGACACATGATTATCTCAATATCCCACCGGATGCATGATGTTGCAAAGCAAAACAATTTACGCAACCCGACCAACAACGTTAGGCGTCAATCCTAAAACCAACATAAGTCCAGTCGTCAAAATATGTCATACTAACCGAAACGTTGCTCGCGCTTGAAGAAAGCAATCGTTCAACACATATTGAGTAATCATGTGCAACCGCTACGTCTGAATGAAAATACAATTACGAGCTCGTCTCCATACTATGCAGGAGGTCCGTCAACGACGCATACGTGCACGTTCGCGTTCGATAGAAAGGGTAACCCCCCCCCCCCCCCCTAAACTGTAACATGACCACGCACCCTGGTCTCTCCTTCCACGACGTCGCCGCACATCTTGCATGCGTCCGCCGGGTCTTCGTCGAAACTGTCAAGACTGGATGACGTGCCGCTCCAAACCTCGCCGATCTCGCAGTGGAAGAAGGTCACCTCCAAAGACAACGACGAGGATGGGACGCTCGATTCCAGTCCGCCGGCATCAAAGGTGACGGACGTTTTTCCGTCGAATCCTGAGCTTGGCAGGGTCACCACCCGCAAGGTCACGCTGTAGGGGGGGGGAGTGTGAACGCCGACACAGCAGTGACGGAAAACGAACACATGCATGAACCACGAGCATCGGTATTTAAACTACGTAGCCAACAAAACCTATTTGTTATCCTAACTGACATTTCTCTTACATGAGAACAAGGAGCATTCAGCAGTCTGTTCATACCCTCACCGAAAGTGCTGCAAGTCGAACAGCGAGTTACGACCAGTAAAGCAGTCAAGGGATTTTATACTCGAAATGGCTTGAACTTAGAGCGGTATATATTGAGATCGAATGCCATGATTGATAGGCAGAACAGAAGGTTGATACACACGATCAGTGTGAACCGCATGGCGGGTTTTCTCCCAATGGTTGCCTTGTCATGACACTGCGTCGTCTTAAGTACTTCGTATGCTCACGAATTATCCACACTGGCGCCCACATACAATATAAACGAAACGCTTTAATGTTGAGCGATATTTTTGAATTGTCGTTGTTCCGGTTTCCCACCTATATTAAGCGTCCTTTTGACATGTGCGGCTAGAATACTTGATACAGCGGGTAAACCTCGGAGTATCTGTAGACCGTCTACTTCCGAGAACGGTGCGCTTGGCAGGACTGACGGCCGAAGCGCCCCTGAATACGGGCAGTAAGAGCCGTCTAGGCGGTCGTAATAATGATACTTTAATCAAGACAAGAACGTCATCCCTGTCCGGGAATGGTCTATACACTCACTAGAGCAGAATGTACTAAGCACACACCGTTATACTATACGGGGTGCTTTCCTATCGCCAAGATTATTCCGTACACGCAACTTTGGTGGCGGATACGTACGAATACGTATTGAAAGGTTGCCTTCGCCGCTAAGTAGATACCGGCGCTAAAGCAGTACAAACTGCGCTATTCATTGGTTATCTGATAGTTTTGTCGAGGGAATAAGGGGGGTACCCGACCTCCGAGCGTCCACATTTTTAAAACAGACTTGGGACGGGTACGTTCAGCTTGTCAAGGAAAACTGACGTAGGAGCGTCTAATGCGCCCTTTTAGCATACGTAAATGCCTATTTTCGAATGATAGAAATTCGCGCGTATTCGGGTATACCATCATGTCGTTTGCAAAACGGGATACAAGCGGGTTAGGAGAAAAGATCGGTAAATGTGTTATTTTTGGATGGGCTCTCAATGGGGGCACCCCGTCGCACGCTCGGAGAGCGCCTGATGGAAGGCCCCGCACCAGAGCCTGTGCACCATGGTTTGTCGCACCGCACGCACCTCTTTCCCGGGAGTAACAGCCCCGACGAAGGAAATATGGTCCAGTTCATCATACTTGCTCCTGATCCCGACAGCTGCGGCAGCGCTGATACGACCCAAATCACACCGCTTTGACTTCCAGGCTGAATATTAGCTTCACTTCCCTCCACGTCTTCACCTCCAGCGTTAGTGCTGGTGCTGATTCCAGTGTCGCTCGTGCTTGTCATGCCCGAACTGCTACTAGATGTGTTGTGCGACAAAACCAGGTCCCCCTGGAGCATGTCTGGGAAGAAGGTCTCAATAGGCTCACTTCGGCGATCGAGGTACAGCGCGGTAGCATCTCCTTTGGCGCACCTCTGGTCCAAACAGTGTGTTGGGGCATATACGGCGTGGGAGTGAAAGTGTTGGGGGTGCGCAGCGGAAGAAGATCAGTGACACGGCTAAGATGGAGGTAACTGCAGATATACTAGAATGGTTGGATCGGCAGAATGCGCGGGCTTGCTCGATCGACGTGTTCGGTGAGGACTAGGTGACATACCACTTCGCCGCAGCTGACGCAACCTGCGATATGCCGTATATCGAGTGTGTTTGTTTTGCCCGTGTGTGTTCTTCATGACGGAACACGTTACCAAATGGAACTCCTATCTGGTATCTTGTTTGTGTTGCTGTTTTTCTCGTTTGCCATCTAGATCACGGAACTATACATCGGGTAAAGCCAATACATTGTCTTCAAGTCAGGTGTTTGTGGGGCATGAGGCCCCTGATGTTAGAAGACTCAGATAAATTGTGCACGTCAGCCGCGCCGGAGCAGGGGTATCATGTTAGTGGTGCAATATGATCTGACCGACTGAGGTCCTCCAGTTAGCACAGTTTTTCTAAGGCTTCGCGCGTGAGAAGCTCCATTCGTCAACCAAAACTAGCTGTATTTGGCAATGTAACTTGGTTCAAAACCGAATGCAAACGCTCGTGGCTCAGGTGTGCAACGAATCATATTGCCAACACGGATTGGATGCCAGTTACCTGGTAGTTCTTCTGTATATATAGGTGCTCCGCAAATCAGAAGACATTCCGCCAAACATCAATGTTGTTATCATGAGTGATGTTACACAGCGAGAACGTATGGTATAGCGTTGAGGAATAAACCGTCGTCTCAGTATAGACAGCGCGAGACTCGACGCGGGTCCGGTTCTCTTTAGGCCCCGTTAAACAAGAGATTAGACAAAACCACGCAGCAATCGCTCCGCAAAAATGATCGATCGACTACTTGTTCACAAGGCCGTAGTAGAGTATTCCGATCACCGCCTTGTAAGCCGCTATTGGACCGAGTGCGCACTCTGTACGCTTCCCTCTACTCCTCAGGCGGTATACTTCTCGTTTCGTGAAAGCAAAAATAAGTTGTGCATGGCCTTTAGGTGCATGGCCTTTACGATATGTGTCCATCAGTAGCAGTACATCAGCTGAGTTGACCCCGAAAGATCGTCGATACCACGTGAGATATAGGTGCAGCCCTCGCGAACCCATATGGGGAACTGCCCGGGTTCCTCAATCCTATATCAATAGCGTACCATTGTTGCCGCGCAGTGGTGTGTGTGAGTGGCACACCTTCTGTGGGGTTTGGGATGGTTCAGCGTGTCGCGCGTTGAGCGTTGCTCAGCGTAAAGGTTGTGTTGCCTCACTAACAATATTGAGGTCTTATACTTTATTCAAAATAGTCACGTGAGGAGGCCCATGAAAGCTAGGTGTTGCTACCCGCGTCGCATCATGCATCCGAACAACCGTACAATAATCCAGTTATCCGCTTCGCAAGGGGTACCTTTTCCAGGGTTGACCTTTGCAGGTAGCAACCGCAGTAAACGCCCAGGTCGCCCTCTCGACACGGAGACCCCTGGGCGCAAATGGAAGACGGATCAAAAGAGCCTGCTGATGACGAGTCTCCTCCGTTGACATCATCTTGGCACGTGACGTTGGCGTTGGTCAACGAGCCGGCTGCCGGACGTTTTACAGCTAACGAGCTTGCCTTTGCAAGGGACAAATCTGTGTTGCGCAAGGGTAGGTTTCGTGGCAGGCGATATCCACGGAGAGGAAAGGGGACGGCGAGAAAATGATAGTAGGAGGGAGCGAAGATAGGGAGAAAAAAAAGAGAGGGAAGGAAATACGCGGGGTACGAGAGGATGGTGGGCAAGAGTTAGCAACATAATCAAGAGCAGAACCAAGCAAGGTAAGCCGGGCAAAACCGTTTAACGATAAACCAGACATACGTGGCATAAACGAATAGCCCGGCCGTTGACGCACCAATATTCGTTCGAGAGGGAATGGGGGCCTCTGTATGACAACAGACGGGCGGTAATTGAAGGGACAATCATACACAATCGGGAAACACACAAAATTCCACATTTGAACATGCGCGAACTCACAATTGTTGTCGCCAAGCACGGTGTTCCTGATAACTGCGATCGAACCTGGCTCTGTGTAGACGAGCTGAGAGGCGGTGCTACCGCTAAAATCACAGTCGTCCATATAGAGCCTGCCCTTGCTGAAGACAACGGCCTGTATGAATCAAAATGTTCACGGCGTCGAAACAATTGGACGTTGTTTGGAGAGCTCGAACAGTGCCTACGATGCAGTCGATAACCCTAATGTTTGAATAGTTCCTGCTGCTACTGCGTTGAGACACCGTATGGCAATGCGTGACAAACCATTTTCGGCTGAAAGAAGGCCCAGGGGCTTGTACTCCTCCCTTGTTGTGGTCCTTTTGTGTTTGCAGTGCTCGCACTTCACACAGGTCACTGGTATTGCCACACCTCGCAGTCCTATCATTCCAGCAAGCACACTTGCAATACGTGCACGAGCTGATCCTGCTACTTGTCAGTAACTCGGACACCGAGAGCGCTAGGAGGTCGTACAGCATTGCTCCTGTATGTGAAAGAGCAGTGGGAAGCCGGCAATTGCGCCACGTGAAACAAACACACATAGAGTGCCTAAAAGCTAGTTTTTATAGTGCGACATATCATGCATATATATATATGCGTCCCTACAAAGGTGCATGGAACATGTATGCTCGATTACACCAACCTCTCCCTGGAAGCCGACAAAGGAGGTGTCCTCGGCCTTGTAGGAAGATTTCTCGTCCACTTGAACGGCCGAAATATCCGACGATTTCTTCGTATCCTTGAACTCCACCTGCGCCCAAATCGCCACAGTACCACAATCGTACAAAAGCATTTTTGTTTTCTTTGAAGACGTATTGCATCCTGAACCGGGAAACCATAGCATGCAATGCTCGAGTATATACCCCCGATGTCCGAGTTTCACGACTGGGCGGAATTGTTTTCATTGCTGTGCACAAGATCTTCCGTGCATCGCCTTAACTATAACTTCGCAATACATCACTAAATATCATGACCACGATTGAGAAGTCGTGATGTACGCTTTGCGGTATGACGAAAGCCCCCTGATCCCGGGGTCGGCCAAACACATAGCGGCATCAAAGACGCAAGACGTCGGCGAATACGGCCGGCGTTCCCCTCCTGTGCACACACCTTCCTTGGTAATTAATATTGCATTGCCACTCATCTTGGTCGGTCTAGGTGCCGATCGGGGAGAATTCGGTATCCGCTCAACGGTCGTCGAGGGGCTTTTTAATTAGACTGCGGAGTGCGGCGCAGCATAGACGCACCGTGCTACGACAGCGGTTAGCACTATTTCGGCTTCTGAGGCAATTATGTTAAATTTCTGACAGACAGGGGTCTATAACTGACCAGCAGATGTTTAGCTTCTGAGTCGATTATGCAATTGTTATGCTGATGGGGCTCCTTGAGGGCACCGAGTGACCGCTCAGTACCGCACGCGACGTACGAAGCGTGCCCTATCATTGGCATGACATGCCTGTTTGCAGTAGTGTTCCTCGAAATACCTATATAGAGCGCAAAATTGTCCATCTTGTTTTTCTTCTGTCCAAGTTATGAGTGAGGTGCATCGGACGGATCTTACAGAGACACACATCAAACAGGCTGCACCGAGTATTTGTGTTAGGAGCAGTCCCACAGCAGGGGTACAACTTTTAGGCTCAACATATTATGACCGGTTGTACTCCTCACGCGGTAACCACCGGATAGCACTATTATTTGACTGGTATATTTGTTTTTGGACTACCGCATTGCGGTGTTTAGTCGTGTTGCGCACGAACGAATGTTTCCGAAGTCATGTTTCGGGTGAGATATTGAGCTCCTCATATGAGGAGCTCAGAAAAATCTGCTGCTCCCCTACCGTGGGATGACTCTTGGGCGCCCAACTGAAAGTGCTGTATTTTTCATGTCAAACGGCGGCTTCAACAAAAGTTTGCGCTTAATCTGGCGGTAGATCTCTCGGCCCGCGGGAGCTGTATCGATGAGCAAAGGATAGCGGGTAGTTCGTCGGTTCGGCACCCCAATTCATAACACCAGGGACGCCTTTCTGCCAACGAATGCTGCCCAAATTGTAGCACTTGTAGGACGCGTTTGCACACGTAGACACAACGCACCTGGTGAGATACGCCGTCTTTGTGTGAGAAGGGCCCTGTGTGGGTCAAGGGGGGGAGCCGCAAAATACAAAGGAGGTTGGGTCATGCCTTACCATCGACTATACACGAAGGGTATGTTGTTCGCACCTTGTACGTCTCGAGATTGCTTTCATCAACGACGAAGACAACACTGCCACGTGCGACGACGTTGTCGACCAGGGAAACACCCCGAAGAATAACGGTTGTGCCGTCCCGAGCGTAGCTGAATAACAGTAACGCGCAAAAAACAATTGTTTAAAGGCACGTATCAAGTTAGTTTGTTTAATGGCCAACAAAATCGCATGGTGGTCAATTGTAGCGTTAATAGTTTCACTCGATCCCGTGTATAGCCTATAATGTCGAACATTTATAAATAGGTGGGCATCGTTTACACGCTTACACCGCCAAGGGTTTCTTTGTGCAGGTAATTGGTCCCATAGTAATGGTGTACAACGTCCGGGAAAGATAAATGGTTGACAATTTTGATCTACTGTACATACCTCGGACATCACATATTTTGATATACGTAACACTCGGATATCACGTATCGACGGTATGGGACCTACCACAGTAGCTTGCTCACCTCCTAACATAGTGTTAGTAGTGTAAGAGCAGTAGTGTAATGCGGTAGGAAAGTGTTATATGCATTTCGGCGAACGCTATAACGTCTTAACGTTAGGTTTTGTCTTGATGTCGGCGGCTCTGGTACGGTAACACAGCGCTACGCCGTGAACGATTGGCGCACGAATATCGTGACACATGAGTAGGCTTTGTCTAGACTGGCAAGTGGTCAACCCATCATACACTGTGATAAAACACGCCAATAAAACAAAGTTTATAAATTAATGTTCTGATGTATGAGGCTCTGGGCATAACACCCTTACTTCGTGTTAAGATTCAGAGTAGTGTTGACAAAACGCCCTAAAATAACGTCAAAAGCGTTATTGTGTTTTCCGCAACACTTAACACTCTAGTATTCGAACGTCATTCGAGCCCTCCTCCCACTTCGCTAAGGTAGGATAGCCTAATAATTAACGTAAGTTAGGTACTTTGACGTCGGAAAAGATCGCGGCGTGACAGTATGTTAGGATGATACCTCAATGCTGTGAAGGGTCAACTATTCCGCTAGCGTTCTGGTCGCATTGTCAGTCTGCATGTAAAATTACGCGATTACGTTATCTAAGATGGCAGCTGAACGTAACCTTAATTTATTATGTTGCAGTTGGATCTGTCATTGCTATAAGACAATATTGTTATGTTACCGTTTTTGACTTTTCGGTACATGACATGTTTCTTTAGTTTTACATATAGAGCAGAGTCGCGGCTTAACGTAATGCCCATTAGTTAGCGTGTTTCCATACACCCTCTCGCACGGGGGGAACCTATAACACTATTTCGAAAGGGGGGATAACGTATCATCCCCGGGCACAACACGTGTGTGCGCGTATATGTTAGAAACCCCAAAACAGGTGGTGTGTGTCGTAAGGGGGATCCCGCCATAACCCCAAAAAAAGTGTAGGAAATCCCACCAGTACGTTTTCAACCTAAACCGGCAGTACAATACACAGCTCAATATGAAAACGTGCACCTGCGAGCTAACACATCATAAACATATTTCTGACGTTTCCTTGGGGATGTACGGTGTCTGGAAATTTGTGTGCCAACATATTTTGCGTACGGGCTAACCCATTAACGTCATTTTAGTAATGTATCGATCATGTACGTTACCTAGCGTGTGCTACGATGAAAATAACACTTAGGCCAACACCACAACGTTTTGTTACTCGCAATGAGCCTTAGACTACCATTAAAAACAACATGTTGCCGGCACGGGCTCTATCTACGGCAGCGATATTTGTGGTAGGCAGTCAACGGTCAATATCGTAACGAACTGACACTTTTGTTTTTTTTTTCCATCACATTTATTATCTTCGCACTTCCATCTTTCTCCCTCCCTATTAATAGTCGTAACTCAGATCCGGGGTCACAAAGTAGGCTCCTCTCCCTCCTCTCCCACTACGGTCCTTGCCTTGATTTTTATCGCGCAGAGGGTTCAGCCTTCCCAACACTCGTCGATCTTAATCGAATTTAGCTAACTCACGCTCTCGCGCTTCCCGCTAGTCAAGATATTTTTTGCGAGAAAAATTCCCTACGAGCATGCACTCGGCGGGACTCGAACTAGCGATCTTGACGCTTACAGGCTTCGTGGTTACCCGCTAGCCCACCGGGGCGACCGGCTAATCTACCACAATATCCAGAATCAAATAACCTAGTAGGTGATTGTTAAAATTTCAAATCCGCTGAGCCCTAACATTGATTTCGAACATTAGGTGTTATGTTATCCCATGTGTGGTCGGGTTGCTGAGTAAGCGCTATATATACATGCATGTGGTAGAACATGTGTCCTGGTATGGAATCAGTAGACTACTTACTGTACATCATCCCGAAACGGCAAGTTGCGATTCAGATGGTCTAGATGGTGATACTGTCGACGCGTTTGTCGCTTGTTACCCTGCGCCCACCAAAATGGGTTAGATATATATTGTGAGTGAGACTCGATAAACACTCGCCGGGGTGGCTTAAATCTGGTACTGAGCAGGCGGACGGCCTCTTTGCCGTAGGTCCGACCCAGTCCACGGCAACTCGTTTATAATCAGACGACTGCTGCGATAGAGGTAGCGAGCTTTTTGTTAGTTGTGTTGTGTCTGATCGACAGAACTTTTTATCTGAGGATGTTCTCACAACCATCCTATCGGTAACATGTTCCATGCCTTTTAACGTATACCTACTGTAGTGCCAAGGGGCTTTTCATCGTGTTGCGCTTGGAGTTTGTTTTTCAAACCACCCGGTGTCTGTATGAAGGTAAACAGATCGTTTGGGAGGAGCCTCACAGACAGCAGAAAAACACATACCGCAAGATGCCTGATGAAAATAGTGCAATAATGTACTCGAGCCTGTGCCCCCTCTAGGGTACAGCTCATTAGACGAGCAGCGACATGTTATTGCAGCGCAGTAAGTACTTCAGCACGGCAAAGCGCAGCGCAAATAATGACGCCCAAGAAGCACACTTGTGATAACCTACCTAAGGATACTGTTGGTCGTACACCAGAACGGTTCCACACCGAGTACCGGGATGTTCACCTTTTCGGAAGCAAATTGTATCGTTACAAATGCCCGTACGTACGCTAACAACGCCGAGGTTTTATTGTACGCGGTACTTCCGCACCTATCTCGCTCGAGGCAGGATACATTCGACTGAAAACCTGTTTCGAACAATATTTGGATCTGAACAATAGGGTTGCCCGAGTTGTGTCATCTGGCAATGACAACACGTACTAGTCGCCAACGACATTCGTTAAAAGCGGGATGTATTGTTAACCTCTCCGACTGAACCTTGCTGACGCGTTTCTTTAGTGAGTCCAGGATACCGGTACGCGTTAGTCGTCGGATACACCGACAATTATATTCCGGAGGCAAGAGTTCGGTCGTTTCTTCGTGTAAGGACAAGTAGGTAGATGTTTTGCGTTGCTCTCTAATCATGGAGAAATGAATATTGGGTGGCGCATAATCCTTGTTCTTCGCTAAACAACGTACAAAATACCCAACCATCTCGGTACTATACTGACATATAACCCTCAAGCCCACCATAGCTCGGACAACGGCAAAACAACGATCTGCCGCACGCAGAATACCACCAATGTATCTGAGTCAACACACATCACACGGGTACACGTCCTATTATAGGGGTAGACATCGTACGCCCATACACCCATCACCGACGGGGATCTGCCCAGCTCTCGATCTTTTTTCACACAAAGGGATAGTCTATATAAAGGCATGGGAATCGATAACTCACTACTTGAGCTACTGGTAGTGGCAGTAAATAACATGTTTTGTTGGAATAATACATGATTGGACTCCGATACACATTATTCGTTGCAGGCCAAACCTGTGTGTTAGTGTTTGCCACTGGATTGTGATTTCGTCGAACAAACTAATGTTCGACGCGAGGGAAACTCCGTGCGTACGGCAAGGGAATTTGTTTTGGAGTCCTAACTTTTCCCCATCGGCGAAAGTCTTGTCCGAAAAGCTACGCAACTAATTTCCTCATTCCGATGTGTACTTAATATCGCTACTTACAAGATCATTTTATTAGTGATAAATTATTGGGCTTGGCATATCCACTGTTTAAAGTACCATTGGTTGTTGGGTCGGGGTGTGAAGCTCGTCCCGTGCGAAGCCTCGTCCAAGTTAAAAGTAGGCGTTACTCGCGATTGTACCAGTGAAAAATGCGTTTGCTTGCAAGCAAAAGGCGGCAAGGATCCGTCCTACGGTAGCTAGCGGTACAACATACCCATTGTAAAGAATTTTCCGTCAAAGAGGCTCGATCAGTCACACCATAACTCATTTTGAGAAGAAAAAAATATAAAGTGCAAACCCATGGTCAGCCTCACAGCCTGAGCGTGCTACAAATAATGTAGTTAATGCACTGATGAAATACCAACGATATTGGGTGAAAAAGCATGGTCGGTAAACAATATGTTGTCTCACAAATGCCACGTCCATCGTAAAACGCGTCTACCGTAGGTAGCGATCTCCTCACATGGCAGGTCCAGCCAAGGCGGTGTTCTCATTAAGGTCGCAAGCCCATTCCAGCACCGCCTCGTTGACGGCATAGATGGCCCCGCCGTCCACGCCCTCGCTCTTCGATATCACCGCTCCGATACACGAGACATTCCCTTCCCCCTCTTTGTACAGGAATCCTCCGAAGTCGGCCTCGTTATCGCTAAAGCCCCCTCCGGTAATCTGGTCATTATTTATCAACAAGTGGGAGAAGCGACTTTTTTATGCGGTTATGCCTTATCGTCTGAGCTCCTAGCATGAGCGGCTTGCTATTCCACCCAAACCATGACTTAGAGGATATGTATGTTTGCTCAGCCCAACCGACATCATGACATACGAAGTACATTAGCAAGGTTTCCTTCGGACGTTACACATAATATAGAGGGTGACGCAACCTCCAAGGGTTATGTCGAAGCAGTAGTGCGTCAACATACTGCCAAGCAGCAGCTGCTAGGCATTGATATACTGCAAAGAAGGAGAAAAAACACCAGCAGCACCAGCACCTGCAGCGCCAGCAGCACCAGCACCAGCAAGACTAGCACCAATACCAACTGCAACAACAACAACGCCACGGACCACTACACTGTATGCTCGCTAACAAAATATGCGGAGTACGCAGATAAATAGGCGCTATACACTAACAAGAAGAACGCTAAAGTGAAAAAACGGGTGGTCTTACTTCTCGCAGAAGCATCATTATACTGGCATAATATATATACACACTACGATAGGGGTTGGGTTGTTTAGACGGATTACTGTCTGAATAGCCGGGCTTCTTAACATCGCAAAGTCGTCGGAGTGTCCTTCTTGATTTGCATTGTGATTTGTTTGCACCCGTAGGCAATGTTGGCAACTGAGGTCGTCCATCGAGTTCCACTTTCGTGTATGCAAGGGGTTTGTATGGGATCTCTTCACGTGTGTCGTCTCAGAGACACAAAATAGTGCGAATTCCATCAAAGCATCTGTTATATAGTGAAAGGTAGAAACTGTTTGGGTGCTAACTCCAATACCCCCCGGTTCTTGTATATACCGAAAAAGTAGAAAACACCGCCGCGCTGGGCTTGACGATATCTGCTACTGCTGTGTACTGTCTTCTGTCAGTCTTCGCTCCTTGTCCCTGGTACATGTCCCAATATGGGCTACAGACGAATACTCGCGCTGTTGCTGCTGCTACTGCTACTGTTCCTTGTCCTCGTGACGCTGTCTGATTGCTCATGTTGTAGTCGCCGTGCTCACGAGGTGCTTCGCAAGTGTAAAAAAAAGTACAGCTGATCCCCAACACGTACGACGGACAAGTTGACGTGAAGTACTGCTACAGAGCTCCGGACACAGTGTACCAAAGACCGACGAGCGCCAGGCGTTGAACGACTCTGGACCCTGAAAACGTGGCAAGCAAAATTCAAATTCGTAACTAATTATCATTCGCAGACTGATACCATGTATACAAACAGTAGGTATTGCTTATGCTGCAGTCGAGATACATTAGACGACGTGAAATAAAACTATTTGCGACAGCAGCCAACACAACTGCTGCTGCTCTTGTTGCCGGAGCGTATTGTAGTGCCGTCTTGGCTATATTGGCGTTCACGTGTTATCATCGCGGGTTGCAGGCTGTCAAGTCAACTCAAAGAATTTCTCGGGCGTACGCCCATGCTCAAACGTACCTTGTTTTCTAGGACGACATACTTCGTGCTGGTGCATATACACTTGTTTCTTGTCGTGAACAAACAAAAACAAAGCAAGTATTTTCACAACTGTACATACTGTACACAAATCACGTACTGTTTCTGTGGCTGGAGTAGAAAAACAAAGCGCAATCAATGACGACGTAAACTACAGTACTAGCTTGTCCGTACCAGGTATTTGATAGAGGATTCAAATTTGTTCAGTTTTTTTAGACTTCTAGGGCTTTTTTACTTTACGGCAGAATGACACGATTATACGATATCTTCAGCACAGCCAGAGCTCAGTTGCTTCGCTCGGTTCAGAGTCAATCGCAGGCGGCCTTACCTCCGTTGTTCGGACTGCTGTGGTGGCGGCCGGGGGACGGTCCGGGCTCGGTTTCGACGTTTGCATGGTGGACTACATGTCGACCAGTCAGCTCAAAAGTAATTCGGCCGCTCGTCCGCACCACAAGTGGCTCGTTTTCGTAGAAGGACATACGGGGTAATGACGCGCTGATGGCCATGTCTCATCGTATGTACGCAAATTTAAATGCACAATCTTCATACTGCAGTCAATACTGCTGCTGCTGCTGCTGCAGTCAACGGAAATTGAGTACTATTCACCATAAAACAAAAAGATCTTCGGAAACGGCAGACTTCATACCTCATCAAACCTTCAGCATCGCTCTCAGTTTAGAGGACTAATGTTGTAGGCTGCGTCAATCAACTAGCATATATCCGTGAAACACAGCCGACTCAAATTGAAATTACACAACGGCCCCCAAATTACAGCCAAACACGATATAAAGCTGGCCCATACCATCAAAGCATAATCTTCATATATACCGCAAGCAGCAAAACGACGACAGGTCGCCACACACGCTTCCTTCATACCTTCAACATCGCATCGTCGTTGACGAATAACGCGCCTCCACGGTTGCTCGCTTGGTTATCCAGGAACTCGCCGCTTGACACAAACAG
Organism: Saccharina japonica; assembly: GCA_008828725.1. Taxonomy (NCBI): domain Eukaryota; class Phaeophyceae; order Laminariales; family Laminariaceae; genus Saccharina; species Saccharina japonica. Next base: position 43,441 of record MEHQ01000666.1, read on the forward strand.
CTGAGAATCCGACCCCCCGTAAACAACGCCTCCATCGGTAGCTTTGTTTCCTTCAAACTCCCCTCCGGCGAGGAGGGTGGAACTCCCGTCGGCGGTGTATACCAAACCGCCGATGTCCTTGGCCCTGTTGTTATGGAACAGGCCGCCCTGAACCTCTAACACGCCTTTGGTCCACACCACACCTCCACCCTGTTTTTGGTTTCCGTTCAGCAGGGGAGAGCCGGAGAACGGGGGTACGGGGAAGGGGCTTTGACCGAATGTTCTACTGGTATATCGCTAGGCAAGTACATTGAAGACAGGTCACTCAGGTTCTGCCGTGATAACAATGCATACATACACGTAGCTGCGAGGGAAAAGGTTGAGCGATCAGCCAGACATGTTCGGAGCTCTTGTGCATATGTATCACCCACGCGTGCTACGATAACCGTAGAAACACAGGTGAAAGAGTCTCCTGCGTGCGTAGGCTCCATAGTTCGCCATACAACGGAAGTTGAGGAACCCGCAACGCTCACCCCGCTGAGAAACACCAAGCGCCAGATTGATTACGCACGACGAAATCAACCTTCAATTAAATTCGGACGTCGATATCCTATTTGTAGCTCGCGTCTAGCGATGAATATATCCAGGATGCTCCCTTAAGAAAGCTAGCCCTAAGTCGACCGAACATCAGGAGACATTGAACATCCACGCGACCTGCTTGGGGTCCAATATGTCGTTGCCTGGCCACATGTTCATATGCTACTAAGACTCAAGCTAGAAGGGATTACGATAGAAACAGTCAGACGCACGGTAACATCATCCTCATGGTGTTTTTCCTACATTCGCGACCCCGCGCACTGAACAGTCATCGACGAGGACACTTTGATATGTGTTATTTACACCCACACGCTCGCACGCTCGCACACAGTCAGGGCGTCTTGTACTGTGAACGGCAACGCTTTTTTCGTGGAAGTGACATCAATCGAACGAAAGGCGGCAAATCTACAACATGCTAGACACAGTGTAGGATGCTATTTCGAAAATATCTGCAGTGTCAAAGAATCATGCCAAATCGAACAACAGATTTTAATGATACGACGGAACCCACCCACCCACCGCGTCAGCTTGGTTTTCCCTGAACGCGCCTCCCTCAACGGTGATAGTGGTGTCGCGCGTCGCGCCGAAGACACCCCCATCGTCGCCGCACGTATTCCCTTCGAACACATTGCCGTTCCCAGCCACGACGAGAGTCGTGAAGGCGCCCAGGGACACAACGCCCGCGTTGCCCGCATCGGCCGTGTTTTCCTTGAACGCTGAGTCCCTCAAGATCAACGTGGAGCCCGGGTCGTCTTCCGTGTCTGTTCCAGACGAAAGCGATACCACCCCGCCCTGTGCGATGTTGCCGTTTTCCACGTTCGAGGCGTGCAAATGGGCGAGAAGAGAGATGTTCAAGTTTCTTTTGACGTGTGAGTCCGAAAACTCTCGCCACAGCGTGATCGATGTTTAGTATTGCGTTTTCTGTCCTTATGGCATAAAAATATTGTGCTTACGTGCTACACAAGGTTCCAGAGGAAATGACGGGACTCGATAGCAACATGACACGCGAAAGGGTATATATATATAATTTTATGTGGAAATCGTAGACGATTTGAGCGCCAAACATGCAACATAAAGCGCGGTCCCCGGTTTCCCGCGAATCAGTAAACTCAGTTGTCCGAGGCATCCTTCTTCTCGTGCCCCGCGGTGATTCACGCTCCGGTACGAGTGTACGCAATGTAATGAGGGCAAAGGCCGTGAGGACCTACACACATACTTTTATCGCTGATGCTGATCTAAAATGTACGCCAACCCCAACGAACTATCCCATTCCGCCAATATATAAAGCGAAAAACATTATGAAATAGGAGAAATGCTGGCTACCCCTGGGAGTTTCCGAGTGAAAGCTCTGGCCCCGCCAGTTAATATATTGAGTTTTTGCCAAGTCGTGCGACCCCTGAAACAACGCAAATCCGACATCGATTGAGATTTCAGTACCAGTCAACCCTGTGTCTACGTACACTGAATGTAACGACAGCATTTGGCGCATCGGATGCTGTAATCGAATTTTACTTTAACGATAGTGATACTCCAGGGAACATATATTGCGGATTCGAACTACCTACATAAGCTTATCCCGCCGCGTAAAATCCGTATCATCTGCACGAACCAGGCAAGATTCCCGTACTACGGCATTTCCACATCGTGCACATCACCTCATCACGGTGGGCTAAAATCGCTATGATCTGCAGTAGATAGAAATTCGCACGTTGTGTGTACCAGGTTACCAAAGTTACATCTCAAACGGACTGGAACGGTTGCTCTTGCTACACTATTGTTGCAGCTTCCGATAGGAGCCTCGCTTTATTCGCAGATTCTGTCCCATCCGCCACGAGAAAACAGGCAACTGACGCTTTCTACAAAGAAGAGCACAACTTTTGGGCTGGACGAGTCATGGACATTTGGAGCGCCTGGTCCGGCTGCCCACCTGGTATCCCAGTCGTGTTGCACAGTTTGTTTCGGTGCACAAATACTCCTGTAAGGAAGTACCAGGTACGGCAGTAGCAGGCCAAACCATGCACTATGGGCGTACTTGTTCTGAAGTTTATTATGTGTGATATAAGTATGGAGTCGGTCAAGTGAGCAGGCTCGTAAATGCATTCGTTGAATGTTCAATCGCAACCACGAGTCTAATTGTTTGGCAAGCGCTTCAGCTCAAAATGATCGAGAAATGCAGGCCTGATGATACTACACACTACTTTGGTACAGTGCTTCACCGAGCGATCGGCGGAGATAACAGTACGGCAATACACCTAAGGTGACTGCGCTTTCAACCGGAGCAGTTATGTACCTTGCATCCAAACGTCCAGCAATGCATTCGCCAAGGCCTCCCGTGCGTCAGCACGGAATAGAGAAGAACTCCGCATGTACCTCGCTCGTAAACTGATCTAAATAAAGCAAAAAACAAAAATAGCACACCGTTAACACACTTTAGATTGTTTGCAAAAAAAATGAATTTGTACTACAACTCATTTGGAGAACAAATAAACTGACAGGTACCGTAGTTTTGTTTCTGTGCTCATATATAGCATGCATCCAAGACACCTTGTTCCCGCAGTAGTTGTCCTCGAAGAGGCTGTCCGCCAGGAGGAGCCAGTTTCCCGGAGCCACGTTGAGGACACCCCCTTCTCCTTGCGGATCGTCCTCGATGTGAGCCCCCGCCGTATTGTTGGCCACCGTGCAGCGGTGGAACTTCACGCGCGACGGCCACGGTCCTGTCGCGATGTTCACTGCTCCTCCCTTCCGTGCGACGTGGTTGTAGGCGAAAACTGTGTCGTTGACGGTACAGCCATCTTGGCCATCGAACGAGAGGTCACACATAGATATCGACATGGCACCGGCTTCTCCTACCTCCGCCGCTGTACATACATGGCGCGTTTTGTTATTGGCCCAAGAGGGGAAACGCAGAAACACGGGCGTGTGTGTTAGCTCAAATCTTGGTGTATTTTGATGAACCTGCGAGATAGATACCTAGGAGGGCGTTTGGGTCTACATGTGGTGATTGGTGGAGGACAAGAGACGCATGTTACGATAGAGGTGCACCATGTTTTTTCTGAGCTCCTCACTTAAGGAGCGTCATACCTCACCGAACAAAATATTTTGGAGGGGAAACAAAAGTGCTGCCGGATGCGAAATCGCATGACCGAGGTATACTCTCAAACATTATTCGTCACAAAAATGAAAGTCCGACGAATTTGGGTTAAGGAGCCCGATCGTTCAGAAAACGATCCAGCCAAAAACTGCTACCTCTACCGTAGCACGCGTCAAGAGTAGTGTACCGTCACCTATCTCGCCATCTATACACGACATGTTCGTACAAGGTGCGCGGTGTATGCATGAAGAGGTGGGTACTACGGCGCAGGACATTCGTCGAACTTGAGTTATTGGCGGTGTTTGGGATATGTTAAAATAAGTGGTGCATGGATACGCGGGGCAAACAATCAACACTAGTATCTTTTTCTTCCTGCCTGTCCTCTCTACGCGACCGCATGGGCATCCCTTTGGGGGCCAAGTGGAAGGGAGACTAAACACAAGCTCGTCTTCCGAATGTATTTACGGGCGGTGCTCGCATTGGACCGCATTCTAAGGGGCGTGCCCCTCCCCTGTCACTTGGCTCCTTTCCATTGAGGTCCGGACTCGACATTTTTCACGTCCCCATCAATAGTTGTCCGAGGCCGCAAGCAATGCTTTTTGTCGTCGGAATTGTCAATCTCAGGATCTAAGAGGGTTGATGTCACAGTCGTGCTCCTTAGCGCAAACGTTTCGCTTCTAGGAGACTTTAAAGGATGCCGACAAAAGCGTAGGTATGTGTGTCAAGTTATACACTGTAAACAGATGGAAACGTGTATCTTCGTATAGTGGTACCAGAAGTATGCATTCAGCGACGACATATACATCAAGAGGGGGGATGTCGGGGCACGACAAGGTGCGCGAAGTATAAAATTACAGCACTATCGTGTTATGAAATCTTGCGCTGTTGGTTGTTTTACTGTTTACGCCCCACTTGCGTTCTTCGGTGACAGGGCAAAATGACGGGTGCTCGAGAGCGGTGCAATGGCAAGGCTGCCTGTATGGGGCTTTCGAGCTTGGGTGTAACGGTAGAGCGAATAAAGGGCCGATTACCAAGTACAAGCAGCTTGCGCTAACAGTACCCTAACAATGCCAAAACTACATTACCCCGAAATACGGTACCACTGTCGGATATATGCGCACGAAGAAGAAGTGACAGGCATGTCATTACTTCCGCTACAATTTTGGTTCTGTTTGCACCCCCCCCTATGTCCTCGACATTCCGTTTGTTGGTTGACTTCGATCAAGAAGTTCCGGTGAACGTGTCCACAAGTCGTTTCAAATATCGTAGCCCACCGCCGCGGTCAAAGCTGTCAGTGGGTTGTCCATGACAGTTTACGACAACGACATCTCACCATCCTTGACGCTGTCGCTGCCGGCAGAATTGTTGTAGAAACCTGACTGCAGCACAGACATCTTCCCGCCCGCCCTCTTAGTCATACCGCCTCCTTTCTTGCCCGCGTAAAAATCCTCGAAGAGACAGCCGAATATGAACGTGTCGGTATCATTGCTCTGTCGGTCATCGGCAACGTCGTTCGGGCCGGCGGAGGAATGGAAGAGGGACATAGCAGCGGAAAATAGTGCTAGTTGCTGGCCAGAAGGCATTACGTACAAGTGCAGATTACTCAGTGAGCAGCGGATTGAGGTTCGTATAACACGCGGGGATCACACACACCCCCTACCTCGACACATTCACGAGCCAAACATATTCTAAATATTGGTGGATGGGCGGCATATACACCGTATGGTGGTGGCCACGGCAGGAGCACCTCAATATCGGTGTATTATACCTGTAACTCTGCATTTCCACTCCCCCGGCTGTCAATGAACTCAATGTCGAAAATCATCCAAAAGGGGTTGCGTTATGTGTTTTATAAACATATATATTTCGAAAATCATTGGAAAAGGGTTAAGCGTTATATTTCTTGTTTCAAATGCGACCACGAGTCTGACAACCGGGGGTTCCCGTGCTAATCGATGCCAGTCGCTGTGTTAGACACCGCAAACTATGGCAGACGGTAGAAACAAGAGTTCGTTGGGTAATCGGAGTAAGGCGAGAGGGCGAGTAACGAGAAGATCGCATTGAATGTGAGTTAAATAGGTCGTGCGAGTTCCGCTCGTGCTTGTGACGTCGGTTTTGAGTCGTCCCAATCTCTCGGCAGAGGGAAGGTGCTGAGTTCGATGTTCCGTGAGACGCAATATTTCACACCGCGAGCTGGGCATTATCTAGAAAGTCGTGTTCATCAAACTACCCTTGTGTGGTTCTACATGATCGGCAATCCACATATCGAAGCCCAGCAATACGTTATAGACTACTCACACACTACGCGGTGCTGACCCGGCAGCACCATCAATATCGTGGTGGACAATAATCTATCTCCGGAAATGTCTAGGTTATCAAGTGTGTACCGATGATCTGTGTGTGCGATGTATAGCCCAAGGGCTCTGCACCAGTCGGTGTCTTTGTTAATATGAGATATCATCCAGCCCGCTTTTGACCGCAAGACCAATCCAAAATGTTTTCAATTCGAATATTGATCATCCGACGACGACGTTGGCATACGACACGTTCTCGTAAGAAAATTGCGCTGAACACAGGTGCGAGAGGTAAAATGGCCGTCATAGAGCCTGTGGATGCCGTCTTGCCCCCTCACGGCTAATAAACAGGTATGGACTGTGCCCGGGCTATAGCTCAGGGGACTGCGAAAGCTGACCGCACATTCCTCGACCGGAACGCGTACATTGGATGCAAGCGATATGGGCATAGGCAGTTCGAATATGCAACCAAACAGCACGTCGGCCACTGCCAAGGTTGTTCAAGCCTGCACCATGTTCGACGCATGCTACGGTACGAGTAGGACGTATCTTTGGTGAACCACTCTGGTTTTTAGAGATACATACACCATGCAATCCGGCTCTGGATAGACGCGTTGAAGATAATACCAAGACATAGCCCGATAGCCCTTGATATCAAACCCTTAAAACGCATGGAGACCCTCCAACGATATCGGGTAGCTAACGCAAGGTATAATATGTTCGAGTCAAAGCAAAATGCAACAACTCCTGCCGCAGCACGACTGCCACAAAGGAACAACACGCGAATATTATATACACACTTCGACCATAAATATAATACATTACGCGGACACCACACTCACACTAATGCCACCGCCTGCAGCTGATGCTTCGTCTCCAGCCTCCGGTCGGAATCCCGCTTGACAACGCCTGAACACGGAGCTGATCACGACGAGGGTTGAACCGTGCGTGAATACGGCGCCGCCCTCCAACTCCGCGAAATTGTCCTCGAACTCGCACCACGTGGCCGTAACGTTGGAATTTTGCGCGTGTATACCGGCTCCGCTAGCGGTAGGGTATTCGGTAGAATTAATTACGGCTCCCCCGCGAATGGCCATGTTTTCAAGGAGAAGCTCCCCACCGTCGACGAAAAATAATGGACCTAAGGCGATGCTCTCGTTGGCGGGCGCAGACATGTCCGGCGGTGCAATACGCACCGCGGCCGAGGTCAGCCCTCGTGGAATCGATAGCATTGCGATCAGGTCTTCGACCCCGACGTCACCGGTTGAGGTGATGCTCCTATTTAGCTCAGTGCCAGCCGCGGCATCAGAAGTAACCATGGGGCTGGCGTCTCCCATGATGTTCACTGTCGTGCCCAGGCCAATGTAAATAGTGTCGGGTACGTAGACGACACCCGACCAGAAGACCTCAAAATCACCGCCCTCACAGTTGAACATCGTGAGGTCCAGGCCTGTGGTGGGCGTGACCAATACACTAACCGTTGTCGACCCCCCTGCGGTAGTGTTCCCGGCGGCGCACGGCGCGGCAAATACACCAAACCCTACCTCCGTCGTCCGCGCTACACCGTCCAAAATGGGCGACACAAGGATTGCCGCGAAAAGGAACCATAGGCCAGCCGCGATAGGGTGCGGCCCACGGCCGCAGTAAGAGCCGTAGTCGGCTGCCCCAACACGTTCGGCTTCATAAAGAGTTGGAACTGAACCCTTGCGGTGTCGTCGGTGCCACTGTCGTGCTTGTTCTTCGCGAGGCATCGCGCGGTCTCTCGTCACGCACTACAACAGGTACGTGAACGCTGACCCCCGAGATATGTGATGGTGGTTTTGCCAAGAGAAAAGCGGATTCGACCGAGAAACGCAACTTGCTAATGCCCGCCAGCAAGGAAGGAGTGTTCGTCCTGTTATTTGAAAGCGTGGGGTTAACGTACAGCGAGAAGGGTGAGACGTCGAGTAAGGGCTGACGTGTCACGGATGTGCGAGGAATGGGCCTGACCAATATGCGAAATAACTTTTTATGAATATAATTGAAATTTCATTGCATTGACAACACGATGACTCACTCGAATCAATTTGAAATTAGGGACGAGGGAAAGCCGATCCGCTCGAATCTCTACTCTCCTCGGAACATACTTGTCAGGCGGGTGTTGTGTAAGATGGTGTACAGTACAGGAAACCTGATATGAAACAGGTTAATAAGGAAGCCAGGCTGAGATTTTAGAGGGAATGAAGAAATCCGGGAGTCGTTACCTTGAAATTAGTGTAGAAATCACCCTCCTTCAATACAAAAACACAGGCTGGACCAGATTTCCTGTTTCGTGTTGGATGTCCTGTACTGTAGTGGACATCGTGGGATCGTATATATATTTGGGGTAGCTATTAGTTTACTATCGGTGGCTAAGTAAAGGGTTTATTGAATATTGTAAGCGGCTCAACCAACCTATTAATAGGGTATTTGCAAGCCACAGCATGCGAAGCCAGCGGAATCAACCGAGAGTCTTTCAAAGCACAGCATCTCAGCACTAGGCGGGGGGTGTTTGTGGTGGGGTTGGTGCTGGGGGTGGTTGTGATGAGGTGGTGACATTGTTTTTTTTTTCTGGGTCCAAAAAGCTCTCTCTTCTTGAGCCATCATCGCCACCACAGAGCAAGCACCCGACCACACCATCACCAGACCACGGGAACGAGATCCCACCAACGCCCATCAGCTACTACGAGCAACAACAGCTTCCGGTGCTCCTTCGGCTGGTGGGGCGGGGGTGGCGGTGGTGGTCGTGGTGGCGGTGGTGGTGGTGGTGGTGGTGGTGGTGGTGGTGGTGGTGTGGGAACAGCAATAATATATACGAGTATGCCATTACAGCAAACGCTCAGCGAACTCACACACACATCACACACCACAGGCCCACGACACCACCACTACACGACCCCCAGCCACCACGAGCACGAGCCACAAGCTTCAGGTGCCCCTGCTGCTTGGCTGGTGGTGGTGGCTGGGGGTCGTGTGGTAGTGGTGGTTGTGGTGCTGTGCTTGCAATCTGTGCGTGTGGGCGGCTCGTCTGCAGAGTGTGTGTGTGTTCTTCAGTGCAGAGGGTTGACTCCCGCCAGAAAAAAAATCTCAGTGACAATTGTCACTGTGGTAACCAATTATGACAGTCACTACCGCCTAGCTCTCCGATCTCGGCACGGCTTTCGACAAGAGCAGCATAGGACGATCGGCACAAATAGCGGGCCTCTATCAGTTCCGAGCGTGTCTGAATCGGTTGAGTGTACGCGTCGCGCGCCGAAAAAAAGCACCAAAAAAAGCAAACCGAACGAAGGACGGACGTGCAGACGTGCAGACAGACGGACAAACCTCAATATTAAGGATTCGTTAAATAAAGCCACGTTGTGGCAGCTTTCAGAACTGTTTTTTGTCCGTTTGTGTCCGTTCGCGAGCAGGGGTACACCCCCACGGCCAGACACCCAATCCATTATGAAGAGCATCTATTGATGCTCGAAGGCCTTCGGCCTTCTCGCATCAATATCTCCTCATTACAAAAGAGCATCTAATCGATGCTCGTCGGCCTTCGGCCTCCTACATCGTTAGCTCCTCATTAAAAATACAAACGTGACATCGATTCGATTTATAATTTGCCTTTTTTTAATATACATCTGGTCCATCCCTGACAATACTTCCAACATATTCCCTGCCCCAACAAGGGCACACGCCAAAAAGAGAAAACAACACCACACTACTAGTAAGGTCGGAATGAAAAACAAACCGGATCGCTGTGATCACAGGACGAAATGAGCGGAATTCATTTTGTTTTTTATCCCTTTTTGTTCACTTGGTTTTATTTTAGAGACCCCCCCTATATAGGGGGGTCTATAAAACCGAGTGAATAAAACGGAAAATGAAAAGAAAATAATTTCGCTCATTTCGTCCTGTGATCACAGCGATCCGGTTTGTTTTTCATTCCGACCTTCCTCGTGGGAGTGTGGTGTTGTTTTCTCTTTTTGGCGCGTACCCTGGTCCCAATGTATTTTTTTTTCGCGGTATATTGGGTTGTTCGGAAGTTTCGAGGCACAGTCAGCAAGCTAAACACTGCGCGCAAATTCTAACGATTTTTGCTTAATTTAATCATATTAATTCGCCTATTCTATACAACAAACGTGTAAACAAGCCCCTGTTTTCCCTGGGTGTAGTATTGTTCACACGCAGCTTCTGAGCACTGATTTGGGGAGCTATGGCCATATATAGTCCGTGGGCCATTTTATTCAGAATAAAAAACAGTTATAAAGGGAGATATCAGGGACAAAATGAATATTGAAGGTCATTTTCACCTAGTTACTACTACTACTCGTACTGTTTAACAAATCGTGCGATGTTCAAATATAACACGGTAAACGATTGCTCTCGTCCACACCTCCCGGCCGTTTTGTTCGTTCGCAGCAATACGAAATTACATGATATATTCATCATTTTGCCCAAAATGACTCATTTTAGTCGATTTTGGCCATTCTTGGAGGAATATTGTTTGATGCGGTGTTGCGTAACTATTTGAATATACTGTGGATTTCGTTTTTCTATCCCGTTCTTAGCATCGATTCGTTTTGTCTTTGCGGTCACGAATATTGTTGTATCATAAAAAACAATGCATTTTTTCACCAGTTATGACTATAAACGTCATCGGAAATATTGTGCAGGACGGACTATACGGCCCCGTCGAAGTTTCAAAGCATCAAAATCTGATATACGGCCCCGTCGAACTTGTTGCGATTTATCGTATCGGACGTGTAGTATTTTGTGTTTTGACCTCTTGATCCTGGATCCCCTGGCATCACAGATTTGTGTACGAAAAATCTGAACGAAACGATAGGCTCGTACCGAACTGAATTATCGCTCGATGTCGATACAACGTGGGGGTCACGCCATAGCGATGCATAAGTAGTGTGAGATACTTTTAATGGCGTTGGTCAAGGCACCTCGATTATGCGATATATTAGCGGAATATACCTAACGCTGTTCAAGAGGACTCAATATCGGCGGCTCGCTATATATCATCAACACTACAAGGTACCTGGTATTTAATAATATAAAAAACATGATAAATCGTACCACGTAAAAAAGACAGGCTGATATATATCCAGGAGGAAAAAGAGAAACTCGGATGTCGATACGTACATATTTGTAGAAAAGCACCTTCTTTCTATGAAACTCAGCCTGAATCAGAATTCCTGTTTCTTTATTGTTGATAGTTAGGTGTCCTGTACGTACTAACTACTGCTGTATCGTGAAAAAAAAGCTAAATAGCACCAGCTTTCCACAGGAAACCTACACAGCCGGGTTATAGTTAGGCTGCCGGCACGTGGTGCAAGAAGTGCAAGGCTTTGTTGCGGCGTATCGCCACAAGCCCGAGGCTCGGTTGGACCACCCGCCAGGGGCCCCCGACTAGCGCGCGGATTGCCGCCGAAGGCTCAAAACTTTTGAGCACTACGTATGCTCCTGTATCATACCACCCAAGTACCACCAGTAAAACATGCGAGAATATACACGAACTGCTGTGCATCTATTTATCCTCTCGCGGTAGGCGGACAGCAAGCCGCACATTGACTGCAGAACGCAATGCAATGAATGGAATGATCGCAAACAACGAGCGGCGACGCACCGCCGCACGCCCCCAACGACCCATCTGCTCAATTTTCGGGACACAGGTGTCCTATGCTGTTGCTGTAAGTTTATGTTCGATGCTATGAAGCCCCTATTTATATTCTGTATCACCGGGGCGACCGCTTCTCCACACGATAACATCCGTATGGGATTAGAGGGTAATTACGTTTCGTTTTTACATGTTTTGTATCATTCTGCGACCTAATCTAGATTGTTAGCTTACAGCGACGTGTGTACGCCGTGCCTGATCTATCCAACACGATGCATTGACGTTGCAATGTACTCTGTAGAAAAATGACGATGCAGTCTCTCTTCATTCCTGGATACTTCACCACACACCTGGTATATCGAAAACAAGTAACTTGTACTAGTATGTCTCCAAGCAGCTCCAACATGAGCAATCAGCACGGGCAATGGGTGTACCAGTAGTGGGTGTCGGTCGATAGAAATGGGTGACGAAGACAACACAAACCATACAATAGGCCACCGGGGCGTATGAACGCACCCATCGAACTTGAAATTTATCACCGCCACAGTTGTAATCGAACCCTTCGCCCTACGACGTATACAGTAGTTGGACGTATGGTTGTTTAAATCATCTGCCAACAACCTCTTCGCAGCTTCGCAGGTGACACACACTGACACACACGACGGCACTCGTACGAAATTTAAGTTGCAGAAAGTCATTTTCGGAGAGTACATCATACAGCTGTTTAATAGCAAGGGTATTCAGGGGGTGATTTCGTCTTCAAAAGTGTTCACCTGTGGTCCGCATGCCTAAAATTGTGGTCCGCTCTCGGAATGCTCTCTTAATTTTCCTGCTAAATGCACAAACGGCGCAGCCGCGTTTCTTGCTCGTTTATGGTCCGTCTTGGGTCCGCTTTGGGTCAGGGCTAGGGTTAGGGTTAGGGTTAGGGTTAGGGTTTAGGTTGGGGGTTGGGACTGGTGCTACAATAGGAGGCGTACCCCTATTTCCACTACCGGGTGTTGGCCACCCGAACGAATTTGACTGAAAATCAAAAAGAACCTAAACATGGTGTGTTCGCGTTACTACGTAACAAAAACTCCAACGGCGGTGCATATAGAATATAAAAAAGGAAAAGGTTATGAGTACAACGCAATAAAGGAGTCACTCGGCCGAGTAGCTATGTGCAGGTGAAAAACAAGCACCTATTCTACATGACCCCCGTACCGTAGAACGAGTCTTGGGTTGGGTTGGGTCTATGCCCGCCCGCATCTTCATCACACCAGGAAGTGCCTGTTCCTAGCTCGCAAAGCAATGCGAGAGGAGTGAACAGCCCGCCCCTACGTATAAAAAAAAACCTGACGAATTGTATACGTAGGGAGCTCAGTTGCACTGCGGTCATACGTATATTATGAAGAAAAATAGAAGAACGACAGCTCAGCTAGGCTGTGAGATCCCGAGTACTTCGTCGAAACTCATACCGGGTGTATATTTGCAAGCTGCGTGTGATAATTCCATCGCGCAAACTACCGGGTTTGAGGGGAATCTACTATATAGACACACTTACAGATATCTCGCCCAGGGATCCCTCATCCCTGCACTCTCAGGGCTCCCACTTCGAACATTGCCTCCGTACCGTCTTTGCTCCATGCCGTTATACGACGCTTCGCCGCCTCTTTTTCTTCGATGGCCTCATTAGGATTTGGTGCAATGATCGCCCCGTCGTGAGATGCCCCTACCCCCGCCAGTTGAGCTCCTACTCCCACTGCTGGTTGATGATTTTGCATCGTATTGACTTGCTCAACCAATTCTCTCTCTCTTTGTTCCCTGTATACTTTAGTTGGCGAGAGGCTTCTTCCTCTTTCAGTTTTGGGTTCGTGTGTGTGCCCAGACAGCACGGCAGCGCGGGCGAGCCCGGCGCCATCGCGGGTATGGGAGGGCGCTGGCCAGTAGAGGGGGGGTCAGAAGGAGCGCGGTCGCCTTTTTCGTGGCTATGCGTGGCGTGTCCACCGAGACACGAGAGAAGCATGAAGGCGCTTTGTCTGCGTTGCTGCTGCAGCATGTCCGAAAAGATAAGGGTCGTTTGGTCCTGTAAAATAAAATTCAAGCGTTGCTTATTTATCGGAGCAAATATGATTTAAAGAGAAACCCCGGCAGTTTGAACACCATCATGATGGAGCGGGCGAACGAGGGCCACGGTGAGCACCGGGCTCCATGCAAGGCGGGCCACGGCGGGGCTCACTGGGGCAGATAGGCAGTAGAGCTTGACCCGGACCGAATCGATGGCGACGTGATCGCGGAGGGACGGGGAGCATCAAGGCTGACAGAACGCGAAAGACGTCAAAACTTTTTTTTGTTTTTTGCGGCGCAATGGGTCCGATGGATTTTTTTTTCTTTTTTTCGAGTACGAGTACGTACGAGTATTCTCGTATGTACGTACGTACAAATGTGTACGTCTTTCTTCTTTATCAGTTTTGTTGATTTCCTGTTTTTCGTACTTCACAACTTGACGACCGAGCTGTGCTCTGCTTTCTCTTTCATACATACAAAGTACGAAGTAATGTATACCACCGTTCGTTGTTGTTGCACTATTAATACCACACATACATACTCACGAAGGCACAAATCACACACACCACAGCAGGCAGCGCAGCGCCGTGCTGTGAGCCGTGTTGCTGTGATTTCTCTTTCGACCATACAGCTTCTTTGTTGTCCTGGAGCATGGAGCTAGTGTGCATCCCGAGCATGTTCTGCATGCATCTCAAGTCCGCCGTTTCTTCCCTGTGCACTATGAACCTCTTACCATGAACCTCTTGGCATTTTCAAGTCGGTGCTTTTGCTTGCACTATACATCATGGGCCTCTTCTGCCCCTTTCCTTGCGCGAGCGTAGCGGGCGGCGTCAGCCGCCCGCGGAGCGGAGCCCTTGTAACTCATACTCAATATCTCCCACCCAGCATGATATAATAGCGGCCTGGGGACAGTCGCCATACTGGATGACGGATATTTTGACGAGAAGAACACACGCAGCCCCACTTGCTTCTTGTTCAGAAGTGGCACACACAATAGAGCAGTGTAATTTAATAGTAGTATTCGTAGTAGCCGACAACACACCGCACGCCGCCTACCCCTACGACCCTAACCCTAAAGATCCTTGCTACCGGATTGTTCGGTGTATTTGTGCAACAAATAGCTTGTAGTTGTTGCTCAACGAACCTCTTGATGTCACAGACATCACGTTCAGCACACACCTTCAAAATTTCGAACATTCACCTAAAAACTTGAAAAAAAGATACCTCTTGCCAAGTTTGCGATCGGACGCCTTGATGAGCATACGCACAAGCTATACGTACTCACACGTACGAGTTACGAGTACACAACTGAACTGCGGAAAAACATTGATTCAAGCATAAGAACACAAAAAAAAAGCTCTCCAGTAATATTTAGTTTTCATCCGGCAAGATATTTCCGGGACCCAACACGTTGGGTTTTCATCTACAACACAGACAATGCTTGCAAAATGTTAGACATGCCGTGAGGTGCTGATGTGAGTCGCATAAGGGTGAGCCTTTCGTACTGAGAACCGTTCATGACACGGACTTTCATATGGTCGACCGTATGTAACGACTCGGTTTTGTTTTCTACTCACCAGAGAAAGCAAACAATGTGTATGTTATGTATCGGCCTCGTGTTGTTGCCTCACCATATACACACTAAGTTACACGATAGTTCCCCCTCTGCAATGTTTAGAATATCCACTCCGCAAAACTTATCTAACAAGACAATGTCATCCAGTTGGTGGTACAGTACATCAAAAGCTAGCCGACATCCAACCGTCCAAATGCGGGCGACGGAGAAGAAGCATAGTAGGAGAGTGAGGTTGTGCCTTCCCGTACGCGGTACCTCAGCAGGAGCAGATGCGCATACAATTGCAGATCGGCAGCCTATATACTCTGCGGTCCGTGGACAAATCGACCATGTGTACCTACTACGGTAGTTTCATCAGACCCGACGACACAACGAAGACACTGTGCCCTCGTACATGGGGGCGGTGTACGTATTGTATGATACCCGTACACCGGAACTTACGTCGTACGTGTACGACTTCTTTACCTTCTTGGGGCAACCATTCACAGAGGATTTACCGTCAATTTCCTGAACAAAGCGTGCCTCTTTCGGAGACGGGAAGTGCAAACCACCAGCGGGCAAGTGACTACGCTACAGCATAATATGATGGGTTGTGATCTTTACAGCAGTACCACAGTAATAACCGAGTTGTTCCGTGTCCCCGCAGACCGCAGACACACTCCTTCCGTCTGAGCTACCGTCCCAGAAGTCGATTAAGTACGTCTTGTTCTGCTGCAGTACAGCAGTACATCATGACGAGCTCTGCCTGATAGTCTGTATGATAGCGTATCTCTCTCTACGTTCACAAAATGCCGCCTGTATAGAAAGAAATAGTACCCTGTGAGCTCTTCTATCTGATACCTGGTAGTCTGTATTAGTATCTCTCTCTGGTCTTATACAAATCCCGGCCGTCGCGCAGTTGCATTATGGTGGTTGTGGACCAAAGCGCCCGCTGCTTCCGCCTATTGCACTTGCTGCTGAAATAAGCTCTCGCGCCCGCAGCCACATTGCCTAGGTTCGAAGTGAATTCCTGTTTTTTTCGGGCTCCTCGGTATATTTCAGTTATTTTAGGAAAAAATAGGAAAATCTAATTCCCGAAAAAAATGGTCACTTTTGTTTTTGTTTTTTTTTAAATGTTTTTTCAGGTACGAGGGTGAAGAGGATCGGACAGCCGCGCTATTCTATTTATAGCTACCCCATCCCTCACGAGCAAACAAAACTGCCTAGGCTTGTTCCCAACGCCTTTACAGGCCATGAACGAGTGCAGAAGGCGCAATAGCTTTCTCAGCCCTCATAATCGAGTTGACACAGTGACCGCACCGATGTGGCCGACAAATCGAGCTCGATGAGGGCAGTAGCTCAAACGTTTGTAGCGTTGGGCGCCGTAGCGTGACGAGCTGGTGATGAATTTACCCGTAAGGCACGGACACCTGCCTACGAGCTAGGCCAACTGCAGTCGGGCCATCACGGGGATGGTTACAGCGAGCGGTGCTGCTGTAGTGACGGTTTTTCACCTGATGGACGACTGGTAGCGAAGTAGCTGATGCTCGTTCTCGTTTGGATCTACACATTTACTTAAGAATTTGGGCAAATGCGAACAAACCCCGAAATAGTACGTATCGTTAGGATCAACCGTTAGGCATGCGCCATCGCAGCAGTTGATCGTGTGCTGCTGATGCTGTACATCTGAATTATCAGCTATCTATGATGACCTCCACGACGGTGTCTCCGGTATTGCGTGTCCCCGCCGACACACTCCTTCCTCCTGTGCTACCGGCGCAGAAGTCGATTGAGTAGTACGTGTTGCTCTGCTGCAGTACAGCAGCAGTACATCATGAGCTCGTCTATCGGATAGTCTGTATGCTGGCTTCTCTGCCTGGTGCGGAACAAATGACGGCCGTCGAGCAACTGCGTCATGATGGTTGCGCACCAAATCACCCGCTGCTTCTGCCCGTTGCTGCTGCTGCTGCATTTAGCTCCCGCACCCGCAGCCACATTATTTTCGCAGGCATGCGCTATCGCAGCAGCAGTTAATCGTGTGCTGTTGGTGTACACCCGAGTCATTAACTCTGTCGGATGACCTGTACGACATGTGTCTCTGGCAAAGCAGTTCGTTGGCTGTGAACCTGCTGCTGTATAAACGCCGGTCATGCGTCGTCGTCCCACAAGCTCAGGTTGTCGTTGCTGACAAACGAAACTATAGTCGTGCTGCTGCCAACTGCCAACATAATGTGCAAAGCTGAAAGCTGTGTGTCCAAGAGGTGTCTATCGAACGTTGGGCCGTTTGTTACGAACACGAACTATCTGACGGGCCACTCACAACTAACGACCGACCCAGGTCTACGTAGTGCTAGAGGTGTTATTATAACAGCTGCCATTATATCTGCCTGTCTGTAACTGGGCACGACGATCCAGCGTGGTCCAGCCCAGCCTTAGCCCATGCGTAGGGCGGCTGGGTGCCACAACCCGCAGAACACCGGATCCCATGCCGCGCCGAGCCGTGACCGTTGCACAATCCCGACGCAGTTATGACAGCCATCTAGCCAGCTTAGCTGCTGACTTACAATTTTTGAAATATTATTCTGGCAGCGGATTGGTTTCCCAAATAAAATGGCTCTTTCTTAAAGGTCAGTGCTGAAAAGAGCCATCTAGGTTCCACCCCACCCGGGAAGGATAGGGTATCGTCCCCGGATCCGAATTCCCTCCATATATCTACAGCTCCGGTGAGCCGGTGACGAAAAATCGATTTCCCGGGTCGACACTGCCCCACACGGTATGGTAGTCCCACCGCCACCAGTTGATGACTGATTGGCTGAGGATCAGGGAGTCAAAAGGCACCCGGGGATGATGTTATCTCATCCCCGGATCAGAGATCGTTCCACACATCTACAACTCCAATCACCACCCAGTGACCAAAACGGACAACCCCCGGTTCGATACCGCCCCGCAAGGTGTCGAAACCCCAACACCACTGGATGATTGGTGACTTAGCTGGGGCGCTGGAGTTCACAGGGTCAGCGCGCAGTAAGAGTTGCCGCTCTAAGTAACGACGAGGTCCCGCCGCAACTGGGGATAATAGCGTCCCATACCTGGATCCGAGATCCTTTCATACATCTACAACTCCAACAACCCGACGACGAAAACGGATATCCGCCGGGGCGATACCTCCTGGCAAGGTGTAGAAACCCCAACTTCACTGGCTGATTGCGGATTCAGCTGGAGCTCATGGAGCCAGCGCGTCGTGAGCGTTGTTTCTCGGGGCAACCGGTAGGTCCATCCGCACCCGGAAATAGTAAATTGTCTTCGTCGGATCAGAAATCGTGTCATACATCTACTACCCTAACAAGCCGGGGCCGGAAACGGACGTCCCCCAGGTCAATACCGCCTCGCAAGGGGTGAAAACCCCAACCCCAGTGGCTGATTGCTAATTTTTGTGGGGCTCATAGAGCCAGCGCGCGGTTAGAGTTGCCTCTCGGGGCAACGGCGAGGTACCGATACACCCAGGAATAATACCGTCTCGTCCCCAAATCAGAAACCCTGCCATAC
This sequence comes from Saccharina japonica, assembly GCA_008828725.1. NCBI lineage: Eukaryota > Phaeophyceae > Laminariales > Laminariaceae > Saccharina > Saccharina japonica. The sequence continues at coordinate 62,178 of MEHQ01000666.1, forward strand.
ATCTACAAGTCCAACTACCGGGGGACGAAAGCAGACACCCCCCGATGCGATATCGCCCCGTAAGGTCTGGAAACCGTAACCCCACTGGCTAATCGGCTGATTACTGCTTTAGCTAGGGCTCATAGAGCCAGCGCTCTGTGTGAGTTTCCCCTCGCGACGTCGAGGTACCGATGCACCCGGGGATGATAACGTCCCGTCCACGCATCAAACATGTTTCTTTAAATCCGAAACTACAGAAACCCAGGGACAAAGACGGACATCCCCCGGTTCGATTCCGCCACGTAAGGTGTGGACACTCCAAGCCTTCTGGCTGATATTCACTTGCCTGGCAACGGCGAAATCGCTTCGCACTTTGGGATGATAACGTCCCGTCCCCAGATCAGAGATCCTTCCATACATCCACAACTCCAACAACTCGAGGACGAAAACGGACACCCCCTGGTTCGATACCGCCTTGTAGGGTGTGTAAACCCCAACCACACTGGCTGATTGGTGATTAGACTCGGGTTCATAGAGCCAGCGCGCGGTGAGAGTTGCCCCTCGGGGCAACGGCGGGTTCCCTCCGCACCCGACGGTGATAACAACCCGTCCCCGAATCAGAAATCGTTTTATACATCTACAGCTTTAACAACCCGGGTACGAAAACGGACACCACCCGGGCCGATATCGCCCCGCACGGTGGTTCTAAGTTTTGAGTAAGAGTGCTATAGTATATATAATACGTTTCAGCACACTATTATTGCGAGTACTACTACTGTATGTACCATGCCACACAGAGCTAGCGCCGCGGGCGAAACCGTGGCCGTACGGCTAGCATTCATAATTATAGGTGCGGATGGAGCTTGGATGCGGCTTAGGACGTAGTACTAGAACGTAAATAGAGCCTTTTCAATAAGAAGGAGGGGGAGTAAAGACAACAAATGGATTACTGTGGATAAACCTTAGCGGAAACTAGAAATAGAAGAAATTTAAAACTTTGTGAATAAGTTTCCCTAGTTTCGGTGGTTTCCTGCTTCCGGGAATATTATGAGTGATAAACGTTCAAAATCGTCATGTTGCACATTGTCGGGTAGCAAATATGATATTAATAAATATGATAACGATTCAATATAGATTGATAGCAGGGCACAACGCAAAGAGAAGAACCGCTAACAACTTCGTACGAGTATAGCTTAATACAGTGATAAGTTTTGTCACTTAAAGGCGCCTGTCACGCTCCTCATTCCCACCGTTGTAGTAAAAGGCAAAACCACTCACCGTCTCGTCGGTCTGTCTGCAGCAGCAGTAGTAGTAGTAGTAGTAGTAGTAGTAGTAGTAGTAGCTTTCCCGAGACATGTCGTAATCACACTGCATGATGTATTTATGTACGCATGTGTGAAGACGGTGGTGTGGTTTGGGCATGAAGGATGTCCGGTGTGTTCTTCGTACCTGATAGGCACGCATTTTTTGGTTTTCGCTCACTGAGCCTATTATTGTATATATATAGTGAAACCACGAACGAATGTACTTCGTATGTATATATCATACCCGGTGTGATATGACATGAAACGCATCGAGAATCCCCAATGGCATCGCGAATCTGAGGAACCTCGTGCGTATAATATAACTACAAATAGCAGTACCTCTTGCATAATATAAACCAGTGTTTACTTTACTGCTGCTTGCTGCTGTAGTAGTGACTCCACCTTTAGGGGACCCTTCGGTCTTAACGAAAAATATTACCCGTACGTGCTACGACGTACCACTGGTACGTCGTATACGACTTGTGTTTCGTGTTTTTTGGAGAAGAAATTATTGATCTAAAATAAAACACTATAAGTACTGTGGGATTTGCCCACGTGTTATCAACAAGGGCAAACCAAGGGATTGATCAGTGCTCCCTTTTTCCCCATTTTTTTTCCCGTCAGTTTGGCCAAAAAACAACGATAACCCTAAAAATGTGCGTAGTCCACCAAAATAATATGAAAATAAGCAGCAGTAATGAATGGCTTTGGGAAGTCTAGGACGAAGTACGTGCCTATTCTCGTTTATCACACAGGGCAGACGGCGTGAGAAAGCGGGGATGAAAATTGAAAAGTGCACTTCATAGTTGCTGGCCCAGCTCGTACATAGCATTGTACAGATTGTACATCATAAAATCCAACGTCGAAGCTTGTATGTTCACACCTCCATCTGATCATAGCAAGGGGTAAATCAGCTCAGCATACATTATCAGCAGTGCGGGCGCGTGCATGCACCAGCAGGAAATATCGTGAACAACAGCAGTACAATAACAACAGTGGACTGCATATATTCAGTGTACAGAAGTATATCGCTGTGTTGTGATCGATGGTAAGATATTCGTGGTTGTTGATTTATTCGCAATACGTACGATATCATCATATCACACGTATAACCGTTATTTCCCCTCAGCTCCAGCAAAACCAAGGTAATTCGTACTCACATTCAGTGAAATATAGAATTACACTGTTTGCCTTGGTGTCACGGGTAATTTTGGTGCGAAAAATTGAGTTATTGCCTCTTTTCGAGTGCAGGGACGCTGCCCTACGAAAATAAGACACGTAAGGGACGAAACAGCGTCTAAGACAAGCCCCTGCTGAAATAGGGCTCTTAGACATTCTTTACAAGACATGTCTTAGCCGCTAGAGCTTAGTCGGCGCCGACTACTTTGAGAGTTTACAACGTATCTCCCCGAATATTGACCCGTTTTTTTATATATATTTTTCCCGAGGTCTGGATGTCAAAGGGGGAAAATTATCATGAAACATAAAATCTCTGAAAACATTATCGTCGTTCAAAACCATGAAACGTTGTTAACCCTTATAGAAGTGCAGTCCCGTTTTGGGGACAAACCACTCTGATTCTAAGTAATTTGTCCCCAAAACGGGACTCCAGTCCTATAAGGGTCAACATTGCCTTATTCTTCTTGGCCGAGTTTGTTCTTCGTTTCACGAATATCATGTTGTATGTACGTAGCTAAGCAATCAAATCAAAATCCTAGGAAATGGAAGGACAAAAACACAAAGGCAACAACGACCACGGCAAAAAAAAAACTAAAACAAAAAACAACTAAACAAAAGCGAGGGGCTGTAGCATCGCTCTCGTGCCCCCTGAAGAAGCTGCGACGAGCAAGACAATAAGCGAATAAAAACAAAAGAAAGATCACTCGAAATGACCAAGGAAAAGTACGGAGCTCGCCATCCACCAAGCCAGGCCATCCACCAAGCCAGGTAGTACTTCTTCCGTATCACCGGGATAAGAACGAAGTGAGTACGAGTGCGAGTATTGCGTAGTAATCGTACCTAAATAAAGGAGCTTCTCCGAACGAAATATATAGCGGCATTATTAAAATATTGCAGTCTCATGCGTACGTCGTATTCCATGTTTTTTTTTCAGCTGCGATACTTATATCGTACTTCTGATAGTTCTGGTTTAATTTCGACTTTTCATGCCCTACGTATGATATTAATTGGTACTAATTACAAGGTTCCCCTGATATTAATTGGTACTAATTACAAGGTTCCCCTTCGGGATGTTGGTCACTTGAAATCCCGGGGGTGTCGCAAGTTGAAAATAGATCGCACATGCTTCGTACTTTCCATTTTGGACACTTTTTGGAGCAATACAAATTATCAAGGGCAGGTTCTGTAGGGTTTGTGGATTCAGAGTCAGGGTATGGGTGTCTTACAGAACTTACAGAAGTTCCGGGTTAGGGTATAAAACCCTTACAGAACTCACAGAAGTTCCGGGCAGGTACAAACACCTTGTACCGATACCCCGGGTATTGTGAAAGAAGGAGTACAGAACTTACAGAAGTTCTCTGTAGGGTATGAAGGTCGTCCAGAACTTACAGAAGTTCCGGGTACGGGTATAAAACCCTTACAGAACTCACAGAAGGTCCGAGTATTGTGGCACGGGCGTACAGAACTCACAGAAGTTCCAGGCAGGTATAAACACGTTGTACCGGTACTCCGGGTATTGTGGCTCGGTCGCACAGAACTTACAGAAGTTCCGGGTACGGGTATGAAGGAAAAACAGAACTCACAGAAATTCCGGGTATTGTGACACGGGCGTACAGAACTTACAGAAGTTCCGGGTATTTTTTGTGGAACGGGCATACATAACTCACAGAAGCTCCGATTGTGGCCCGGTCGTACAGAACTCACAGAAGTTTCGATTGTGGCCCGAGCGTACAGAACTCACAGAAGTTCCGATTGAGGCACGGGCGTACAGAACTCACAGAAGTTCCGATTGAGGCACGGGCGTACAGAACTTACAGAAGTTCCGGCGATACCCTGGTAAATACCCACCTCAAGGGGGCGAAAAAACTGCAAATGTACTGCTAAAAAAAAATACATAAAATGCATTTCGAAATACTGCGATTGGTTTACTTCAAACGTGACACACTATACCGGTACTAACGCGTATATAGCATGCATGTACCATTGTAGCTAATTTCTGTTATAGCTGTCTTTCACGATTTTCACGGTAAGGACCGTTCCAACTTCATGGGAATGACTTCCGCGGTCATAGATTTACCCCCCACATCAAAATCCACGTACTTATGTGCTCGGTGTATGTGTGGTTTTGAGCGAGGTGGGTTGTACAATATAATTAAATTTCGAAATTTCGTTTTTGGTGTGTGTCCCTGATGGGACATGACGTCAGAATGCATAACATCACTCCTCAAAAGATGTCAGGAGACGGCACTTTCACACCTTGATTGACGGCAATGTTTCATTTTTTTATCCTTGACTGACGCCAAAATACTAGATTTTAGTGTGAAACACTCGAATCCATACCCTTGACCAATGCCCATTTTCCCTCGACTGACCGTCTCCTGATATCCTCAACGATACCCTAATCTGTACCGGCACACAGGGTATTGTGCCGAGGGACTACCCTTACTCGGGGTATTGTGCCCAAGGTGTTACAGAACTTACAGAAGTTCCGGGTACGGGTATGGATGTCTTACAGAACTTACAGAAGTTCCGGGTTAGGGTATAAAACCCTTACAGAACTCACAGAAGTTCCGGGTATGTACAAACACGTTGTACCGGTACCCCGGGTATTGTGAAACGGAGAGTACAGAGCTTACAGAAACATTCTGTAGGGTATGACGGTCGTACAGAACTTACAGAAGTTCCGGGTACGGGTATAAACCCTTACAGAACTCACAGAAGTTCTCTGTAGGGTATTTCCCGGGTAAATACCCCGGTAATGGTTCTGTAGGTACCCTACAGAACCTGAGCTTGCAAACTATTATCCCTACATAAGCAGTTCTGCGGTAGAGAGCTTTGGTTATGGTCAGCCTTTTTGTATAAAGCAACGGTTTGACCCAACGCTTTTATCATAATAAAAAGTGTTTCTTCCCACAAAAAGACTCCCCACACGTCTGGTACCCATACGTAAACGGACTTGAAAAATTGAATGTTCTCAGGGTGGCTGCTGATGATGCTATTTTTGCTCAGAAAATCGACGATAATGCCGATCTCTAGTACTAATAATTAATATTATATAATAGCCCCTACCTGTTCCCCTTGTTCAACCATCCGTGGCGTCGTACGCGGCCAAAGCAGAGCGTTGATGCCAAACTGGATCTCTGAATTGGTCAAAAGTATTGTTGCCGAGCAAGTTCGTTCTTGGTTTCAGGCACAGCACAATGCCTGCCCCCTCATCTTGCAAATCCAAGGACCCTAAAACATATCGAACGAGCCATTCGTTGGTCGGAGGCGGGTCGGAGATTAAACACTGCAGCCTGCAGCTATGGCGTATTCTGTAGGCATAACCCCTTAATAACTGGTCCCGCGTATTTGGGGAAAAACTACTTGAATTTAGTGTGAGATAATGTTTTCAGTTCTGGATGGGTTAAGGGTCCTCTTCGGACAAAAACCCCAGAGCAAAAAACAAAATCATTTTTTTCAGTTGCTATACTATTTCTGGTATAAGTTCTACCTTTTCATGACTGCCTAGGAACAACCGTACGTCTCTGGTTCTAATGCTCAGACAGCCAACCGATGAGCACGTTTAGGGAGCATAGTAATAGGTCATGCTAAACATATTTGTCACGAGATGCCTATCGATCAGACGCCGTTTTCATCCCGAAGCCTGTCATTTACTTAAAAATGACTCGATATACCCCTGGTACGCAAAGACGAATAATCAAAAGGACGATAACCAAAAACGGATACGACTACCCGGTCGGTTTTCACTGCAAAACGGGTACAGCCTGGAACCAAGTGAAAAACTCACCCAGCAAGCCACGCGATTGACCAAAAACAAATTGTACCCATTTCTGAGAGATATTGTCCCGGGTACTGCTGTAAATCATTAGAGATATTGTAAATGTCTATTAGGCTTAGCATCCGTCTTGGGTTATTTATCTTGCTTAAACCACTGGCCTACAGTGTGCCTCGCTCTCCACTGCGTCTGCGGCCGCTCTTTCGTTGTTTCATTTTCTTCCAAGCCTTTTCACGATTCATTTAAACTCTATTCAACCATTTTACGCACCTGGGTACGCACGTCTTCAGAGTGATACGGCCACCCACCTATATGCTGTCGTATGTATGCCCAGCAGTATCAACATACCTGATGTATATATATATATATATATACCTGGTATGTATTTTTACTGTTATACGGCTGCTTTGCTGTAGTATAGGGTGCATTTCAGCTATTATTAAACGCTGAGACCAAGTAAAACACACATGCTTGCCGCCAGAACCCTCGGCCTCTAAATACCCCTGACCCCCGACCCTGCTTCCGATCCCACCCGGACCTGAGCCCTCCAAACATAACGTGGACACGTTTCAGTGCAAAGTTGGGCGCCGACAAGTGTGCCTGGTTGCTACTATCCCTCATCAACGCGGGCACGATGTGATTTGGGCTAATCTATCCCGTGATGGCTCCTGGAGTGTGTTGTTTTGACACGATTCCATGCTGTACCCGTTTTTGACTCCAACCGGAGCGGGTGTACCCGTTTCTGGTTATTGACCTAATAAACATGCCACCTTTCCCGGCTGCTGATATTGTTTTAACTCCGATTTTCGACAAGGACGCCGAAAACTAGTAGTAGGTGGACCTACCTGGGCCACTAGTTCGACCGTCTGCCGCGTCCTACGTTGCCAGAGTGTAGATACCAAAAAGGAGTTCCGAAACGATCAAAAGTCTCGCTGCGGAGCACTTTCGTTTCGTGATGCAAACACAGCAATGCCTACGCTCCCTTGCAGATACAAGAGCCCCAACCCGTCGTAGAGACTATAATGAACAAGCTACGTGGGTCGGTCGTTGGTCTAAGCATTAGACCTGGAGCTATGCGATGTTCCGTGAGGAGTGCTGATGATATGGCGTTGTTAAAACAGATAATAGTATTATTGCTGCTGTACTAAAGACGAGATTGTTTTATTTCAACACGCAAGAATTCTTCTTTTTACGACAGAAGAGGCTCCTTAAAGATTCTTTAGGTGGCTACGAGTTTCTTGGTTGAAAAGACACAAATACTGCTGCTGTCGCAAGTCACCCGTAAATTGCCCTCGCACCTCCAATCAACCGTGTATCACTATAGGTGGTTAGTGCCTTGGTTGAAAAGAAAAATACCGCTGCGGTCGTAGGCCATCCATAAATTGCCCTCGCATCTCCAAAAAAAACGTGTATCAGCTATCATACGCGCAGAATACGTGCCGAAAACACAAGAGCATCAAAAGGTAGTCATTGCCCATGATCCCGCGAAATATCGTTGCACGCGGTCGTACAGCGGGAAGGTTTGACGCGCGTAAATCCGTACGAGTACGTAGCAACATAGCGTACAAACCCCGCCACACCAACGACTGATACAAGTAAGCCTGCTTCACGGCCGTCATTTCGCACCCAGACACTACACCTTCGACGAAGTGAAATCCACGAGCCAGGGCGACCAGCATCGCTATCTTTTACACGAGTACATCGAGGGCGAAGGACCCGCAGCAGTCCTCCCGGAAGCCGCGGAAACTATAATACTTCGAAGTACAAGGTATTATTGTAAATACACCAGGCCGTGTGTTAGTTGACTAAAACAATTCGACAAGGAGCGCCCCACCCTAGCCGACAAACCCCGTGTGTGCATCAAGGGTGGCGTCATTTATCTGGTTATTGCTTAAGGGGCGCCTTCGGTCATGATGAAACACGAGTACTTGAGAGTTGAAAATATATATATATTTTCGTTTTTTTTACAGCAGCAATACTATTTCTCGTATAATAACACCATATCAGTACTCTTTACGGAAAATGGAATAGCTCCAGTTCTGTTGCTCGGAATTTTTCCTAAGGAGAAGTTTCATCGAGCCTAGCTCATGGTCAACATTTATTTGTGTCTCGAGAAGCATATCGATCAGACGCCTTGTTCGTCACGCAAAGTGCCTCTAAACAGCCGCACTTTTCAAGAAAAGTGCGGCTGTTTAGAGGCACTTTGCGTGACGAACAAGGCAGCTGTTTAGAGACACTTTGCGTGACGAACAAGGCGTCTGATTGATATGTCTTCTGAGACAAACATGTGGACCATGAGCTCGGCTTTAAGAAACGACTCATTCGGAGACGTTATGAGCGTTCGCACTGGAGCTATGCCGTTTTCCGTAAGGAGTACTGATATGGTGTTATTATACCAGAAATAGTATTGCTACTGTAAACAAAACGAAAAACAAATATTTTTCAACACTCAAGTACTCGTGTTTCATCATGACCGAATGGGCCCCTTAATTGAATATTTTTCAAGAGGTGGAAGTGGATTTGTTTAACACATTTAACGTGCAGCAGCAGCAGTACAACATTTTCGGCCCTCTCACAAGAAACACGATAATCGAGGGAAGGCTGACCATTCGATTCTGCCAGTGCGAGAAACCGCAATTTAATTATTTTCCTCGTTGTTTTGGTCGCCGAGGAGACGTTGGCACTCGTAGTCTGGGAGTGCCCAATGAACGGTGCCCAAGCCGGGTCAGCCACAAGAGGGGGTCAAGGCTGAGAGCATTATTTAGTGTGTTCAAGTTTTCAGGCTGACTGTCTCGTGAGCTACACTGTCAAATGAGCGGTCCGGTACTACTGCTGTCTACCGGTGGGCGTTGCATTTGGGTGCTTTCGGCAACTTGGAGAGCACTTTGTACGGTTGGGTTCGATGCGTGTTTGTCATTGTCAAAAATAATGGCTTGTCGTATGTCGCCAGCACATCTTATAATTGATGCATATCAGCAGTGGGATTGGTCCTCTACACGTAGGGACTGTTGAGTAGTGCAGACTTTCTGCTGTACTGCCTGTGGAATCGCTTCGCCACAACAGGTATAATTTGACAGTTTGGTACATTGTCTGCGGAGACGTGCCGTGTCGGTTTTGTTGGATGTCGCACATCGGCACTAAAGAGGGACACTACTGACCGGACAAGAATGTAGGTGTTTTTTTAATCGGTGTTCCTGTATTCCTATTAATACAGCACCGGCCTTTATAGGAAAGGAACCCATAATAAAGTCAGCCTGAAACATTGAAAAGAAATATGAAAGGTCTCAGCCTAGTCAAAGGCATAACCTTCAAGCAAGTGACCTTTTTCTGTGGCTGGCCTGGGCCCAAGGCACAACGTTTTTGTGTATCACCATTGATGTGGAAAAGGCCTTGTCGGGGACCAAAATATGAAATCGCAACATAACAAAGTGCGCTTTCGCACGCGCCCAGGATAAGAAAGTCAGCCTGAGCCCGATTTTATGTTTCATGTAGGAGGGCCGGTACTGTTGTAGTGTGTGGGTCGCGCCTGTCGTATTCAATACGATGATGTTTTGTTTTGTTTTTGCTTCCCATCCCATTATTTTTTTTTATCCCTTTTTAGTGTTCTGTTCTTTTTAGTCGTAACTCAGAACTGGAACTACCGGGGCGTACGACTACTTATTTTGGATATTAATCAGTGCGGCGGTGTGGTGGTTAGAACTCGAGACTACTATTAATAAAAGCATTGTTATGGTTTCGAGGCGAGCCCGAGACGATTTTGTTAGTGCTAAAACAAAATCTTGCAGAAAGGGACAACCATTTAAACTGTATGCCAAAGACGTTACGATGTATACATCGTACTGCTTTGTACTTTGTATTATGTGTCATACTTTTTCCATGAGGTATTATTATATATACTCGAGCGTTTATTGCAGCCAGTTCTTTTGAGCCTGCCCTGCTGTGGGCACAAACTTTGTTTTTCGCGATAAGATATATGAGAGCAACAACAACCATATCACAACATAGGTACAGGTGACGCGTCGAAACAAAGTCATTGCGCACGATGCCCAGAAAAATCATTGGACGCAGTCGAGCGTTCAAGAAGCTTGACCTTCAGGGTCCAGGGATAAGGCCTAGTGGCTGAGGGACCAAGGCATAAGACTTGCGTGGTGAACCCGCCGCGAGCGAAAACAATTGATGCGAGGCACGTTTTAGTACATCGGTCTTAACTTTATTTTCGTGTCTCAAATGTCATACGAGCTGGTTCCAGCGACAGCCAACAGTTTTCTTGTTCGCACGTTTGCACTTTGTTTCAGTCAATTGGAAGCCTAACTTTAGAATGGTTGTTCGTCATGACGAGAAGATGAAATTGACCGCTGGTCTTTTTTTGTTTTGTTTTAGAGGTTCTTGAGATACATTTTTCTGTCTTTTCTGGTTGTTTCGGCATTTTTAACCCTACCTGATTAACTGAAAAAACAAACCAAACAAATTCCAGCCCTCCGTTTTTGTATGTTGTCATAACGCACAACCACAACAAATTTCGGAAGGCGTCAAACATAACAGCCTTGCATGTTTGGCAACACAAAACAGAGGTTACTGACGTCTTCCACTTGTTAATACGATCCTGTCCACACTTTATTTTAGTTGTAGCGCCGAATTATCCGACTTGATGGCCAATTTATGACATAACTACGAAATAATGAATTTCTGTTTATTTTTCTATAGGCAATTCAACCGGCGCTCCTGTCCATATATTCAACCCTTTTTTGTCACCTCGCGTCCAATTGGGCACACCAACGCTAGTAATAGGCGCCCTCGGCAGTTGCTGGGTAAATAATACGGGAATGCCGAAAGAACACGCGCCCTGGGGCATTTCGATTTTGCAGGTGTAAATAAACCTCCTGGGGCGGTTACTGCTCTATACAGTAGCGTTTCTGAAACAATCACATCCAGCCTTACAGTATTGGCCCCAATGGGCTGTTCGAAACAACAAAACAGCGAACACGCTTCTCGCACTCGAGGCGATACAAACAACCAACACAATAAACCCACACATTTCACACCATACAGCAACTCACACACACAGCAAGAAGGCGGGTGCATGTAGGTGTTGGCACTGTCGCGACCCAGCAACGCACACCAAGGTCCTCATTACGGACAAAACTGCTGAGGATCGAGCAAACTCGAGCGTAAGCTTGCGTCGTCCCTGTGAGGCAGCGTCCACAAACGAGGGCATACTGGGCGTAAACCCGCACCTGTTGCCCAGGATGTACGCCGCTAAGCAGCTCCCCGCAGTTGCCCTTGACGTATGCTACGATAGAAGTGCACCATGTTATTTCGGAGGGTGATGAATTGAGGAGCTCTATAACCCACCCAAACCAATGGGCAATAGACACCGCAATAGCATATATCGCGTACAAATGATCTCTATCACTTGAAATAAGGCGAACAACTGATTCCAAACATGTAATTTCAATTCGAATTGCAAACACAGCAACGTATTGTAGTCCGCCTACGAATTGGAATTGCTTAGACATGTTTTTTATCGTAGCTTCGTTAATTAACTGGAATTGGCTCCTGCAACGTTTCCGCTCTGGAGACTCCAATACTTTTCTACTTCTTTAATATTATGTGGGACCGACCACAATGCACTCTTGATTTTACTGTAGATCTTCCGGAAGTCCATTTGAAAGGAATTGGTCAAGATATTGTTTTCGTGGTGCATCTATTAATAAAAGTTGTTCGGCATAAAGGCATATGTCCTTCCCTTCCAATATATTGTTTCAGCAATTATGTTCGGGTCTTGTCGAATACCTGGAATACTTACATAAAAACCATTTCTTCTCTGACCTTTAAATTATAATTATTTCTCGTGATAATTTCTGTTATTATCCATTAATCTGAATTTTGGGATGAATAGGTTTCTGCCCTTTGCTTCCAATTGGAATTGCGTCGACAGTAAGTTTAATGCCTTGCCTACCAATCGGTGTGGTTTGATCAATGTGTTTTTGTCCTGACCTTCCTATTTTGTTTTTTGGTTCAATAAGGTTTGTCCTGATCTTCCAATTGTTAGTGTTCGATCAAGTTTCCTGACCTAAGCAATTTCAATTGATAGACAACACTCGAATTATTTTTGACTGGCCAGTTCCAACTCATACACATCACTCGATAAACAATAGTTGGACAATGGCATTTAATAGATAGCATGCGAAATCAAATGCCTCGGCAAATCAAACTATTAGACAGCACCGGAAATTAATTGTAGGAACAATTTCAATTAGTCGAGAGCACTCAAAATCATTTCCCTGGACAATTTCAATTTATACACTTCAACCGACTTAATTTTGATCGGCAAATCCATTTATTAGACAGCACCCTAAAAAAAAAATTAGTCACAATATACTATTCCATGCTCTGCCGTGCGCTGTCGTCGTTGCTGACAAACCACAGTACGGACTATAGACTAGCCGTGCTGCTGCCAGCAAAAAGTGAACAGCTAAACGCTCTTTCGAAGCTGTCAATCAAAAGTTGGGCCGTTTGTCACGAAAAGAGCTGTCTTATGGGTCCGCTCATACCTAACGACCGACCCTGGTTTGCGTAAATGTACAGTTGTTTATATGTACCATACCTCGTTTTCACTGGTCTCGGTATCACATTTAAAAAAAAACTGTTTTATGCATTATATATACCTCTTGCGCTAGAGTTGTCAATATTGTACGTACGTCACATCTACACTTCATATTGGACCCAATCTCCGAGTTGTACGCGTAATCATCTCCTATATTGATCATTTTCCCCAGTGGTTGTAACGCAGATCCTGAATCACACGATAGGCTCTCCTCTCTCCTCCCCACTACACAATAGGCACCATAAGCGAGAAGGATTCAGCACCTTCCTTCCTTGTCGATTCCCGTCGACTTGTGCCTAGTCAAGACGAGGTTAGGAATGTAGAGTTATTATTCTTCACGGAGGTTTCGCGTCCGGCGCCTACAATTACCCGTTCGATTCGAACAGGTAGCCACGAAGCCAGTTGTGTTGGAAGTCGAGGGTTCGAGTCTCCTGATGGGCATGCTTATTATCAAATGACACCAACTGTCGAGAGCACATATTATAGTGTGGGTACGCACAATTCGACGAGGGTTGGTGGCGGAAGAAAGTGCTGGAATCTTGTCGCGATAAAAATGCAAGGCAATAACCATATAGTAGTGGGGGAGGAGGGAGAAGGGCCCACTTCGTGACCCTGGATCTGAGTAACGACTAGGAAGCAGAAACAAAGGAAGGGCGAAGATAATAAATGGGTTGGGGGAAAAAAAAACAAAGCTTGACCCAAACCCTATGCCAGTCTTATGTTTGTAATGTATGCTTCGGCTTTTTTTAAAACATATTTCAACACGACATGCCGTGTCACGCTTAAACTACAACCACTAATATCGGTTTTAGCAAGTCAAGAGGTGAGGGCTCTGCGCAAATATAGAACCGGAAATTGAAACGCGGTCTGCGATACACCCCAGGGTTTTCATCTATTTATTCCTAGCTGTTGGTTTCTGATTTAGTCCCAAAAACCGCACTTGATCCCCAAAGCATGCCAGCCTCTTTACTTCGAGGCATCTATGGTCGTTCTTCCTTAATCGGTATTTGTTTTTACTCCCTTGCGGACCCAATACGCCGGTCGTCGATCACGCGTGCATATTTTGCGCACGCAATCTCATAACGATGGCGATCATCGTACTCAATATGACCACTATCACTCGATCATTTTTTACCTCTGTCTTTTGGTGCCGACCCCGTTCTGTTGTCACAGCAGTATGTCTCACATTTACAAAACGCACGTATACACACATATCATATAGTGGGGGGTCCCTCTATAGTGCGGGTGCTCGGTATAGTGCGGGTGGAATCGCTTCGGCACAACTTAGACCCCTATATAGTGCGGGTGCCGCACTATTTAGGGCACCACTCTAAAGTGCGGGATGTGCCTATCAAGACCCTCTTTAGAGCGGGTTGGACATCTCGCCACGTCACCACCCTGCTAGATGCGGTCGAACCCACACACATCCCCACCCACACACAGTGCATACCCCTACGTACAGCATAGCAGCAGCATACCCCTCCTGGCCACAGGAACAGCAGCAGAGGAAAACGATGCCATGTGCAGCGAGCTAGATCGGCCAACTTGGGAGCCTCACATGCGCTACGGTGCCACCTGCATACAGTAACCCTCGATGTTGGCTACGTTTTATGCTGAAACTCAGTGATCTCGCGAATAGTGCGCCTACGCGCACTATTGAGGGTTCTGAAAACACTGAACAGTGCGCCCTACCGCACTGTGCAGGCCCGGATCTATATAGTGCGGGTGCCTGCTATAGTGCGGGTGTTATCGCTTGTCATATACCTGCANAAAAGGTGAAAGTCAAGCAGAGTAGACAAAATCAGGTATACCGGGGTTTTAGAGAGGCAAAAACAGGTACGACGAGTTTTGGACCAATGGCAGGGCACGTGGAGTGCGTTTTTTACTTGATTGTAAGTATGTACCTGTTTTTGGCCGCAAACGGACCAGGTATACCTGTTTTTGGCCGCTGCCCTTGTTTGTACTCCCTTGCGGACCCAATACGCCGGTCGTCGATCACGCGTGCATATTTTGCGCACGCAGTCTCATAACGATGGCGATCATCGTACTCACTATGACCACTATCACCCGATCATTTTTTACCTCTGTCTTTTGGTGCCGACCCCGTTCTGTTGTCACAGCAGTATGTCTCACATTTACAAAACGCACGTATACACACATATCATATAGTGGGGGGTCCCTCTATAGTGCGGGTGCTCGGTATAGTGCGGGTGGAATCGATTCGGCACAACTTAGACCCCTATATAGTGCGGGTGCCGCACTATTTAGGGCACCACTCTAAAGTGCGGGATGTGCCTATCAAGACCCTCTATAGAGCGGGTTGGACATCTCGCCACGTCACCACCCTGCTAGATGCGGTCGAACCCACAAACATCCCTACCCACACACAGTGCATACCCCTACGTACCGCATAGCAGCAGCATACCCCTCCTGGCCACAGGAACAGCAGCAGAGGAAAACGATGCCATGTGCAGCGAGCTAGATCGGCCAACTTGGGAGCCTCACATGCGCTACGGTGCCACCTGCATACAGTAACCTCGATGTTGGCTACGTTTTATGCTGAAACTCAGTGATCTCGCGAATAGTGAGCCTACGCGCACTATTGAGGGTTCTGAAAACACTGAACAGTGCGCCCTACCGCACTGTGCAGGCCCGGATCTATATAGTGCGGGTGTCTGCTATAGTGCGGGTGATATCGCTTGTCATATACCTGCACTATGGAGGGTCCCTCGCTGTATTACATGTTTAAAGACTATTTGCCGTTTCGGTTGTGCCACTGCGTTATATATTGAGTTATTTGGTATCGTGTCCCTCTTGCATCCATATAGTCTTGAGTTACTGTCGTATTAATAGTATCAATTATTTGATTACGGTGCTCGTATGTATGTCAAAATCAATTCATGTCTTCTGTGTGTAGGCATACTTATATAGTAATGTACTGTTTCAGTCCGATATTTGATGCCAGCAACATGATGACACAATGTTAGACACTCCTCTGTACGTAAGCAACATCCTAACATAGTGTTACATAGCGACCTGCCCTGAAGGTATAATATGCATCGTACGTCAAGTGTTACGTTATCCGACCTCACTGAAAAACAAGAGTGGCTCGAATAACATACCGTTAGTAATATAGAAAACACTGCTGTTTGACGATTCACATTATGTCAGCAAGTTAGCGAATCGGCGGATATTGGTCGGTGCATGTTAGTTTTTTTTAACGTACGAGTCTGGACAACTTGTATAACTGATGCGTGTACACACCGATCACGGCGTAACGCTATCTTATCTTACCAAATCCAACGAAATCGGGAAGAAATATAGTTAATGCGTTACAGCATGGGTGGGTATGAACTCAATATCATGTTAGGACGTGGCCATACCGTTGTGTTAGGCGCCATGCCCTAGAAAACCAATCACGCCGGAACACTTGGCTACCGTACAAGAGCCGACGACACCGAGGGAAAAGTTTTCCTCGCTTTAATAAAATTCAGTACTTATTGTGTAACACACCTGGTCAATGGGCCCCTACAGTATCAGCCCTCTCATAAGAAACCGTCGGGCTCAGGCCGACTTTCCATTTATGGGCGCACCGTTTATCTGAAAGGTTGGCTTAGCGCACAATAAACAGGAGAACATCCGTGTTCTGCCCTCTCACATGTTTTGGCCGCAGGCTAAAACCATCTTGCGGGGCTATTTCGCCACAGACGAAATCTTGTTTGGGATGTCTTTTCGCCGCAGATGAAAACAATGTGTATTTTTTGTCGCAGGCTTTCGTTTGTTGGTTTGTTTTGTCGTGATAGTTTCGACAATTCTATGCCGAACTGTTTCGTGATTTTCCTTGTAGGGGGGGCTTAGTTCTATTTTTTTACGGTTTGCTCTGTCCGTGGATGAAACAAGGCTTCAAAGGCAAGGCAATACAGAAGAATAGGTGGTGTCAAGTTTCAATGATTGTGGACCTGCGCGCTGGCATCCATCAAGTTATGTGGAGAAGGTTCTGTCTGTGCTTGTTTCTGTGTTTTGTGCAAGATGAGCGAATATGACGCATATTCTGAGTAAAGTTACGCACATGTGCCCAAACTGGCACTACGAAAGCCAGCCTGTGGTGCACCGCTCGTACCACGTGCCGGAGCACTAAGTATACCGTACCCCCTCTGGGTACAACACATACAACATCTTCTGAAGCAAAACGAAAATTAGTGGTACTGTACGTACTATACGAACGTACTGTAAATATGGTACATAACATAACGCAGTACTGCTGTACAAACAACTAGTTACCAGCAGACACAACTATAAAATACTGTATACGTAGTAAACGCACCGGCTGGCCCGAGCGTTTAATGAAGGCATTCTAGATGTTTTCATAGCCAGGAGCATTTTCGATGCCGGTCGAGGAAGAACTGCGATAGGCCTGCGACCCGCCAACAGTTTATGTGGTGTGAGAGCCACTCCCTTTTGGGTGCATGTATTTGATGATCATCGCCAGGTTCTCATCATACTCGGCCATATCAACCGACTCATCACGCCTTGCTGCTTGAGACAAACTAACCTATTTTTATGATCGAACACCGGTCGCGGCGTCTATCGCAACGGGCGTTATGATACAAGACGGATTCGCCATCCGCCGTGTATAGCGCGTTTCCTTTGAAAGGACATTATTTTGTTTTAGGGAAACGTTTCTGATTATTTCTGATTTTCGATTTGTTAGAGAAGGTGAAAAAATTGAAGAACAAATGAAAGCTGACTACTTGGTGTTCGTCGAACCGTTTGTTTGGTAATAAAACAGAAGGAAAAACATGTGTTCAAACAGTTAAATACGTTTGAAATATTTCGAAAAAGAGCCGAAAAACCCATTTTCTGTTGATCGTATGCTGCGATGCCGACAGTTCTGACATGTCGTCTTGGCCTTAAGCCAGCTGCCGGAAGTGGTCCACTTTCTCTACACTTGAGCAGGGCTCAGACTAAGACCTCTTTCATTAGGTTTTCACATGTAAGACTGGCTTTTGTTTAACCTACTCGTACTTTCTGGAGAGAGAACCGGTACTCTACATCCCTCCAACCTAATACATCATTTCACGAATGTCCACGCATTCCTATAGGGTTAGAACATGCAGTATGTCGTACCGAGGTAGTATACACAAGGTGGGTCTGAGGTGCTTATCGACAACCCAAAATTGTTATAGTTGTTAGTGATGAGCGGGTAAGATTTATGACACCGGTTTGCCGTAGTTTATCGCTGCAGTAGTTTATCGCTAGTCTCCCTCGAGTTACATGGTTTAGGTTGATACGACTGCGTCGTGGTCGCGGCAAGTTACGGCCTACGCGGCTAGTCGTTGATAAAAAAGTTCTTGGATACAGTCGCGTCACACACTCGGTTGATGCAGGAACGACATAGCTGTGGCTTTCCACTCACAGCACAGTACATACAAGGGTTTTGCTGGCACCATTGAGTCAGATTTTTGATTGACATACCGCTTATAGGCAGCAATTGCGGACAAGGTTGAGTTACCACGGTAGTTACTGGTGGTGCCCGTCGCAACACTAGCCCACCGGGGCTAAATGTCCAGATGCCTTTGAATGGCGTTAACGGCTGCCTACAACGCTCACGCTCTCGGCTTCTCAATGCGGACACAATACAGTGACCAAGCGTACAATCGGAAAGACAATTTCATCCCGACACCGCTGCTGCCCCCTCTCCTCTCTGCAGAATCGTGCACGCGCGCTATATATCATACCTGGTATGTCGGATGTAGTTGGTAGATGACGGGGGTATTAAAGACTCTTTCATCCCGACACCGATACTTTCGCCACCCCTCTCAGCAAAATCGTGCGCGCGCGCTGTATATCATGCCTGGTATGCCGGGTGCAGTTGGGAGATAACAGGGATACTAGAGACTGTGTCGGAGTCATGCTATGGGCATTGGTTGGCCGCGTGTCTGTGCCTCCCGCGGATCGAGATTGATAGCAGGCATGGCTGGGTCTGCGCGACGAAGGCGACACCACTTCCGACGACGTTTGATACACTACAGTGACTCGCCTCTATACCCCGCAGCAAAGTCTTGGACTTAAACCAAGAAGATGGGCTTGCTTTGCAACTCTATTGCAGCAACACCGGTGTCATCTAGGTCAATTGTTTCGGTGTATGTACCACAATTTTCAGCCCGCAGGCCTCTGGTATAGGCACCGCTCATGCGGGCACCGCCATAGCTGACAGCCCACGTTGGTATCTGATGTTGTCGGCGTGGATATTCCGGCGTAACAATGTCAACACGCCCATATGTGCTGACGATTGCCCTTTCTGGGTAAGGAGCGAGCTTAGCAGCTTCGTGCCGAAAACGTCAGCAGATGCTGTCGCGTAGGTCAGGGATTGGGAGGCGTAAAACGTCCCATCGGATTGTATGTGTGCGACAATTGGTAGTGTCCCCGCAGTCATATTCTTGTATACAACACGACAGCTCTTATAAACTGCAGCGTGCCATTGCTACGCGGAATTTACGGATAATCGACTCCCCGGCCGTTTCCGTAACGTTTGTCGCATACACTCCGCGTTATAAGTGACGATCCAATACATACTTTAAATGGTCGATGAAGAGGTAGCAGAACACAACAGAGGATTACTATAGTTGATTTGTTTTGCGCGAAACAGTAGTTAAAACACAGATGCACCCCGCCAACAAATCCCACTTGCACAGCGTCCATGCTTGATTACAGGCAGCGTATATAGTGTGTATAGGGGTCGTCAGATACACGCCATGTACCTAACAACGCGATCGTCAACGGCATCGACTGGACGCGATTAACTTTGAAACGAAAACATGTTGTGGGTCGAGGTCTGAATGATTGTATGTATACGAGGGTGAAGGTGTTTCAAATTGTTGCAGTATAGTGACTTGAGTTCGTGCGAGTTAATTCGTTTCCTTCTCGGAGTCACATCGTGTCCTTTCAAAAAAACTATTATATGACCGGACCCCGGGATAACACTACTCCTAGCGTTAGTGTTATCTGCGGTCTACGGGCACCATGAGTACCCCAAATTCCGGATAGGGATCTGTTTCAGCCCGTACCGTATGACTCCCTGCGTTGAAGCACGGACACGAATTTGTACCACCCCTCATAATCAGGCAGAGAACGGCGCTGTAATCGCCCGTTCTTTTCGTGATTGTTTCCCTCTGAACTCCCTTAATTGATGAGTCCCTTTCACAAAAACAAAAGTTCTGTATTGTCTGCCTGTTATATATAGGGTGCGCGTAGTAAGCGAAACAGCACCAATTAACATGCAGACAGTCATACCGTCAGTCGACAATACGTCCGCGCTACACAACCGTGTATAACAGCCCCAAACTCGTCTGGTGGATAATTCTTCGACCAGGCGTTCGTTTGAAATGCATCACCCCCTTGGCCTCACACGCTCGTGACACGCCATCCCCTACTTTCCCTCTCTCGCTCTCTCCTCGATCCCTGCTAACTACTCGCTTGTGAACAACAGGACAAGGGTCTGCCTTTTGCGGGCGGGCGTCGGCGAGTAGCGCTTCACGGTTAAAATCGGCTTCTCCTCTTCGGCACCATCATATATCGCCTTACTTAGCGATTACGCGCCTCTTGTAACGCTTCGGGTAGCGCACGATGTCTCACAAAAAAGAAGGCCGACAGAAGCATCGTCGACCACGGAGATGTTTTGTGCAAACTCTCCATGGCACAGCGAGGGTTGAGGCAGTCGACAGTTGCTCTTACGGCCGCCGTGCCCCACACCCTATCGCGGCTGTTCTATGCTTTCTCTTGGCGGGAATCCTTGTGTCGCCAATTTTCGATGGCGTAGCGCAGACGAGGGGGCTTGGGTTTGGCGTCTTGGCCGCGCCGTGCGGTACCAACACCACCACAGCTGGAGCACCAACGACCGTTAATGTATCCGTCACTCCTACAACTGGCCTGGACCTCACGAAGTTCAACTGCGAGGGCGGAGATTTTAGGGTTTTATGGTCAGGCGTCGTCAACATTACCGAAACTATCTATATCGGCCAAGGCACGACCGTGCACATCATCGGAGACTCCAGCCCAAACGGTGCGTCTGATACTGCGCCTGTCACGAAGGGCAGCAACACCATCAACTCGACCAACATTGGCAAGGTCGACGACCGTTCTGCAATGCTTTCCATCCCACATGGGCTCACCTCAGCCGCCGTGCGCGTTGCATCTTCAGATATATCTGCGGCCGACACCGAAAGCATGTCTCTCGGTCCAATATTTTATGTAGACGGCGGGGACCTTTTCCTCGAGAAGATGGCCATTCGAGGCGGTTACGTAACACACTCTACCAAATATCCGACAGCAAGCGGGGCCGGCATCCACGCGAAACACTCCAACGTGACCGTCACGTCGTGCGAGTTCGAGGACAATTTCGCTGAGTTCGATGGCGGCGGTATATTTGCACATGCGTCAACGCTCACGGTGATCAGCTCTGCGTTCAGGCGTTGTCGAGCAGGATTTCGACCGCAGGCTGGAGGGGAAGCTGTTGAAGGCGGCGGTGGCATTAATGTGAGTGTGGTGTCTGCCGGAACTGCAGTACTCTCGCCATGGTCGACGTTTGTGTATTCAATCGCACCTGCGCCATTTAGCGGAACCGTACTGTGGCATGAGTCCCACTTAGGTTTATGTCGAATATTTTCTGCGTGACGGATGTACCCGATAATGTTAGAGGGTCCCATATATGTTCACGGCGTGCCTATTTGATTATGTTCCGGTACGACCTTGTGAGGTACGACGCATAGTCGGTTGTCTGATTGTGTAGATACCTCTTGAGGTATTGAGGTTACTCAAAGCTCCGTACTACACCCCTGCAGCAGCTTGGTTTGAACATGGTGCCGGGATGAACAACCCTCCCAGTGATCGCCGTGTAGTTTGGTTGCATTTGCTCACTCTCTATGTACACTTCCGTAGCAAGCTGGCTACGTGTTCCACTCCAGTAAGGCACGGTTGGCTCTAGCAGTCCCCTGAGTTTAGGCAGAAAGGCAGTCCAGTACAACATCATAGGCGTGAGAGAGCGATACTACCTCATCGGACGCTCCCATGACACTTTTCCCATCCGTGCCTGTGTTTTGCGAAAGCCTCCACCGGAAACGTGAATCGTTTGCCAACATGGTCATCGAATGATAACTACTCCTATTGAACACATGCCGTATTCGTATTACGTGCTGGATTTGTTTTTCCATTTCGACAAAGCAGCAGACTGGCACATTGCCGTCCGGGTAGATTTCAAACCTCGTACTCGTCAGTGATTCCCCCTTGATGATCTAGATATTTTCAGGAAACTAAATGTATGATGTATATGATCTGGCTCACGTGTGTCGTGTGGACGCCGTACAGTCTAAGGCATGTTTTATGGGATGTATCTATGCGATGGAGATCACGCACAGCCACTATCAGCGGGAGGTATTGAACTCGATGATCTAGATCACGATCACTTCGCGGTGGGAAACATATATGATCGCGGCATGTCCAACTCAGCGCCTTCCCTCAGCGACGATATCCCGTCGATTGAAAAAAATTACGAATTCGCAACCACGAACGAAGTCAGCACGAAAACATAATTTCACATCTCACTTTTCTGCGCTGTTTACTCATCCGTTCCGCTGATTTCAATTGCCTCGCCAACCATGTCTTCCACAATCCAACACGACCACCGGTATCTAACACAACTGTCGGTGTCTAACACACTACCGGTCTCTTACACTAATACGGGAGTCTAACCATTAATACCAGTGTCTTGACACCGGTATTATTTCGGAGGAATGCCCGAATTTCATTGATATTTACTTGTTCGGGTAGAGATGGGGAAAGTAGTGTTTCCTTTCCTCGCCAAATGCGCATGGCGAGAC
This sequence comes from Saccharina japonica, assembly GCA_008828725.1. Classification (NCBI taxonomy): domain Eukaryota; class Phaeophyceae; order Laminariales; family Laminariaceae; genus Saccharina; species Saccharina japonica. The sequence goes on from MEHQ01000666.1 coordinate 84,900, forward strand.
GATAACCCCCCCAGGTTCATGCCGAGACTGCATCAGAGTCAATACTTCATGTGTAACACGAACCTTCAACATACCACCTCCGTTCATGTTTGTCTCTGGGTGTATCGACGACCGATCCACCACAAACTCAGAGTGGTAAGTGTCAGCAATCGATATTTACGTGTTCTTCCCGAGGCCACCACGTTCAGTCGTGTGTGTCCGCTCCTTGTTCATATGGTGCACGGCTCGTAGGTGTGTCTTAGGGGAGGGGGGGGTATGATCTGACGTGTATCAAGGGTGCCAATACGCTGGCGACTGAGTAGCCTACACTAGAAGACAAAATCATTGCCCCAACAACAATCAGCATGACCTGCTACTACGTCCGTGCGGTCGGCCGCCTACCCGGACCAACCACGCCGCCGATGATCGGCAGAGCAATGCTACCGACACCTTTATATACGGCTGTCTTTTCGAGGAGTGCTACGCTAGCAAGAAAGGAGGCGGTATGCGCCTGGGAGACGGCGGCAAGATGTCAATATCGAAGTCGGTTTTCTACAACAACTCAGCGGGCAGCGACAACGTCAAAGACGGTGAGGTGTCTTGGTTCCGAAATATTTGGACGACCCTTAGCGGCTCGGTGCCGAGGTGGTGGATGACGGTAGAGTAAACGCGTTGGTGACCGGGCGTATAGAGGCCGAGGGTGCAGAGTGCTTCCCAAGGAGTGGAGACGAGGAACTTTCGACGAATCATAAATGAGGAGACTACGTCTTCTAGACTAATAGGTCGGTTGACGGTGTTTAGAACTGAGTTTGATTACTTTAAGCGAAGAGAAATTTTAACATGTGGTCGGTGCTCTATGAACTGTGCCGCCATATATATCTGTCCAGGCCGCGTGATGGAGCCCATGGCATTGCAAGGCTCTCGAACACCCGGCCGTATTCCCGCACTGACGAATGAGAGTCGCGCGTTCACATCAAAAACACGAACAAACGTTTGCGTTTAAATCACGATAAAACACGTGACTCTGCATTAAATACAAACCAGTTCCCCGACGTATAACCTTTCAACATCGCATTTCACAGAATGCGTAGTTCGCGTATAAATACACAAAGACAAGTAGCCAGCCTATTATGTATTGACCGCACACACCTACGATTTTACCGGTGTCCTGCAAACCCTGTTAGAAGCGAAACCTTTGCGCAAACGAGTAGGTCGGTCTACACATTTCACCGCGGCCTATCTAGGACTTTAACGATGAAGTTCAGCCGGCCAATACTGACCATTGCGGCATCGGTCCATGATTGGTGGGGATGGTAATACATTTCAAATACGAACTAATACGCATGGAAATCACACCACACGGGCGTGGCACGACACTTAGTGTGGCAGTTCATTGCCGCACTGCTCGTAAGTGTGTTTGAAGGAACGTTACAAGGTTGCTCTGATGTACAGATGACGACTAAGTCGATGGTGTGACTTAGTGTTGGTTGCTTGCTCCGTGTACCCACACACCTTGTTCAGCATCTAAGCGAACCACTCTCATTAATCCAAGTTCGACTAACGTCCGGCGCTGCTGAGGCCGTGGCCTCTGTCGGCGCACATTGAGCAGCTTATGCATACTATAAGTGATATGTACAGATGACGAGATAGGAGACGGACTCTGCCCGTGTCCTTCATAGATCGCTACGTATACCGCCAGTCGCTCGTACTGTAGTTATGTATATTTTAAGCCTTATAATACGCATAGGTTTGCGCTAACACGGACGCCTGTCTGAGTGTATTTCCCCCCACCAACACCAACACACGGATGCCTGTACAGTGATCGCACTAGGAGAAGCCGGTGCCCTGTCCATAGGAACGTGCGACCGTTCGTTTGATGGCTTTGGAGGCTGTAGCATCAACGACACCGTTTTCGCCTACAACCACGCTGCATGGAAAGGGGGCGCATTCAACATCGGGACCGGATCGTCGCCGTCAAATGTGGAGTTGCACCGCTGCATTGTGGTCAACAATACAGCGGGGGTATTCATAGAGGACAACCCGCAAGGACAAGGCGGTGCCTTCAACTTGGCGACTACGGGGCACCAGCTTCTACTGTCGGACAGCGTCTTCATCGGCAATCATTGCGGAAATAAGGTATATCTTTGACGAATGCTCTATACGTGCACCAAAAAGCGGTTGTCACTGCTGATTGGGGGTTTGGTCCAACTGTTTTGCCGGAAATATACTATATACTTCCACGAAACTCTGAAAATACGTTTAGCTCGGAAATTGCATATATTTTTCATCTTCATCAACTTCATTTCTGAGCGATGTACAAAGCTTCTGTCTCGATGAGGAACCTGCAAAACGGCAGGTGGTGATTCTTTCGAAACGCGAGTCTGTTGGACTCAGTGTTTGGGTAAGGTACGGAACTGCTCGCGTTCGCAAATCTCACTGATCTGAGGTGTATTCCCCAAACGTTAGCATGTTTCAATGATGTGGTGACTCGACGCATCAATGAATTGTATGGTCTCGTCACAGCCTAGAGTTCAAGACCACTTGAAGCTGGAGTGTGAGCCAAGTTGATGTATGTTACAGTACCCATACCACCTAAGGGTTTATAACATATTCACAAGTAAACCTCCACGCCTCACCCAACATTCGCGTTCTGGAAAATGTGTAGGGGTGATGAGGCATTGCATGGCCTTCCACTGCCGTACCGTTAGAGTAAGTTATCATCGAACAACCGTGTGCGACACAACTTGGATGCCGGGCAGCGTCTTAGTTGAGGGGATCCGAATGTCCATCCATGTCCCTGCCGTAATAATGTAACGCTATGGTAAAACGCGCGAGTTATCCGCGTTCTGGTACAGGAACGGACAAAAGCTGGACCACGCCAGCCTCCGATCCAACGTTGAAACACTAGTAGAGACATCAACATTTCTAATCCGCTTGAATTTTTTAAAATATGTTGCCTATTTCACACGGCGGAAATATCAAGATGCTCCATACATACTCTTGACCTGCTGTAATATATTAAATCCTAGCCCGTCGTGACAAGGTGCTGTGCAGGATCTATAGATCCCGAGGTACCCCGGTGTGTACAGAATACAAGGTTCCACTCCGGGATGTTGGTCACTTCAAATCCCGGGGGTGTCGCAAGTTGAAAATAGATCGCACATGCTTCATAGTTCCCTTTTTAGAGCAAACCGTGGCATAGACTGCTGCTGTATTGTTTAAAGGAAAAAGTAAAAGCGACGGCCATTCCTACCGAAACAAATGTCGCCAGATAACATCGCATCTGAGATACAGTGGGCTCCCGGTGTTAAAACACTTCAGTTTGGTGTCCAGGCTCAACGACTTATTTGGTTTCCGAAGTCGATGTAACTATTTTGTGTTGGATTTGAAGTCGATCCCACAGCAGTGGTGAGCTGTATTTCTAAACCAACGTTTTCTATTGTTCGTGCCAATCTGAGCTCATTTTTCTTGGCACACAATTTATGAAATTATGCAAACACCCACTACTACTGTATTCATTTGTGTTTAATCAGGTTGAATGGTGATTTGTTATGTCGAGTAGATTCACGAAGAACTCGTGAATCTTGACGCCATTTGGTGAATTGACCTGAAAAAGCGAAATCACGATCTGCGACATTGTTTTCGTCGTGGCTATTGTATACTGTTTTGTAGTAAATGCGCCTGATAAAGGCACTTCGTGTGTAATCCACGCAACCCAACGGCAAATCCAAAAACCGGTATAAGGGCTTATACAGCCGACACTGCTGCGTACAAGCGGCTCCCGAAGGCGTCCGCTGGGCTCTGGCGAACGAGCAGCACTTGGCGACCTCGAAACCTCGAGGAGAAGGCGGCACAGCGCAAACAAAAAACCAGTAAATTATCCTGAAAACCCGGGCGAGGCCGGGCAAACGACCTGAGTTTTTTTGCTGGAATGGCATACATCAAACATACACACACGCATACACAATTAGAGACAGAACACCGCAAATCAGTGCTTCGTAGCTGTCACAACTAGCCTGCTGGACCCCCCCTGCTACTCGTAGCTGTCCCGCGCACACTGCGGGGTCTTCAGCTTTATCTGCTGTAGTACTGCTGTGCTGTACTGCTCGACAAACGGCGCCTTGACAGCTTCGCAGTTTGTAGCCTAGACTACTGCAGAGACATGTACCCGTAAAGTACAGCAGTAGTGCTACTGTACCAAAATACTCGTGTTCGTATGAATGTAGGTCGGCCTATCGTTGGAAAATAGAGAGAGGTCGTAGATATGATACTTCGAAGTGTGCATGCTTGTACATACGTACTCGTAGATCTGTGTGTGTACTCTACGTAGATTCCCAAATATTGGAACGAAATCACAATTTTAGATAAAATGCGGTTGCAAACTATCAAGCGTGTCGTACAACTGGAACTCCTGTACACAGCCCAGAGAGAGCAGACGCATGCAACATGGTATCAACTACTGCTGCACGACGCTTGATGTGTGCCCCATTCAATGTCGGTGTGGTCCTTGTTGTCTCGTGCGTGGTGCGTGCTGTGTGTGTTTCGTTCATGCGACGGATCAAAAACGAAGCATCAAAGTTCATAGCATAAACAAACAGAAGAAGCAGTCGTACGACAGGTTTCTCATAGTAGTTGCGAGGCCGTGTCAAGTCGGAACGCCTCCCCTGACGTATTTGCCAGAAATTGCGACTTTGAAGGCCCAGAGCACGCCCACGGGCATTGGCCGGGACCCGCACTTGCACCGTGGCGTACACGCGCCCCCCCGTCGTGCTCCGCAGCCGATAGCGCGAGAAACGACCCGCGGCCGGAGGTGAAAAGTGAAAGTATTCCGGGAAAATGTCAATTTGGTACCTATACATATACGGCCCACACGCGGCAGCATGAGGTGTAGATCATACGAATAAGGAAAATACCTTCCATGAGGTGTCTAGACCGTGAAAGTGGAATCCGAGTATCAGTCAGGTGTGTGACATGTTGCCGTTCGTTTTAGTGTTTGTGGACACAGATCTGACTGGTACCCAAATCTCAATCGGCGAAGTATGCTCAACATTTCGGGTGTCGCACTGTTTGACCAAATATTAATTTCTAACTGTCGGGGCTGGAGCCTCAACTTGGGAACTACTAGCGTACGCATTATAACTCGCGTTTCAAAATGAGATTCGGAATATATGGGAACGTTCGCCAGGATAAGTATACATGTTATATTAACATGAGTGAACAGGTGAGGTGCGTCAATCCGCTTATATTCCGCACTCATGTCGCTTGTCACACACGTACCGGACCATGGGTGGCCAACGGGGACCAAGAATGGAGCCCGGCGGAACACGACGTTTGCCCGTCCGGGTAGCCGGAGACGGCCCTAAGATTATGTGTTTGGGCGTTTGAATCGGCTGCAACTAAGAGTGAAACATTGAAAATCCTCCTGCGTATATGTTTGATATCGAGTTCCATCATATCGCATGGAACTTCATGCAGAACGTGAGCAAAGTGTTTTCATGCCGTAAGCGCATGCAGCGCCACACCAAATAATGTCCACGCTTCGGCGAGATTTTCGGACACTCATCTCAACGAAACCCGGTCGCCTCTGCTCCTCCCCTTGTTTCGTTCGAACCTTTACCACGGCAACATATCAAAGGGTGGTGTGATACACCTTTCGTCTGGAGTGGACTGGAAAACTACTCCGGGTGCAAACGTGACCTTAAGGAACTCCACGTTTATCTCGAACACGGCCGATGGGGGCGACGGAGGCGTCGTGGCTCTGTCGGAGTACACGACCGTCGTCGTGGCTGGTGATGAAAATTCGTTCCAGAGCAACAAGTGTGACAATGACGGGGCCGTCTTCGGAGCAACGAAAAACACCAACACCACCGTGGAGGGAGGCGTGTTTAGGGATAACTTCGCTAACGGGGTGAGTGGGTCGGTGGGTGGGTGGATGGATGGGTGGGTGGGCGAGTGCGTGTTGGGGGGGAGGAGGTGTATTCTTAATCGCAAACGCATTTCGGTTTGGCGTGCCTTTGCGACGCTAGCAGGAGCTTTCTACCAACTTCATCCTATGCTGTGCCTAGTGTGACGTTTCGACTGATATCAGTGAGTGTGACCATCTTTAAAACTCGCGTTCCTGTTCACAATAAAAAGCGTCATGATTTGTGTCCACGCAAAGTCCCCACGTGAAACTTCACCTGTGCGGTGCCTCCCATTTCCTGCTCCAGCATAAAAGGGGCTTCAGCACACATACCGGAGTATGCTTGTCGAAGTCTGTTGAGTTCGTTGCAACGTGACACGAACCAAACCTCGTGAGGATGACGCAATCAATACCCCATTCGTGTAGCAGTTGATGCCACAAACATAAACGCGTTCTAACTTGGGCCATGGTGGGAGGTGGGCCTTTGATTTCGACAACGCCAGCTTCGAATCGTCATAAATTACGCAAGTAGTTACGGTCGGTACTCTGTTTCGCAAGTTTGTAGCTAGCCCTGCGAACGTCAGCCGAGTTAGTTAAGGCTGATTCGTGGTTTCCTCAGTAGGCGCGTGATACGAAGGGATTACACCGGTTTTGGTGGAGACTTGTCTGAGGAGAAACTCAACCACGGTATCGTCGGAATCTGATTATGGTTTTATTCCGTGGTCCGCCTTACCCCTAGGACATGGTGTACTGACCATCTGAGTACGCGTGCTTTATTTTCCAAACGTACAGATTAGGGTGTGAAATCGACCCGAAGAGTCTCGTAAACGTCAGCTTTTACGGTTGCCATAGCTGTCGTTTTCGGTGAGGGACATGGGTTTGAGTTCCAAGTCGGGGTTGTCTGCCTCCCCCCGCGGACTTTGAAATGTTTATCCGCGTCTTCGAGTACTGAGTGCTACACTTTACGTTTCGTTCATAACGATCTCGACTATTAAATTCAAAACACTGTCTCCGCACCCTCGGTATGTTGCTCGTTCATTCTGGACAAAAACAAATAAAACAATAGGATGGTGGTGTGATGTGGACGAAAGGAACGATAGAGGTTCGTGGTGGACAGTTTCTTCATAACAGCGCCAGGAATAGTGGCGGTGTGGTCAACCTTGGCGACAAAAGTACCATGGTTCTGGCTGATGGCGAGTTTCAAGGAAACCAAGCTCCGGATGGGGGCGTCGTATTCGTTGGATCGGACGCCCACGTGTTGGTGTCAGAAGGCAACTTCATGGACAACAAAGCAACCGACTGCGGCGGCGCCTTTTACGTCGGCAAGGATGGAACTCTTAAGGTGGGAGAAACGTACGCAGACGTTGTGGTCGTTTCTACTTGCGGTGTGTTTTTAGTCCGTATATAGTTGTGTTCATATTGTATGGACGAAGTGTGTACTGCCTTTCTGTCATGGTTAGGTCGTTTCGTAGTTTCTTGGGGGGTCTGTGGGTGACGTGGTTTGACCAGCTTCGTACCGGTGGCCTGGCGCATGCTACGATACGGGTACATAAATATGGGTTTGGGACTTCTGCCTTGAGGGACATTCCATGTCATCCTACAACAATCTTGATGAAAACGTAAAAGTCTTCCCGGTTCACAACCCTTATGACTTAGGCATACGAACAGTATTGGAAACTTCAACGCGATGATGGCTAGTTGTTCGGGCACGAACCCCACCACCAACAGGTGATTAAACTGGACAGGTACGTCATATGAGGTAGCACGCCTTTATTGGGAACCCCGGAGTACACATGTACACGAAGGGTGTCACCATTGCGCTGTCGGTAATACTGTGCTTATACCAGTTGAAGTAAGCACGAGTTGGAATGTTGCGACATGGACATGAGTGACAAAATACCGTTGTTCTGGGGAAAGATAAAAACAAAAATTTGGAAGCTGCTCGTCTGTTGTAATAGTATTTGTCGTGGAGCAGCACGCGGTGGAGTAGTCCTATCCACAGATCGAGACGGCTGTCATAAACCAGCCGTCGTTTTTGAACGCGCCTATTGGTTTGGAAGACAAGGCGTGGATATAGCATACCATACCGTAGGAGCCAATATGTTCGATAGTCAATCGCTGAATCTGAAGCACCAGTGAGATGCAAGTCACTGTGTATATCGAGGGGAATCGTTCGTGCACGCGTTGTGTGTGTATCGTCTACTCGAATAACACTTCTCCAAGTTTCTATTGGACGGACCGAGCATTGAGAGAGCTCGGCTTCTCACTTGATTAGCTCCAAACCCCACCCAAGATTTACTTCAAGAAATATTTAGGGTAAACTTGTTGAACAGATGAATGATCTAGGTCACCAACAAAGCGTGCAACACAAACAAGACACCCGCAGTCCCTCGGTTGATGATATCCCTCAGTCAACAAGTTCCTGGCATAAACGTGATACACCTTATCTACAGCACATGCGCCGATAACCCACGCTTTCTTGTTCGACCAATCAGAGGCAAAGTACGTCTGAAGAAACTTCTACAAGTAGAACGTGTATGCTCCCCCTCCACCATGCATACAACAAGTTATAGAGTTCGCTCCTTACGCCATACACCCCCCTGGAGAACGAACATGGCTTGTCCCACGGTAGGGGTGGCACGTTTTGGCCCAGACTATTTCTGACACGAGAAAATCCTCGATCGGGTAGTTACCGGTTTAGTCTGGCAATATTGCTTCAAATCGGGTAGTGATTCAAGAACTACGTACCACGTAAAAACGAGTAAATACATGTTGGTCGGTTTGCGCGCGAACAGACAAATTCGACGTCATGCTTTGAGTGCGATGTGGAGCACCTCGTGTGAGGAGTTCATGAAATACGCCGCCACAGAAGCATTTCATTGTTCACACCTACTAATGAATTGAGCAGGTAACCGGAGGAATATTCACCAAGAACAAGGCCGACTTCGGAGGATGCCTGTACAAAAAGGGGAAAGGGAACGTCGTCTGCGTTGGGGCTCTCATTGAGAAGAGTGAAGCTTTGGACGGCGGGGCCATCTACGCCGTCGAAGAAGCGGTGCTAGACTGGGCTTGCGACCTTAAGAAGAACTCCGCCTTAGCTGGACCTGGCATGTGAGGAGATGGACACCTACAGGCGTTTCACGATGGAGATAGCACGTTTGGGACGCGATATTCTTGAGTGCCCGGGGTCCTGAACCCAACTTTGCATAAATATCATTTGTTTTTCCTACAAGTGTAACCCTAAAAAGGGCCTGCAAGTAACGATATGCAATACCATGATACGCATCACATACGCATACAGCTTGTGTAGCCACATATTTTAGACGTTCCCTGTCGTTGGATAGCATTCGGAGCCCAATGGGGCACCAACATTAATATTTCCTAACATCTGCAGCTGTTCAACCCTAAATCGAATATCCTTGTAACAGCCCCCCAATGGCAGTCACGTAGTCCTGCCATTGCTATTTCTGGAAGTGGCTACACTGAAATTAAATGAGGTCATTGAAGACGTCATCCATATGCAAGTCTGCCTAACAAGCGGTCCTTAGTAGGAGGCCGCTCACCCTTCAAGCGACTCGCCGAATACCTGATGGCGCTTCGCGCTTGGTGCTACCATTGCCTGCCTGGCCAGTGAAAACCTGACATGCTCCGTCCCGCAGCGTAGAGATGCGCGGGCTTATCGTCACACAACTACGGTCGTGAATGAAGACCGTGAAACGGAAGTTAGTCCAAGCTCATGCCTGCGAAGAACACGGTACTGACTGAGTACAGTGTCTCTGAGCGTCTAAAAAGGAGGGCAGCTAGTACGAACGGCAATATGAACAGTTAACAGGAATAAAGGTTGTCGGTAAAAGTAGGAAACATTCGGTTTTTCGTTTACCGTAGGTCCTGTTCTCTATAGATAGAAGTAACCACTCCACCGTGGCCTTGGCGATCGGGTCTGTTTGGTGTTCACCTAGCGAGGTCTAGCATAGACATGGCTTGTTCCATTTTTCAGCCAAAACAGTTCCCGACGGGCCAGTAGTATAGAAGTAATACTGTAAACACTGAGGAACTTCCCGGTGCAGCATTCGTGTTGTCCAACAGGTTTCACTAGCACCAAAAGTCATTGATTTGTTCATCGGATTCAAATTCGGTATTTCTTAGTAGTCACTTCCCCGTGACCGAACAGTGACTCCCCTGATAGTATGTCTCGCCCTAATTGATTAACCTGGGGAAACTGTATGCACACAGCACCCCTACCGTATAGTGTTTTGCCCATATATAGGATACACGATGCTGCGCTTGTATGTGCCATCCGGAGTCGTTGCTTAGTTTCTTGCCGCGTTTTTTTTTTTCTGGTATCCAGATACGCTCGGGACAATACGACCGTAACACTAAAGGGTATGTCCCTAGTCGACAATGTTGTCGCACGTGGCGCTGTTGTCTTCATGGCGGAGAGCTATCTCGAGACTTATCAGGTGCGAACAGCACATTCATATGGCATGAATAGTCATTAGTATTACCTGGTCAAACCCTGGACATATGGCGCGATAAAGGTAAAAACGTTTGTTTATACCTTTTGCTGATTGCCGTGGCTTCTTATCTGCTAAGCGCTGCCCGACACGGCAAGCCTTATCGTTGAAACCTATTGTGCATTACAAGTTATTCGTCGTATGAGCGAGGCGATACCCAATCTCCTTGTACGTATATGGCAGCGACTACTGTAATTTCGTCGGGTCTTGAAACTCGGGAACAACAGCGGTGTATATTCGAGCATTGTGTGCTACATGCAACCGTTTAGGCAAGCCAAACGTGTTCTTGGATGCCACCGTGAACGTTGTCGTCCAACTGTGGTGCTGTGTTGGTTTGGGCGCAGGTGGGGTTCAAGGATACCACGAAGTCTTCTGACCTTTCCGCCGTTCAAGTGGGCCAGAACTCTTCCTACACGGCTGAGGACTCCTCTTTCGTAGGCTTCCAGGGAGAGGTTTGTAGTTTGGAGCGTACAAGTTCCACACACCTCGCGAGGCCTGTAAGATATACATGTCGCACACTTCAATTTTGATAGCAGGTAATTTATGTATCGCATATCGAAATATTCTTAGTACAAGGTTTTAAACTGAACCTTCCCCGACCTTAGCAGCAGCGCACGACGTTGCCAGCGCTCTCGGTGTGTGAAATGTTGGCCTGTCAAAGTGTCAGCCTTTTCGCCCAGTTCAAGCGCAGTTGCAATTGCACGTCTTCCCATAGCATCTCTCAACGCAGTAAAAGCCAGAAATGATGTAAGTATGTATGGGTTCCGAGTGCATCGCGGTCTCTCTGCAAGTTCTTTGAAAACAATCCGACGATTTCCACCCCCAACATCTATCCAGGCTGTTGTCTTCAGCGAGGGAACCCTTTTCTTGGACGACTGTGACTTTAGCGGTAGCACCGCCCCTCAGCTAGTCTACACAGAGCCAGACTCGACGGTACTCATCAGGAACACTGTGTTGGGGGACAATAATTGTGAGTCACGCCAAGTTCAACTTCTAAGTTCCTGTGTTTGGAGATTTTTGTCTGGTTTTGCCCTCGACTAACGACTGTACCTACCATGCACGAGTCGCGATTCACTCTTCAACTAAGGGGAGTAGACTTGAGCGGCAACGATATTACAGTGGTTCACGCGTGTCTGCGCTTGTACCAGTAAGTTCGGTTTTGACGGCCTTCCTCGCTTAATCGAGCGCGTCAGGCCCTTGAGTCCTTTTGCGATAGGGGTTGGACTTGTTAGCCTTCCGAGACAAATATGTCTGACCAACAAAGCATCCCAACTAAGTAATCACCCAACAAGACACGCCTTATCGCTGCAGTATAATAGAGTATTTTCCACTAATCTTAGGTACGTTATTACTGACCGATAGTACTTTTCATCTGGGTATACATTCACGCTCCTCCAAGATATCGTTTGTGTGGGTGTTTAGAGCCTACTAAACTATATCAAGTTCTCTCTTCTCGTAGCATGTATGTGTCGATTTCCTCGCGCTCAACCTTCCCTTGTACGATACCTCCGCTTCCTCACCCCCTCATTCTCCCTCTGTGGACATCATGGGCCACCCGAACTATCCTGACGCGACCCAGACTTGGCTCTTGCAGAAGCAAGCTCTCTAGGGGGAAAACTACCGACAGCCGACTCATTGACCAACGCAAACGTCACGTGCCGAGACGCCATCAACGGGGGAGGCACGTCATCACCGGACTCGTCTGAGGCGAACACTATTTGCAGCGAAGGGTATGAGTGTCTGGAAGGCGACCTTGGCGTTTACTGCGAGTGCTACCCTCAAAGGTCAACAATGGAGAAGGTAGCCCTTGAGAACCGGGAACAATATTGGTTGTTCGGTACCTTCGTATGAACGCTTCGACGGGGGTAGCCGATACGTGAAGTTTATGATAGGTCATAAATTAATCATTGCATACGACTCGTATACCGCGCTAAACCAAAGACTACGATAATCAATCCCCACGACAAGGTATGCCACTATAATTGGTCGTTACAGAGTCATCGTATTCCAACGACGTTGGGTTAGAGAATAAACCAGTAGTCAGTTATAAATATGTTCCATTTCTCTCACCTACAGCAGTCTCACCCACATGTCCGTGCATTTACAGTGCCTCTATTGCAATCGTGCCATTGACTTTCTGATTCCTCCCCTTTATCTACCACGCGTATGTACTTAAAACACACTGCTTGTACCAGAGGTGCGCCGATCGAGATGCAGCCGCCCTGGACCTCAATCTAGCAAGGGCAACGAAACCAACCTTCTTCCCTGACATGCTCGAGGGCGACCTGGTATTAACTCACAACGTATCTGCTGCACGTTCAAGTATCGCAAGCACGAGCGAGACGGAGGCTTCTTTGAGAAAAGATGGACGCGGCAGCAACAGCGTCAACGGGCAGGAAATTGCAGCCAGTCTTGACGATGCAAAGCGATGCGGCGTGATTTGGAAGGTATCGGCGTTGCCGCAGCTATCAGACACCGGAACGAGTACTATGAATTGGACCGTATTCCCATCCTCGGGCTTGTTGCTTCCGGGAAAGAGGTGCGTAATGTGCGACACAGCAGAGTGCAGCCTTTGTGACCGGGAAACTCCAACTGCGTCGTGTATAACAGTACAAGGGGTAGAGAGGTTTGAGCGTCTCGGAAATGAATATTGCTGCTCTTTTTCGCCTAACCGCTAATGTCGCCATAAGAACGAATGTCTCCCTTTATACAAGGCATGTCGATTTGTTTAAAGGACGGATTAAGTTGGGCGAAATTGAGATTTCATGCCAAGCTGTGTTTACAGCTGTAACATGTTTATGTGTATGTTGTCGTTCGGAGATGGAGTTCCTCAAATTGTTCGAACACGCTCCAGAAGGTGCCAAGACATAATATGCGGATCTAGGTCGTAATTTCCACAATGCGGGTGTTAACCACTCAATCAGCTTTCATATCAGACCCTACGCTGCTTGTGCAGCATTTTTCTTTTAGCAAGAAAGTAGTATCACCGGAAATTTCTACAACGTTCCTCGTCTATGGGTGTTCGGAGCATTCGCGGATGGGGGTTACAACCTATAACCCGTTGACGGTAAACTCGCAGCGTTCCACCAGTCGAAACGGCTGATTTTACCGGTATTTTGTCACAATTCGGTTATCAGTCCTAGCAAGGTCTCATAACCGTCGGTGCACAACCTGCTGAAGCTTCGACGTTTACCCGGAGTTTCAAGTGTACTCGGCACATCTGTGAAATGTGCGCTGAATACAGGCGGAAAATAAAACATAAATGAATCGAACGTGGAGCTAATAAATGCATCTACTCGTCTAGACTAGATGTCGGTGGTAGTGTCGCTGATTCCCTCCGCATGCGAAATACGTATGACGCTGCTGTGTCATGACGGAGGACGGTCTAGCCGAACAATTCCGTGAAATATGCAATATTCAATCGGTCGTGTGAACTATGTTTCTGCTTCTCAAGCAACGCATTTTCTATCGATGGATGTAGTACAATATATTTAAGATCTAAACAGTCTTAGTTGCCTACATACCCGATGCTCGCTGTTCATGTATCGGCAATGTCGTTTAGGGTAACACACAACGTTCGTCTGTGTGAACGAGTAGCTCCACGCCTGTTTGTTCATGTTGCAGCCGTCAATGTTAGAGCACGAATGCGTAGTTTTCCTACGTGCAGTGTTCGTATTTTCGAATATCGTGGCTCATATGTTTTTTTGCCGTCACTGTGTCGGCGTGTACACCTTATTCCTCCAGCCTCACCCTGCGGGTGGTCACCCTGCCGAGCCCTGGCTTTGACGGCAACACAATCGTCACCTTCGAGGCCAGAGGAATGGAATCGAGTGCCGTATCGTCGGAATCGCTCAACGTAACCTTCTTCCACTGCGAGATCGGCCATGTCTGGAACGCCACCGCAGCCAGCCTTGGTAGTTCGGATGGAGACTCGACCGAGGCGTGCCAGCTTTGCACCGACGTGGTGGGAGAAGATACAAGGGTGTGTGGTTGCGCGTTTCAATGCCGTAAAAGACGGTTTGCTCTTTCGAACAAAAACATGCAAGTGACATTGCCGGAGCCCCTATACATGGCGACGAGCTGCCAAATATATTTGCACGTGGACTTGGGGTTATAATTGTTTGGCTCAATACTTTATGAACCGTTGCGCCCCTTAAGGAACGAATACTCTGTTTAACCTAATGTTCTCCCCTCTGCAGCAATTGATTGTCCAGGAATACCGAATACAATGGTTGACCGGTTTGCGCGAGCACTATTTGTATGCAATGTTTCGGGTGAGTTGTTTAGACCCGTATGCGAGGAGCCCAGGCAAGAAAACCACCCGCACCGTGTGAACACGCACTCATTTGTTTCTTGTGTGTTATTTTCGATCGTAATTCGTTGAACACCTGCACGTAGCGCATGCAATTGCGTACATGCGGCTAGCCTCACACGTTTACCTGAATATTATTGTTTGTCGAGGGCACGTTTCAGGGCTCATCGAGCGCGGTACGTCAGGTAATGTATCATTGATTCGTGCACAGGACGAACCGGATGCATGCACCATGGTGTTGCCATAACACACGCCATTGCGATGGCGCTCGTTCCCGCGATTTTACACTTACTTGTGTTTTAACAGGCGGCCACGCTCACACGCGGTGCCTTCTAGCGCTACGGGTGCGTCCTCACGGTTAGGGTGAACCTGATGTTACCAGGGTACTTAAATGAGAGCTCACCGCCCCGTGCAAACGAAACTGACCCAGGGTAGAAAAACACCCGCCTCATACGATTGATAGGAGTTCGTAGATCGGTCAAACGAAACATTTTGGTGTAATACCCCGGATCGATCAGACGCCTATATCATCACTAAGCACGGCTCTGAATACAAATAGCTCCCTGTACCATTGTCTATCATATTGAAGAAGTTGATAAGTAGAAATGCTGTTCAACTCAGTTATTCGACCTGCTTGGCGAGCCTACCTTGACATCTAGATCGACCGTCCTCAGTTAGCATCCTACCCGGCTACAGAAGAGTGTAGATACCCAACAGGAGCTCTGTAACAACCATATGTATTGCTGCTGAGCAATATGGGTTCGTGATGTACACAAAGGAACGTATTCCGCCCCTTGTAGATCCAAGCCCACTAACATCCCCTCGAGACCATAACGAATTAGGTTATACGTCGATCTGCGCAGATGAACTCGAGCAATGACGCGTTCGTGAAAAAATGATGATACGGTGTCAGTGTACCAGAGATGGTGTTCCTGCTTCCAAACAGACGACGTACAGTAGTTTTGTTTCATTTTTTTCAATTCCCTTTTTCTTTGTAAACCAAAGCGGTCGCGTTACACGTTATTTATTACCTATCATGTTTCGTGTGCGGAACTCCCAAACACCACTGTTGCGGCCGAAATTCGAAAGCCTTGGACTGGATATGTTTATTTTTATTCCTCCCACATTATCCATGCATACGTCTGGTTTGCGTCGGTGGGCGGCAACACTATAAATTACGCCTCTCATTACGTGGTTTACTGTAGATAAAAGGGTACATTTATTGTTTGGGGTTTGGCGGTGATCACGGCTGCCGGTCGACTAAAGTATTTTGTGCGGTGTGTTGAATGTTGGCCCCGCGCAGGAGTAATGGTCGTATACCGCACTGCGAAAACATGGTAGGGCAACCACGAGGCAGATACATAGCACATCCATCGCTGTCCATGGACAGGTCTCACCAGCAATGGAATTGGCTCATTGGGAGTTGTCATCCATATGCAAATCCGCCTCACAGGCGGTTATTGGTAAGATGTAGCTCGTTTATATGACTCGCCAAAAACCTCACGGCCCTCGGAACTTGATGCAAGCGATGCCCGTCTGGTTAGTCGAAACCCAACGTGTTCCTCCCCGGAAATGTAGCGATGCGTTTGATTATGGTCATATACCTACGGCCATGCACGACACACCGACAACCCTTCCCCCCCTTGCCCTGGTGACACTCACGTACGAGTAATCCCGACTTTTGACCTTCTAATACATCACAAACATTCCCGAACTTGTGGACAGTTTATCACACCCCCCCCTCTAGAATCAAACAACGTTTACCCCGTGAGGTTATTTCTCCAACTGTGTCACAAACATTCCGTGACCTCGTGTCGATGTCTGGCGTGTTCAGGGAGTTAATTGCGACGAGCCAGGTGCCACGATTGAAGCATTACGTATTGAGAAGGGGCATTGGCGGGCCGGGCGGGACGTGGTCGTCATCCACGAGTGCGCCAACGAGGTAAACCGCTACATAATGGGGCATTCTATATACGGCAGCGGTACATATCACCGTCATTGATCGCAGGCATTTTATGGTAGCGTTTCGCAGCACCTATTATTGTATGAGGCATTCTCTGGTAGAGGTGCACATAATACTTCTATGAGTCATTCTGCGATAAAGGGACAACATTTTGTTTTTTTTTAGACAATCTACGGTCTTTATCGACTTTCTCCGATAAATGTGCACATTCGTTTTTATGACGATCCCACAGCACTTAGAGGACATACGTATCTATTGCTAACCAACAATAAACCGTTGAACGTTTTTGTTGCAAGTGGTGTGGACAATACAGTAGCATAGGTATTCCGTGACTCATGATGCAAAACGCCAGAAGGGTTTCCAACAACAGCGTGGAGTTGCCTCGGAAAAGGAACCCTGCCGCCAGAAAAAAGATTTAAAGCAAAGGCTACACATAATGCTTGTGTCATGTGTCATATACGCGCTGGACGCAGGCAATCGACTGCAGTAGGCACGTCGGCGCAAGATATAGCGCGTTCCACTTTCCGAGATCCCTCATACAATAGGCTCTACTATCTCATTACAAACACCTTTTTCGAAGACAGAAGCAAACCCTGCCCGAGACGAGACCAGAACCCCATGTTCCACGTATACATCGATCCATGCGCCTAAAGCTGATTACAATTTCAACCGGGTTGGTTGTTTTGTCATTGAACGACTCCGGTCAGTAACAAAACGCGTGCTACGGTGGACATACCGCCGTTTAACTGAAACGGTTTCTGAGTGATCGGGTTCCATAACTCAAAATCCTCGGACTCTCATTAATTTGTTGCAATACGTTTGGTTGCACAGGTAGACCCTTGAGATGTTCATCATCGTTATCACTCCTATTTTCTCCCCATAGACATAATGTTGGGTGATGTATTGAGCTCCTCAAGCAACGGTCCCCGAAACCATAAGGTGCACCTCTACTGTAGAATTCATAACAAATGGTGCCACCATGGGTTGCCACTGTATGGCCATCTTAGCAACGCGGTCGACTCGCTTCCCACACGCTTTGATCGATGCTCGCCTGGCTACTCGTACCGCGCATTCCACTGCCTACCTGCTTTGATCTGCGATAGTCGTTGGCAGCCCTTCTTATGTTCAGGCTGGTAGTCCTTCCTATGCTCAAAGAAGTGAAGCGCAGTATTTCATATTTATAGAGAGACTTGTCCCAAACATTCGTGCATGGTGCTTGACTTTGGCGAGCGACGCATTGTTCTTCAAACATCAGGTCTTTCCCGTGACACCGTTTGTTCGAGGGGTGCCACTGCTGTAGCCTTGACTGTACCTTCCCTGCGGTATTCGACGCATACTTGGACCTACCTTCAGATACTGTCATGCTTTATAGGTGACCGTGTCAAGCAGAAGGGCCGTCAAGCTCTTATAATCGTCGGAGCTCTTAGCTATTACCTGGGTTAAAGCGACGAGTGATGTAGTGCTGTATTGTGACATTGCTTATACTGTCTTCGTCTTGTCCTGTCTTTGTTAAGTACAGTTCGTAGACGTTAGTTCACAGTCGGCCTGGACTGCCGCCTTTGGCGTTTGTATCTAACTATTGTCGGGACCTCGAACACCGAATCTACAATTTCAAAAGTTGTCAACAGCTTTCGGAGTTGGATAAAGTGTACAACATTTCCTCAAGGAGTGTTTTTGCACCAAGGCTTGGGCAATGAGGCACGTTTGTGAGGGTAGAATGGCAGGGCATACAACCAAGCACTTCTAAATACCTGGGACCTGGTAAACAGTATAGCTTGACGTACGTATTGCGAACATCAACACGCTCGACAAAACGTAGTACGCGCGAAAGGTGTGCAACAATATCGTACCGTATCTAAGACTAGAGTTGTATTAAAACGCTTGCACTCTGTCTAGTTCGCTTATCAAGACGTTTTTGTGTACACCGCCGATACATATTTTTAATCGAAGAATAACATAGAACAGCCTATGCCAGACCTAACCTTACGCTTACCTAGTTCGGCGAATAGTTTTTAGCTTTACCTCTATCTCATTTGAATGCTTCGAACCGGGGGTGCCCTGCAAAGGACTGGACTCTATTTCGTCTAGTTAGTATGGTCCTGTAAAAGACCATCGCTATAGTCACCGCCCCCATGTTGTAGCGAGGGTCGCGTTATGGTAGTGCCTCTACTGCCCGTGAAAGCCTGTCGCCATCGTTCCACGCCTACACGTCACGGGAACCGATTATTGCATGCCCGTCACCGTACGCGTTGCGACATTTATATATGTATATAGGTGTGTATCGCGCGCCTTTCGGATGTTTTTTGTCCGGTTTGCATAATATTATAACCGCGCTGTCCTAATAATGGTGTGTCGAGTGTTCGCTTGGTGTCGTACAACCGTGTGGTGTGGTATGTATCATGTAATCTCGCTGACAACCATGCTGTCGTATCATTGTACCTCACTGTCGTGATCATTGAAGGTGCATTTCATGTTCGTTTAGGAGCCATGCAAGCATTGTACCTCACTTCAGTGATCATTGAACGTTACTTTCTTGTTTTGTTCAGGATGCATGCAAGGGAGGAACCATTGTCAACGATGTCCAGGAATACTGCACTGATGGATACAAAGGACCTGGTGAGTCTCCGTGATTTTACGTGCGGTAAAATGGAGAGCTTCGTTGTTTTGATCGACCTCCTACGATACGTTTCTTACCGTGAGCGCGCGGCAATGCAATGAAGGCACTGCGGTCGCCCCGGTAGAGTAGTGGTCAGCTTCAATAGCTACTATCATTGGTACCCAAGTTCGAATCCCACCGTGGTGAGATTTTCACTTCTTTTGAAAAAATACAAAAAGAACCAATTGCTGAGAGCGCCTTCGTGGCGTGGGTAGGCGGAATCCAACGCAAGTCGACGAGGGAAGAAAGTGCTGAAAACTTCTCGCGATACAAATGCAGGGCAAGAACCGTAGTGGAGGAGGAGAGAGAAGAGCCTACCGTGTGGCCCCGGATCTGAGTTACGACCAGGAAGGAGAGAGAAAGGAAGGGCGAAGATAATACACGGGATAAACAAAAAACAAATGGCTGCCGTTAGCTGGGGTCATTGGGGCTAGACAGCCGGGGTGATAGGGCGGTTAGCCCATGTGCTCAATGTTAACGGAGTAGTTGCGGTGTTGAGGCTGCGTTCTCAATTAAGTTTGGGATATGTTGGGGCGTTGAGCAAGAGTGGTCATTAAACACTGTGCTTTGAATGCATTCATTTACCGTACAGCCTGTAACATGTGCCGTTCTGGTTAGCGATAGAGGGAGAACTCGCTCAGGCCACACCCGCACATTCGCAAATCGCATGGTTTCGCGTTTTATTCGGAGTACACGGTTTTGTTATGCCTAGCGGTTGCTCCGGATGCGGCATAAACGGAACCATTGTTAGTATTGGGGTTGCGTTCGATTGGCCGCTGCTCATGTCAGGCATGGCCGTGGTTGTAATGCAACGGACCCTCGCCTGCCTACGATGCCGAATAGGAGCATGTCGGGTTGCCACTGAGTAGGCAGACATCGCTTGCACCAAGCACGAATCGATGTCAGATGTTGGGCTAGTCGTATGAACGTTGATCTGTATCCTACTCTTAATAGCCTGTGAGGCGGAGGAATAACGGATGACGCCTTCGAATCGGGGGCGGCGGGGGTGAAGTAAGTCTCCATCGTGACAAGTGCAGACCACAGCGTGTCATCCATCGAGACCCCTTCGGTAGTTTAGC
Organism: Saccharina japonica; assembly: GCA_008828725.1. Classification (NCBI taxonomy): domain Eukaryota; class Phaeophyceae; order Laminariales; family Laminariaceae; genus Saccharina; species Saccharina japonica. The sequence continues at coordinate 105,305 of MEHQ01000666.1, forward strand.
AAACTCCGTCAACTCCTCCTTCTGTCGTACGACACAGCACTGTGTGCTCGTCCTAGACTGCGTACTGTCTTGCTGTTGTAACTGTATGCTGACGCTGGTTTCACTCTGTACCTTCGGAGTCCCGCATTAACATTGTGCTTGTATCGATACACAGCAGGGCATCGTGCTCCTCTCTCAGTTGTAAGCACCCCAAACGGGTCTGCGTGTGGAACCCTGTATCATTTCCGTGTCTGATTCTGAATTGATGTACAGTTGAAAGTCGCCGTCCGACTTGACCGTTCCCATTCCCCCGCTTTTGCGCAACACGCTTGTTTTGGTATCCATTTTTAGAGTGCTCGGTGTGCGCCTCCGGCTACGGCAGAGGGACGGCGAACCAGTGCCACCGATGCACGGAAGGCTTCAAGACGGCAATGCTCTCTATTCTCGCGATACTGGCCGTGTTCGCCCTTGTGATTACAGCGCTGTTGGTGGTGTATCTGGTGAGGTCAAGTGTGCAGCTGCGATAGGGGGTATAGTGCCATGGAAAGTGTCTGATGCTCCTTTTCGTGCGAAAAGCTGTAGACTTTCTCCACCAGCGGAAGGTTTGATAGTTGTACTTTGAACGCCCTGCGTCATTATCTAGGCCTTCACACGCCCAGCTAGGAAACAGATCACACACGTACATGATTGGTATGATCCAATAGCGTCGGGTATCTCTGCAACCTTGAGGAGCTTACGTGGTGGAAACTTATGGGGCTAAAAAAACAAACACTGCTGTCGTGGGACAGGTCTGAATTTAATGTTTAACGCCGTGTGTGTACCTACAGGACTAGGCCACGACCGTTCCTTTGCGATTTTCATATCGCGTCCCTTCATTGCTACGAAGATCAGAAGCATGTGCCCGATCATGCCTAAACACTACGTACACAAGGTTCACTGGAGATTATCGCGTTTACATGTATCGCACAATATGTGTCCTCGTGATGGAAAACATATATACCGACTACAATATCCACAAAGGTAGCACACCTCTGCATAGTGTGATACAATGCCCACATGTAGGGGTGACGATAAGGTACAATACCGAGCGTACCCGAAATCCGAGTATCCTGTAACCGCTCGAACTCCGAGCCATAAACACGGCGAAAAGGCCTCTACAACCCAAGTTGGAACGCGAAGCTTTAGGTGTCCTTCAACTCCGAACATAAGACCTACACCACGTCCAATTGGTGTGTTCATCCGGATTTTCGTGGCAGATAGGGTGTGTCTGGTTTCTCTTTTGTTTTGTCCACGGCCGCTCGCAACTCTGTTGTAACTTTCAAAAACCGTCGCCGCGACCGCTTTACCCACGGTATCACTACCGTCGCAACACACGGGGCGCTTACATCGGATTTCGCTGTCAATGCCAATTTCTAGGTCACAGTGTCAACTGCAGTGTTGAAACATAACTGTTGTTAGTGGAGCTTCTTGATAGGCGCATATTAAAGTGCAATGCACAGTTTCGAGAGCGTGTACACAAACTGCCGACTCGATGCCTCGCAAACCTAGTCGAGGAGGACTTCCCCGATGAGTGTGTTTGGCTCCTCATGTACTAAACATTTGGTCGTCCGAAACTCACGTATAACGTCAACTAAGCGATGAGCAACACCCGAACATGAGGACAGTGGGCCCTAAAAACAGGTCTCTAGGTATTTTCCTTCATGGCGCCTTCTTTTCATTGGACTCATGGGAGTCGCCATACCATACGAAGACGCATATCCCTTTTTATCGTGAAAACGTTTCCACCACAAGTGCAGCTTCCAATCAGCTCTATTCCAAGCAACGCTTACCAATCAACACTCCGAGGTCCAAGTGGTCATCAAGGGGTTTCACCCTCGGGCGAATAAGGCAATCAGATGGAACAGATTTGGTCTCCAATCCGTGCAATTTTGCAAACTGTTTTCAACGAGTTGCCAAACTATCTTATTCGTGAGTTGGTTGCGCCGTCCCGCGGTTCATGTAAAGGGGAGCGTATCCTCTCATTTTTTGCCTAACCACAGCCGTAATACTTTCCACTTTTGTTTCGTTGTTTAAACGCTGAACCAAATATCTCCTCCAGATCGGCGGAGGTGAGGCCGTATCATCAACAGTTTCCAGCACAAAGCAGTCCGTTCGAACCATCAAACGCCGCGGCTCCGATCTCTTGGCTCGCACAGAAGGTGGCGGCGTCATTGACTTCAATGCTCACTACGGCCCTAACGGAGCTAAGTCGGCCGACACACCCGAGGATGGGGTCGAGCTGGCACAAGGAGTGCAAATGAAGAAGTCGTCTGTGCCCGCAACCGGCAGCGGCAGCAGTACCCACAGCGTACCAGGGATCGACCCAGCCAGCAGCAGCAGTGGCAGAAACTTGGTAGGCGGCTCAGGCAGGGCGTTACTTGCCGGAAGGATATTGCCCAAGAAGTCGGGTTTTTCTGGACGTGCGGCATCGGTACGGCCGTATTCGCCGACGCCTAAAGAAGCCGGTGGCGCGTTTATAACGCCCATGAGGGTCCGAGGTGTACCCCCTTCGGCCACACCGCCGGAGCCAAAATCACCGCAGACTGTCCGTGACGCGACCAGTCACGGCGACAAAGCTGATACAACTGGTAGCACTGGCCATCATCGTGCCAGCTCCTCTGGTATCCCCGGGCAGCATTGGACCTCCAAGCTACAGCCAGGTTATGGAACCCCTCCAGCGACTGAGGTAGAACTCGAGCATTCGACTGGAAACATTTGGCAGTCGCAGCCGAGCCGAGAACGAGCGAATATGGAGGGATCAATAACTAACGGAGCGCAGCCGCAGTCGCCGGAGGATAATCGTGCTGAGAACGGGGAGGGGGACAACACGGCTGCGGCAAAGATCGGGAATATGCTGAAGACACTTCCCCTGTACAAGCTCAAGATTGTGATAGGTACTTTTTCAAACGTCGAACCGATTGCGATGTAGACCCTTGAGACGAAGTAAATGTATACGTTGGCGTAAAATATTTGTTTCGAGAGGCCGCACCACGCCGAACGTTACAAGTGACGTACCCTGGAAGCATGTGCGCGAGAGCCGTACCTCGTAGATTGATCCCACCAGATAAACATGGACAGGCAATCGTGCGTATAATGTTCACTCATGTGTTTGGCTAACCCAAACAAGTTACGACGACAAGCTCTGGACGGTGCGTTTTCGTGCAAGCGCCGAACAATAAAAACAACTAATATGTTTTTCCGTGCTTCTCCTTCCTTGCTGTATTCGTTGTCCTCTTCCTATCTCACGTCCCTTGTACACCTTTGCTCGTTCATCGTATTACGTCCATCATTGTCGCTGGGGAGGGCAGTGGTCTGGCAAATTTCGGCTGCGGTGAGCCAACCTGACGTGTGCAACGGTAGAGATAATTTGTTTTTTGCATGACTGAAGTCATCTGCCAGCTGATATATACATATCTGAAAACATACAACCTAACATCACTGGAATATAAATATTTCGTATGTTTGTGATGTTGACTTCGGGATACGAGATGGATTGTCTAGCGGCTCTTACACTTTTTGTTTTTGACAGAGTAAAAGGGTTTTGCCGAAGTCTATTGCCCCCCACGTGGCACCACTCGGATATAATTTGGCTCATCCTTATCTTGGCATTTAGCGAACACGCAAGCTAGCCATATTATCTGATTCGCCCTCTGCAATATATTTCGACGACCGCTGTCTTCGGTACCGGTAGTAGTATACATATGATATTCTCCGTAAACTTTTTTTATAGACTTGCATTGGCTGGTATGTACGTGATTCAAGTTGTCATATCGAATATATCGCGAAGCGGAAGCTTTATCCAATTCGTATGAATATCGACGGACAGTGCGAGTACTGAACCTTATACGCGAACACAACGAAATTAGAACCCGAGTGCTCCCCATGTCAGTATTGCTGGCTTACTTCCCTCTTCTGTGGCGTCGGAGGAGTTCTGCGGGCTGGCATGTCTACAAAAAGTAACCTCTATGGCATGCTCGCATGTCTTTTCTGCACACAAAACGCATCCCTCCATTCCCGATATGGGGCTTTACAGTACGTATTCCTGGATTACTCAGGTATCTAATGGTCCAACACCACTCCACTCCTTTATAACCGAGGATATCCCGGGACTTCCACAGTTTACTCCATATATAATACTATCCTGGCCGTATTTTCAATTTAAAATCCATACATTGCCAGCCTCTGTTATTAATAGTTTATGATTGACAGGTATATAGCGCTCGACGCCAACACAGCAGTACTACCTTAGAAGTGACGGCTGCGCCGGCCTCATGCAGCCGGAAACGCGCGACAAAACCTTGCTTCGTGTACATACAGCGACGCTACCAACATGATTTCGATCCGTTGAAAACGCCTCAGAGGCGGACAACATAAGTTAGTCTACATCAATTGCCTTGCGTGATGTAGTTAATGTGCTTGGTACACCACACTAAATCGTCTACCGAACTCCTTATTTTCCCTATCACAGCACTGTTTGACTAGATTCACATACACATACAAGGGTCCGCGCCGCAACCAGCACAATCAACGATACCAGGAGTCGAACCCGGGGCACGTGACCGGCAGACACTGTAAAAAATCGTGCGGACACTTTGTATTTAGAGCGACTGAATCGGAAAACCAATAACCCATAAAATGGGTGAACCACAGCTAGATCAACGGACTTGCATGCTAGGATATCCTCCGAAGCAGTCTATCGCGTGACTAAACGTAACGCACTGCTTTTATCGAATTAGTGTCATGGGTCTATGAGTACGATTTATATCATCCATTGCGCGTTATCGCGTTCCTGCTATTCAGCTACAACGTTCTGCAATAGCGATCAAAAATATTGTCGTCTTGCCACGAAATGCCATATTTTGTTGATATTGCCAATAACGTCTCACGTATCAGCGATGCATTGTGTTTACTCCCGCGTTGCAGTACATACATGTATTGACATACCACTACATTCGGCTGTTTGGTTGCAAAACATGATCCCAGCAGACTCTCTGCGGTTGGTTAAACACACATCCCTTCGGCATGATACACTCGCATATACTACCTGGTGTCCACACATGAAACCTCTTGTGCACCTCCTGATTTGAATCGATAACGTGCTTTCCCCTCGTAGTTGCTAAGACTTTTTCGGGTAGTTTCCGTGAAGAAGTATTGCGAAATTCTCAAACAAGTTTCGCTCGCCTTTAAAAAAAACAAACACGATAGATTCTACAGTAGGTGATACTTGCCATCGCCTTCATCGTTTGTTCAATGTCGATATCGATTAACATGGGTGGCAATGTTCTTCAGGGGTAGCACGCTCGGGCCAGTTGTTGTTCTGGTGGACGGACACGTATCTCAAGTAAGGAATTACAAAAACAGATTCAGCGTGTTTTACGGGTTTATATACTTGGTACATATTTCACTAGGCCGCAGCTTTCTCTGTTTGGTTGAACTCTTCTATTTCGCAAGGTCGGGCGTTGGGTGGGTTGCAGTGCACCATCCTTATGTGAAGCGGCTCAGACAATATCCCATGCCCCTCTACCGTAACATACATCGTGTTTCTCCAAATGCGTCATATACTACCAACCGACACAAACCCCGATTCCCGCCCGTTGTCCGTCCTCTTCTACTCGCTGTGTCTGACACTGCTGCGCCATCGCTCATTTTTGCATCTTTCCACGACGAATGGGGAAACTGCCAATACTGTCCGTGGTTAAACAGTTTACCAACATCACGAACGTAGGATATCCGCCAATCTACGAGAAGTTCCTGTCCATTATCGGGATATTTTCCCTGGACCTGGCTTGGATTCTCTCGGCGGCATGTCTAACGACTGAGGTCAACTTTTACGACAAGCTGCTGTGAGTACGTATTTCGATCAGCATGGAGTATGTCGCGCTTAAACCTCCATTGGATCGACCGTCTTTTTAGTTCCGTGGGAACGCGGCCGAACCAGCAACATGTTCAACTGTCAACCGTCTCTATAAAGCGTGGGGGCCCAGGGGTACGAGTAAGGTCTGGTTTTGAACATTTTGTTTGAGCAGATGCTTAAATTGTAAGTCAACTTCGAAAGTAATATAGTCCCCAGCCCATCACACATTGCCCGGTGCTGCAATCGCCACTTTATTGGTCTCGTTTCACTCCTCTGGAGGCCCAACAGGCTTTACGCTGCGATACGCGTATGCGCCAGACGACAGTTACCATTTCCGAACCCTATCGTTCCCAAGTGGTGTACCCCCTCACTGCTTGTGATTTTTCGAGAATACCATGAATCCAAAGGTGTCGTTTACCCCAATTAATATACCTAGTGCATGGGAATGGTATACCCGGCTAGACATCTCGAGTATATAGCGGCGAACAAACACGGTTGTTTGGGGGGGGGGGGGTATACAGCGCCTTACGCGAGGAGCACGTCCAACGCAGAAAGCGGCAACGGTACCGTTGATTGACTAGCTCGATCGCTCGGTGGCGTGGTTGACACTGAGCTTATTTTGCATAAGAGCTGTCCCCAAGTGGATGAAAATACTACAAGTCTGTGGCCCTTAGATCAACAGGTTGACAACACGGGTCGTGGAAAGTGCTTAAGAGGTACAGTAGTGCCATTTTGGTTTGAGTTTAGTTTCAGCAATAGGTGTTATCCAGCGACCAATGATACGGTAACAGTTGCAGATTAAGAATCTCTTATTTCTGACCAATACTCTATCAAAATGAACAATGCACGGTTATGATGATATTTTATAGAGTATACGTGTTGAAGGACGAGCATATACAAATGTTGATCGGGTAGTGCGTACAAACGTAGGGTTTACCCCCTTCTTCAAGATCATGCTTCGGGTGAGATACTGGCATCCTCATGCGAGAAACTCCGACAAGAAAGCACCACCCTTTCCGTCGCATTGCTGTAGCGATAATTGTCGCATTTGCGATGGGGTGTATGCCCCCTACACGATGGATATCATCCAGGAGCTTGCTAGTTTCTTGGTTCTCTAGCTCCTCGGTACGAGTTTTTCCTGTCCTCACTGTGCCAGGGTGGTGGGTCCACACGGTTGTCGAAGTACCAAAGGAACGACACTCTACTACAGCCATCTCACTTACTTGGCAGTTGGACATGTTTTGAGGCATATTCTGCTAAACTGTATACAATTAACTAACAGTATCCGTTCACGGGGATGGCATTTGCCAGAAATGTATGGCATGTTCTGCGCCCGCATAATCCATTTCTCACCCCCTTCGTATACACACTACCCCCCCGCGATGTTGCTACTCGGCTTCAAATAGGATGGTGACCATTGGGCCGGTGATCGTTCTCGGGTTACTCGGTGTCACGTTCCACATCGGAGCTAGGAAGATTGGACCGGTCGCGACCAATCTACCGACCAGTCCACAAGCAAGCAGAAGAGCCCAACCAGGCACGAATGGACTCCCAATGGCGGAAACTCTTGGATCAGATCCAGTATTGCACAGGGAAAATACCTCGGACAGTCCTTCGTCCAAACCTGTTTCCCGACTTATGGAACTACCTAGATTTGGCCCGGTTTTACGGGGGGGTAGCCTCTCCGGAGGTTCAAGAGATAATGTGACGTTGTCGCGTAGGGAGCACCCAAGAACAGGAGGGACCAACTTCGCGGGCCGACACCGATCAGCTGACGGGGATCGGGAGGCTTTGGACGGCGGTACTGCGAATGACGAGGACGGTGCGACGGGGGAACCTCGTGGCCTAGCGGGATCCTCGACCTCTCTTGTTTCTGAAGATATCTCCCTCAGCACAACTCAGCGGTCACTGGGGAGCGTGTTGGGAGCCGGGACCGGAAACGAGGCGAACCCGCAGGAGGTAGAACCAATAAGCTATTCCGCTGGTGGTTTGCGTATCAGTAACGTATCGTAAAATTAACCACATGGTTCGGTAAAAACGGTGTAGTTTGCTGCCTCTCGCCACATGCATGCACAAGTGTTGTGCGACACGAAACATGACTAACAGTGTCGTCGCGTTTGTACCGGCGTCGGTGTTTGCATTTTGTTTCTTGTATTTTCACGGCCCTGGCCCTACTTGTTCCACCACTGGCGGCCATCACAGTTGTCTTTATCCACGCTGGACCCTACAAGGACTTTCTTCTATTTTTACGCGTGACAAAAGGTTAACATTACTCCTTCCCACCAGTATGAACAATCAGATGCATGTGTTCAAGGGCTATATTTGTATGCCATACACAACCGGCAGAAAAGGTAACTATCACATGTATGTGTAGAGTATTCATAACATGGTAGCACATACTATTGTGTGCTTATTACTGTCTACCTTGCTATTGATTTGCCCCCTATGTTTGGGATACGCTATCACCTCCCTTTCTCAGGACCGTTTGCGAGGGCTGTTTGCGCGACACACGACGATGACGCTCATCCTTTTGTACCTGGTCTACAGTCAAGTTTCAACGGTTGTAAGTACTTGAACTGTATCTCAACACTGCAATCGACACTAGACAACTTGAGCTGACGAACTCGTACGACGAGGTGGTGTTTCAACACTTGGTATGTAGTCGAAAGGACAGTATATGAATCCAACGACATTGAATAATTGGTTCAGGCATTTGAGGCCATGATTAAGAGCCATAGAGATAAAAAACGAATGTTTTAAGAATGTGTGTGTAGTCCACATGTCACGAGACGGAGATGACGGTGATAAAGAGACGGTCTCAATGCTTGGGTTAGCATCAAGCGACGTTGAAATGCAGCCCATGATGACGAAATATAGTTCGCAACATTATATGTGTATTCCAAGGCGCATGAAATGGCGTCAACAACGGCAACGAGTTGTCTCCACGTTTTGGATAAACTGCAACCTCGACGAGAAAAGCAATACGACGGCAGATCATGGGGTCCAGGGTTTCGTACGAAGTCGAGAGTCAACAAAACTGATTGAAACGAGACAAAGAGGGTGTGCCAATCGCGTAGTCAACAGCCTGTCGAATTGAGCTAGCGATAGCCAAAAGAGCTTGTTCAAAACGTTTGGGTCCGTAATGTGCCGTTAAATGAATGGTGGTCTAGAGAGGCTATAACTTATATTCTACTGAACGCCCAAGAATACTGTGGAAAGGAGCCTCACTAGACTAACCGCATACAGTATATTTCCCAGCGACGGTCCAAAAGAGCACAGCAGAACTGTTGTTCTTTTTGATAATAGTCTCCCACGTGTCAAACTGTTCCACCCCGTCAAGCAGTTGCTGCCCCCCCTGTACCGTCATAACCCGTTACCATACGCCTAACGCTCGAATCTGCTGTGCACTGGTGGCGCATGCTACGGTACTGTCATCTTTTGGTCGTTTAGGAGGCCCTTCCACTTGATTACAGTATAGAAGCAATATACCTCATCCAAACTGACCCAGACAAAAGGTAAACCCGTCACTGTGTGGATAATCCGATACCCGTAGGGGTATTACGAACAGTATGGAGTGAGCACTCTTAAGTCAACACTGATTCTGTCAAACCCAATGCCTAAGTTCTTTATTGCAGTTGCTGACGCCGAGTCGGCAGAATGCAGCTATTTTACGCAAAGAGATGAATCGAATCGTTGTCAAGGAAATGTGTGTGGAGTATGGGGTTTGTGCTGCGGGTATAACAAAGGAGTTCCTCTACCGTGTACACGAGTTCGCGCAAACACAAACAGGGACATAGCTTCAGTAATTGACCGAAATATTATGGAGCGGGATGTACAAGTTGTTTGGCGCTGCTGCTGAAACAGAGTAGGACTGTTATGTGCAGATATCAGTATCAATATATTCATACCTGGTAGTATGTGTTTGGTACGCTTATGTTAAACGTGGCGCATCGCCTGCAGGTATTCCAGACTTTCTCGTGCGAGGCGTTTCCCGAGATCAACAAAAGCTTCCTCAGGGCAGACCTAAGCATTCAGTGCGACACTGACACGCACAAGGCGTACAGGATATACGCCGCCGTCATGATATTTCTCTGTGAGTGTATGTCATGCCTTGTCACGAAACACCCGATTTGAAAATACCTTACCCCAACTGGGTTTTCCTTGTTTCTCAAGGCGTGAAATGTCGCCTCGACTTTAAGCGATTATTTGCAATCGGGATATGGTCGTAAATCCTTTTGGAGTTGTACTGCATGCCACGGAGGGGACGTAACACGTGGAACCAATATCCGACTATCCGCTAATTGACCACACAAGGCATGCCCGAAGTGCGGGAGCAAGGGGAATGCCCGACGTACCATGCACCAAGCTGAACGATTATTAAGCATTATGATAAATATTGCGACTGTGCTACTACCGCGCTTCCATGTTCATTATTTTGTGTGCTCAAGTTAGCGACCAAGACAATGGTCACATTGAGTGATGTCAACCGACCACGGTCGGCGTGAGCTCCGACGAAAACGGTATAGCATTGTGTTGTGACCGTGACGCAAAACACGTTCGCGCTGTAACTTTTACATCAAATCTGGATCGTTCTCAACTCCTGCGGTTGGCGTTACTGCAGTCGCCACGTTATAGGTCGTCATTCTTCTAGATTCGAGATCAAGGAGAGTGTTTTAGATTCGTGATACATGCGCACTCGTCGTAATGGTAGTATTGTCGTGTACCGATAGATGTCATCGCTACCGATTCTGTGTTATCACCAGGCGATACGTTCGAAATCAATTGCTTAGTTCCTGCAGCACTTGTGGGCGGTACACCTGGACCTTCTCCGGCGTTGGTAGTTAGACGTCGTGCACGGGTTTCCATTGCATATTTCGACAATGTATTGTTTAGTTTCTTATGCGGCATCCCATGTTAGGGGTTGTAGGGTTTTACTCATTAGGTTTTGACCGCTTGACATTATCAAACGAGCAACGGCCGGTTAGTAATAGTACCTCTACTAGTGAGCCTAGCAGTTATGATATGACTAGCGTTTATATGCCGGGATCGTGTTGCGCGCAGAACAGTGATAGAGGTCACGTTTCGGGTGATATGTGGAGCGCTTCATGAAAGGAACCGATATCGCACTATCCAACCGCTACCGTGCCGTTCTCAATTCCAGGGAATAATGTTTGCGTTACAGAATTGAAAGCTCATGCCATACATGCTTCGCCTTATTGGCATACGTGGACGATGATTACTGTTGTTTCGGCGACGCTTGGAATACCATACTTCTCGTCTTGTGCCCCTCATTTCGGCCCTCGTCCTCCTGTGTTCGTTGCTCGTCAACCGTTCCACGCGCTTGCAGACCCCCTCGGCATTCCCGCGGCATTTTACTTCCTTCTTTCGCGTCAACGATCTTCTATCAACCCACCAACAGACAAGGTGGTGAAGGAACTTAGAGGCACCCAACACGTCGTGGTAAGCACCCTGTGGTGGGGGGTGACATGTTGTAGTAACCGGCAAAAACTTTGGTGTGCAAACATACGGGGTCCGCGGGTTTTGGTGGCAATCGCGGGTTCACATGGTCATAGCTCTTCGTCATAGCATGATATTCGAGAATAAAACGAGTAATGTTGTTCAAGTTTGTTTTTGAACCAGAAGTCCTTAACACGAATACGACAAGTCCTGGTCAAAGCCCGATATGTTTGGTCTTTGAAATGAGTGCAACCACATGGCTAATCTAGCTAGGTGTTAGGGGTCGTGGTATGGCCTTTGCAAGCGTAAGCCGGTGGTGGGAAACATCTATGCAACCACTGAGCCTGTCCATGATGAGGTTCAAAATATGAGGAATTGGGCATGACAGGCTTGGTTACAACGGCACCGCCTTCGAATTCCGACGGATACTTTCCCCGTAGGCTACTTTTTCTTTACAGCTGTGATGTTTTTCGGAAGAACCGTAACCTGGTGTAGTGTGATTGCAGTGACGCAACGTCACCCTAGTAGGGTGACAAGCGTCGTTCGTGGACTTGAAGTTCGTCGGGGTGATGTTGCTGATGCTTTGCGCACGACATTATACTGTACTCTACATTCGTGTTTACAACGTAATGGCAACCAGCCCTTGTTGTGTGAATGCGCTCCCGTGTGGGTGTGTTCAGCCGCCATCAGTAACCGGGATGTTTTGTTTTATTAGCCTTGCTTGGATATTGACATGTGTGCAATGTCGGGCGATGATGTTTGACGCAAAGTTCGGACTGCATGTTTAGTGGGTAATGATACCGGCGTATTTATGATCTAAGTGTAGCCCACAAGGAACGCAGTCGGGAATATGAAAGTGCAGGTGCGACCGTGACTACTGCCGCAGCCGGATGCCGTTTTCACTGAGTTCATCCGTAAACCCCTGAGTCCATTCCGGCCTCTGTCGTCGGCGTGCTTGTCGGGCACGCTTGGCGATCGTCAGGGCGAAGACATCAACCAGCACAACACAGACCTGACCATAGTGATCACAGCACAGGACAAAGGAATACTTAACTTGCGAATGAGAGACACCGGCTAAAACAATAGTGTAAAATATGAAATTCAACAGACTCGATGATAGTGTAGAAACCACACACTCTCAAACGAGAAATCTAGCCGTGGCCAGCTTTGACGTTTTTTATCAGGTGCCAACTTTTTTTTATACTATCTGCACTGCTATGTTTCCGTCTTACTATTTTTTTTGTGTCTCCCTATATTAGTGTTTACCTCTTTTTTTGTCTCTGTTTACTTCTGACTTTGTGCCCGGAATAACGTGTTGTTTTTGTCTGGCAGCGTGAGAAGCTTAAACAGCGCAGCACAGACCGGAGCATAGCGCCGACATCATTCCTCTGGAACGCGTACTACCCGAACCGCTACTACTACGAGGTAAACAACGCGGGAAACAACAACTGCATGCTGTTTTGACGTCGTTCTGGAGATATTGCGGCGACGACGAGACCTTCAGCAGTAGCGGCGAACGGATTCCCCAGGCCGACTACAGACCATATAGTTGAACATCCACGCCTGAACACGAACACCTGCGGCCTGGTGGAATATCGCCGTTGTTTGATTTGTGCAATGAACTCGTAACTACGAGGGCCTTCTCCAGTTAAAACGGACTCAACCATGGCGCTGGACCTCTCCCCTTAAGTACGAAGACCGTCCGCAGGAAGAACCATGGACGAGGCGGGTCGCCGGCGAGGCCTTAAGTCCCGCATAGTATATTTACGACACATATTGAACTGGCTTGGAATCAGTCGGACCTGCGTCTCTATCTGGCAATGACATTGAGGGTGGCGGCCGAGCGTATGCGTACCTGAGTGAAACGAACAAGAACCTCTACGGAAAATGTTGGACCTATACACTGTAAACAGGCTGCATGATGTATCGAGAAATACGTTCAAAATGTACAGCTGTTCAAGAACGAACGATCTTATTGCGAGAGACTACAACATATATCGACCGTCTACCGGTGATACTACGATTGCAAAGCAGGGGCAGACTACCTAGCTTACGGTTTTGTATACGAGGCGATATACCCCGGTTTTAATTTCCACGTGGTGCGTCGGTTTTAATGTTTTATGTTCACGGCAGGTGTTCGAGTGCCTGAGGCGTTTGGTTCTTACGGGGCTGCTGGTGTTCCTCGTTCCAGACACATCGGGGCAGGTGGCCTTCAGCTGCGTGTTTGCGTTCGCCAGGTACGACATATACCCCGTTATGTTGATTGACGGCCAAGGTTTGGTCACAATCCTCGTTGAGCGCCCATTTCTTCACCTAGACCCGTGGGACTGAATATTGCCTGCTGGGCGTACCGCGGACATATGTGCGCCCTATGTTCTAGTGCGACGTGTGAGTGTAGCCTTATTATTGAGCACCAAGAAATTTGAACGTGTGATCAGCTTGTATTTGTGTGTGTGTCGTGATTGGTAGAACCAAACTACTCTGTGCTTCTGGTATATATACAGTCCTGAAACGGCGCTCCCTAAAGGCGTCTCTCGGTTAATTGGTGTCGTCGTTTCATTCGAAAATATCGTGCGCTCTTATTTGCTAGTGTGTGCGTGCCAAGTTAGGTATTCATTGTTGCTTTTCGTACCCCAGGTGTACTGTAGTTGGTGTAGCCATGCTGTCAATACGTTATAGTATACAACTCGTTGTTTCTGGCCCTGTCTGGCATTCGGGCTCAAGTGACACAAACGACAGGAATACCCTAATTGTTGGGATCTACCACGTGGGTGTATGTGGTGGTTGTCATTGTTCTACCGCCATACGTCCTTCTCTAGTGATCGTCAGACTTGCTTGCATTGTGAACTTTGCAACCAAACGCGGCCATCTCAATTTACCACACTGTGCCTTGCTGTTTGTCGCAGCTTACTGGCCTTCGAGCTTCAGCGCCCGCATATCGACTCCTTGGAAATTCAGATCTACCGTACGGTGAGCCCATCGAGGATAAACCCCAAACTACTCATGGCGTGTGCAAAAACCTCTGGCACATACGAAATATATTTTTTAACTGCCATAGTCAATGTATTTCCAGCATATTGGCACTGTTAACACGGATGGCCAAATTTGTTTGACGGCAGCCGACTCTTGTGCCTGAACCCTACACGTCGTTTAGCATCGACACTCTCTGGTCGATTGAAGTCATGACAACCATTTACATATAATTCAACACTCCCGCTTGCAGTCAGCATGGATAGCAAGCTGAACCGTAGGTTCAATACATTAATGTACAGCGACAATGCGTAACATGTGAATGTGTTCAATACTCCCGGTTCGATACATATAGAACAAGGATTACACGTTTTATGGTAAGATCCGTTACCAACCTGGCACAAAGGACCTTGTTATGCAATATGTGTCGCCGCACTGCTCAGCGAACAAGGATTGCGAGCTGTGGTCTGTATGAAACTGGCTGCTGCGCCTGGACTCGATTTCGTCGAAATTAGACAGGATGGGTAGAGCGTGCGATTTTTTTACAAAGCACGTTAAAAGTGAAACAGCTAGAGAGGTTGTCCGAAATTAACCAGGACGGGTAGAGCGTGCAATTTCGACTACGAAGCACGGTAAAAGTCAAACCACAATAAAAAGTGTCAAACAGCGATAATACCACACCACAATGAGCCTCCTGAACCCTAGCGAACAACGACGTTTAAAGCCTTCCGGTGCCACTAAAAATACTGTTATCCATTTCAGAACAACTGGGTATGAGTACGGAATTGGTGATAAGTACCACCTAGTGCTGTACTATAGTATTAACAGTGCACTAAACCCTATTTTGTGTCACTTGAACAACCCTCGCCGTCCTTGAACCGTTTTCGAATCGTCTTCGGGTCGTACGACAAACCAAAGGGATGTCTGGTTATATTTTTCACGAACTTCTTGGCGCTGATGATCAAGGCTGAGGTGGCCGACGAGCATTCAGCCGGTAGCACTATCTATTCTGTAGTGCTCATCATGGTGAACGTCATGTTCTTCCTGTCTATCTGGTGGAACACCTGGGCCGCAATCAAGCTAATGTTCACCAGACGGGGCTTTCAGGTTCGGTCTTACAGTAACTTGAACGTTTTTTTGGGGACAGAGTAAGATATACAGCAACTAATCGGACGTCAGATCACCGTTTGCTTCGATCTACTGTAGATTTTGCAGGGGAGGTGTAATCCGGATCGATGCAGAAATACGCCTCTTTTGTACGATGGTCACGGCCAAGATATGACGTCGATATCCGGGTGGGAGCTGCACCACCTGACACCCAAGCTCTTGTTTCCGGCATTGAATCTATTGAGTAAGCCGATCGTGCGCAAGGTATTATAGTGGATGATGCCTACGGCAATATCTAGGGGATCAACAGTACTGTAGCTAGGGATTTGTTCGATGCTGTCCAGTAGTCCTACCCCATCCACTGCTGTAGCTGGCTGTAGTGATATACCTACATAGTACATGAAACAATACAACGTGTACTTCATCAGTTACTCCATACGTAGTACGTGCAATCTGTTTCTTATTGGTATCAATTTCATACGGTTGTACTGAAATACGTTAGCCTTGCGTACAGCCTGTCGGCAAAAGGGTGGTTCTTGTTCTTGCGTTTTATTTGATATTTCTATCCACGCGTTGTAACGATCTGTGCACCAAGTGTCAAGGACATTCGTGCTGGTTGGGTCGGGCGCAATTCGCGATATGTCATATTACTCAGAAGTCCGAAGGCACATGCCACGGTATCAGGGTGGATAAATAGTGTACCGAATTCGCTTCGCCAAAGATGCGGGCTACGAGCGGCGCAGCCGCCGAAGATTCACGAGTATCTTTCATATCGGGAGCTGCATAATATACATAACCCAACCAACTGGTTTCGAGACAGCACGAAACGTTGGCAAGACGGAACATCCGGCGGACTACCCGTGGGTATACCACCGCGGTCAATAAAACTAGCCACTGTACGCAAACCATATGGGAAGCTGTTCAATCTAGGAGGCTACGAGTATATGTTCCACGAAACATGTGCTATTTGTATCGTAGAACGCCTTTAATGTCAAACCTTTTGATCGCGCCCGGGAGGAGGCTCGAAACTGCTTCTGAGTAGGAAGCAAACAACATAGGTATGAAACGTGTACCGGAACGACACTGGAACGGAATTGAGTACAGCACGCGTCGCCGCATCATCCCCGACACTGCTGTACTCTTACGAAAGACGCGTTAAGTCACAAAACGGTCGGCGGTAGTTGGCAGTAGTCTGTGTTGTAGTACTTAAATGTTTAGCAAGGCGTGGGCTCTACCAGGTTTTACCGTGCCTCTGAAGCTTCAGGGGGGGTGGGACTATCTGTAAAATCAACGGGTGCTACGATAGGGGTTACACGGTACGGTCGATTTGTTTTGTTTTAACAGAGGGAGCCTTAACCTACACTCGTCGGCTTTTCAATCTGACGTGTTGCATCATGTTTCCTTATATACCTACGCCATTGCGGAGTTTCAATCCGGTAGGACTTTCATTTTTCTTCGAAATGGGTTGGGTTGAGTTATGGAGCTTACCAAGTGATCAACCTCAGCAAGAAAAAGGAGCACCATTACCGTAGCATGCGTCCGACTTATATAAGCGATAGGTAGTTGGCTACATACCCGAAGCAGCCCCGATGGTGGGCGCGGCAGCTAAATTTGCTACTGAGTTGGATGCTAGAGACCGGTGAACAAAATTGTTCTCTTCGTAGGCGGCATACAAAAGTTCGAACTCGTTAGGCTTCTCGCTATATACTCAAGCCGCAAAAACGAAACAAAAAACACATGAATGACGCAAACGTAAACAGCCCATCCATGATGGTCGACACTACCGTGGCCGGTCCCGGATATCTGTAGTAGAGCAGAAGCGCAAGCAAGCCTGTCTTGGTTGAAACAAAATCATCCATGCTTGATTGTTAGTCTGTGTGGGAAAGCCAACAAACGTTTCTCCACACCGACAACATTGTTGGTGCCTTGCCGCTTATCCTCCTAATATGACCTCGGCAGGGCGCTATAATGGGCGTAGACGTCGTTGGCGAGGACACCGTTGATACCTTCTTGGGACCTACGAAAAAGAAGCGCCAGACTGCTTCGTTTGTAAAAGGCGTCGAGGTCAACTCCTCGCCCGAGGAAGAACGCCCAGCCTGGGAAAACACATCTGTTTGATATGGAAGCGCGTGTCCACAGTCACACCAACACCAGGTATGCATTTACTAAAAGGCAACTGCCAAAATCAAGTATACCTGCTCCATTTGAGCCAAAATCAGGTATATACTAAAACCACGTAAAAAACGCACGCCACGAACATGTTTTTCAGGACTTTTAGGTGAGAAAAAAAAAAAAAACTTTTGAAGTTGCGCTTGAACAGCAGAATGATAGCGAATGAATGTGTGTGCAGTGATGTGAACCGAAAAACCGACTCGGTTTTTTTCGGTCGGTTTATTTCCGTTTTTCCAAACCGAAAACCGACTTTTATTCTTCGGTTTTTCGGTTGCCGAAAAAAAACGAAACCGAAAAACCGACTCGGTTTTTTTCGGGCGTTTTTTTTCCTGTCCCTAAAATCGATAACGCCTACATATCTACATGGAAACCCCGTTATGAATTGACATGGACACACAGCACACAGCACACAGCACATAGCACACAGCCCGCACCAGCAGCGACCACAACAGCCGCACAGGGTACAGCGGTGCAGCAGTGCGTCGCGAGACTGCGAAGGATAACCGTCTTCGGTTCAGGCGGCAGTGCTGACTCTGACCTTGAGCCGGAGGCAGAGGCGGGTATACTTACAGCCCCCCCTTGAGCAACCTAGCGTTCTTGATGTTGTTACGACGTAGCTGTACGCTGCAAGATGTATCTATCATCTATCATTACGTCATACACGGTATCTAGACTACACATCAGCAGTGCCCTCGTATAATACTACGTATCCTACTATTTTTTATTGTACGTAGCAACAGCTGTTACATGTACCTGTATGTAGCTATTGTAGGCTGCAGATTATAAATATGCATGTCGGCCTGTACCGTGTGTGGCGCAGCAGACGCAGGTACTGCAGGAGGGCTACTTGACACCACACCACGATCTCATATCGTCACATTATGCCAACACATACGCGCCGAACCCTTCGAAATGTGGGCCAATTGGCTAATTTAGTCGCGAAACCGACCGAAAAACCGACCGAAAATGTTCGGTTTCGGTTTCGTTTTTTTTCATTTTAAAATTAAAAACCGACCGAAACCGACCGACGTTTCGGTGAGAAACCGAAAAACCGACCGAGTCCATTTTCATTTTCGGTTCACATCACTGTGTGTGTCCTCCAAACTCTTGGTAAATGTTGTATGTTATTTTCAGTACGGGTTCGTATCCATGTATGTCGTATGTTCTCATTGATTTCGTGATCACTCTCTCACTCCAATGATACCACGTGTATTTCCGTCTTCTTGTACCAGGTACGTATTATACGTATATAGTCGTAGACAAATTGATAGCATACATACGAACAAAACATCGAGGTAATTTGAAACTGAACTGCTCGTTTTCCATACCGTCAGCAAGCAGCAGTACGTAATACCTGGTATATGACAACATGTCCATTGTGCGGTATGGAGCTATAAGTGCAATCCTTCTCATTCAAACAGTGTGACTCACGTCTACAATAGGCGAGTGTATCGGGACGGTTTATTGTCCAATCTAGCATAAATACCTCTAGATGTCTCGCCTCGCCCACGAGACAACCTGAAACGCCTTTTGTACGCCAATCCCGATACCTTTGTTGATATACAGCAGTATTGCTGCAATACCACTGTAGTATTGGGTAGATACTGGGTTGGGAACCGGTGACAGTCAGACGCGAGCGTGCCCAGAATTATGCTCTTATGCAGGGAGGCACAAGTAGGCTTAATAAACACATACGTTTCCCCTGCGTTGCTCCACAGGAACACAAAAGGCTGGGAGCCTGCAGTGGATCGTTCGTCACATGGAACAGATCTCCGATCTCCTCTTCGTCATCTATACATTTCCGGACGGAGGGCGTTCCTGCTCCGTATTAAGCTAATTATATTACCGCGGGGGGCCGATCGTGCGGCCTACTTCATCGAGCAGACGGTGCCTGGGGTGTACAGGACATACATCGTCCATAACACATTATGGCAGCAGGTTAGGACACATATCAATCTTAAGTTGTGTCATCGTGCGCCTTTGTGGCAATGAAGAGATAAAATGGGTATCGTTTGGCTGCGGGCACCGACGACGAAGCCCTTTTGACGAAGCAGCGAGATATAAAATTCGCTTTGTGTTTTTTGTTTTGCTCCTGGGCCATGATGCTGAACAAGTGGACTGAGCAAAGTTCTTGAGTACGCGTAGTGCAATTGAGTTGGGAGAACACAGCAGTGGTTGAATAATAGTTCTGGCGTGTAAATCGATACAAACACGGACTTACTCTCCGGCGCATTCCTGAGGGACATTCCAGTTTGTACGGGAGGAGACGAAGGTCGTGAGTGGTTCAATCTGCGTCAGATTTCACCGACAAATATACAGAACATTATTCATATACGTGTACAGTATATACACATCGTACTCTATGCATAATATTACGTTAAAAATACATCATGCTTTATATGCATGTACATTTTCATGTCGCCGCGTACATCTTCAATATATAATTGTATATGAGGATGGAAGCATCTGGAGACATGCAATGTTCGTGTATGAAAAAAAATTATGAACACCGAAACGATGGTTGCATTTCCGGAAAGGTATCGCAAATACGGTAGGTAAATTTCGGTCTCGACACGCCTTCGGGGTGCAGTAGCCTTTACCAGAGCTCTTGACCCACAAATCGTACCAGATAAAGTACCAAATAGATTACGGTTTTGGTAGTGGTCCGCGCGTTGTTTTTTCAAATTGTCCAAAACGCGCGGCGAAGCCGCGCACGGGTCGAGCCTTAGCCTGGACTAGGGTTGGGGTTAGGGTTAGGGTTAGGGTTAGGATTAGGGCTGGGTTGGGTCGACGGGTTCTCGTGATTTGATGAAAAAAAAACACCCAAAAACACGTAAAAACACCAACAAATCGTAATATATTTGGTACTTTATCTGGTACGATATGTGGGTCAAGAGTGGTAAAGGCGCCTCTCGGGGTGGGGCTTGTTTCCATGGTGGATTGTACGATAGGGCCAGCATTACTAATTCAAGTATAATACCCTTGATTGGCGTTTCGTATTGAGTTTTTACATAGTCTTACGTAAGCTTTAGACTGATCATGTGAGGGTTTCACGTATATAAACTCGGTTTTTAGTCTAAAGCGAGGCATAGCAGCCCCTCAAAGAGGTAGTCGAGGTGTAATTAGGTGGTATCATTACCGTATCACATTTTGTGCGAAATCGTTACGCCCGACGCCCGGCGTATAAAGCCGAGGCCAAGACGGGTCAAGCGAAACAAACCGACACGTTTGTGATAACACGGTATATTTGTTTAAAAAAGGCCTTTTATGTGTACGCATACTTTGTACGCCGCTGCAGAGGGGGGCGACGAGACATACGACGCACGAGAGAGGGATGGGGCGGTGAGGGGAGGGACGGGGGGGGTTGCGTTTGGTTGTATTGTTTCTGACCGGTTGTGTTCGTGAATTGGACAACAACCTTTGCATGATAAGTTAATCATGTATGATTGTTTCATGACTACTCCAAAGAAAATGTTTGATCGAGTGTCGCAGTAAAAATGATTCAAAATCACGTTTTTCTTAGTAGATATTGGCCGGTTCGTGCGAGGCGCCCTGACACAAATGTATCAGTCCTTTCCGCAGCAATCGACTCGAGACTGTAGCTAGGCGTTCATGATGGACATAAACTCCGGATTAAATGGCAGCAGCAGGATGTCTATCAGAAGCTGATGATGCAGGTGTCCAGAATACATCAGTCAGGGTGTTATGGGGTAGCGGATAGGTGTTCGGCTACGGAACGATAGCGTGCCAGGGATGTTTCATACGCTGAGGTGTTGGCCACATCTTGGTTTCAAGGGTATTTGGGTAATGAGTATCTCTAAACCTAAACTTCCATTGCTGAGGCATGTTCGATAGGTTTTTTATTCAATAGTTTATGGTACGTTGGAATGCCCCGTACTAGGATGAGGGTATATTCATGGCTAAAACGTTTTATCGCCGGTGGTGACAGGGAGGTGTGGGTGGGGAGGGGGGGGGGGGGGGGTCATTTACCATCCAACGAAGCATCTACCTGTCAAGTCACACGCTGTAGATTATCTATATGTTTGAGCGAGTTTCAGGTAGGAGTTGCATTTTTCTCACTCAATAACTTCATTTAAAGGAGCTCCCCCTCGAAATATATCTTGCCAACCGTTTTTAGCTCGGACACGGTGCGTTATCTGAGCTTCAACGGTCCGATACCTTGACCACGAGACAGTGTATCACGGATGGTTAGATCGTAAATCTGTTGAGGGGGCACCTCGAGGGAGGAGACTTACAAACGTTTTACATATGTATATTAAACAGGCTGTTTTACCGTTTATTGCATTAGATGAATGTATACAAAGAGCATGATATTGTGTAACAGGCTTAGGTTACCACATCCCTCGAAGGCGAGGGGCTGCATATATCATGGTGCTTCTCGACGGGGGAGCCTCGTATATTGTTTGGAGCTACCAGTTTGCCGCAGCATTCGTCCGGTATATATTACCTGCTAATACCACTATGAACGGTATAGTTTGGTAGATTTCGACAGATTCATCGGACAGACTTTGGTGATAAGCGTTTGGTTTGAATATGTGCGTGTTCTTCACATTCAACCTTCCTTTCTACCCGTCGAAATCCGGCACACCCAGTGTCCGTACCAATTGTTCACTCTAAAAATGTACCAGAGATACTACGCTAGGTGCAGTAAGCAGAGCAGACAATGCAATGCCATACACGATAGTAGGCAAGACCTACGACCCTGCTAGAAATCCAGGTGCATGAAAGAGAACAAAAGAAAAAAAGAAAAGAAAAAAAAAGACATAAAGGAAAAGGAAAACAAAAAGAATGAAAAAAAACAAGAATAGAGTGTTTGCGCAAAAGTCTTTTCAGAAAATATTTTTCTGGACGCTAAAAAAAGTGAATTTCCTTTCCCTCACGATTTCTTAGTGTTTGCGCAAAAGCAAACCCAAAAAAGACTTTGCAAACCCTTCGTGCCGTATGAAACAGGGAAGCGGGTGAGCACGGGGAGACAAAAACGAAGAAACAAAAATTCGTATACTGTACCAGCACAGCAGTACGAACGTATGATATGATATGTACAAAAGACTCGTGGTACCAGGTGCAACCTATATATCGTAGCAAAAACAGCAACGAATACAAGCAGGGCATATATCAACAGCAGCCGCAACCCAGCATCGGCGGCAGCCGCTGTATACCCAGACAGCAAGCAGAAGCAGCAGCACAGTTAGCAGCAGCTACTCTTACTCTCCAAGGGGTGGCTAGGGTCAGCAGCAGCAGCAGCAGCTCACAGCAGCGAGCAGCTTCCGTTTTTGCTACTTTCAATCATGGGATTGGCTTTTTTTCTTACTATTGTGCTGCTGCTCGAGCCTACGAGTGCCAACGCTACGATTCAAGCACGCCCAACCCCCTCGCACAGCGGCGCAGTCGCCTCCGCGCCCGCCCCCGCCGCGCCGCCGCCGCCGCCGCCGCTGCTGCTGCTGCTGCTGCTGCAGCTGTAGCTTCAGCTGCTGTGCTGCCGCCACCACGGTCGTGTTACGGAGATGGTACACAAGACTTTTCATGCTGTATCATGGGGAGGTATACAGGCGGCACGTACGAGTACCAATTTCTGATCGAGGCACCTTCCACGACGACATCAAGTGGGCGGGTGCCGCAGCAGCGGCCCGCCGTGACAGCCCAACGCCACTCGTCCGTGCCATACTCCAACCTACACATTTTGAGCCTCGGTGCGCTCCGCGGTTAGTTGCCGTGTTGCGAGTAGCAGCGCTTTTGTCGGCTGTGCAAGGTACGGCTCTCGGTGGTGTCGATGAGACCCAGTGCGTCGGGTGAAATCTCGGTACGTTGTACGCCAATGAACAGAGAGCACAAAAAGTACCGCAAATTCTGGCCAAATCGTTACTTCTGAAAAGTATTTTCCGGTCGTTTTTTCAGAAAAATACCGCTAATTTTTACCGCGGGACAATTTTTAGAAAAGTATTTTTCTAAAAAGTCTTTTGCGCAAACACTCTAATAAAGAAAATCAACAATCAAATAACCAAAGGAAATCATGACAAACAGAAAGAACGTGTCGTGCTTCTCCCAGGGGAGATGCGACAGACAATAAAATCAACTTAAATGAAACGAAATGAAATGGAATGAAAAACAACGCATTCAGAGCAACACTAAGAACGACAGGAAAGTACAGGCAACCGGAACACAGCTAAAGCACCTTCCAGGCAACCGAGGCAGGTTTATACCCGGAGTACGGACAGGTTCTACCAGCTAGTCGGTCTGGTACCTTGGTACCCCGTCTGCCTTCTCCTTCCTGCTTTCGCCCACCGCGGTTTCCCGACAAACCGCCCACCCTCTTTGTCCCCATTCCCTTGGGTACCACACATACGAAAAACAAAAAACAACAATGCGAGGAGCTGTAGCATCGCTGTCGTGCCCCCCTGGAGAAGCTGCGACAGGCAAAAACACAAAGCAAATACAAAAAAAGGAAAAAAAGGAAAACAAAGACCACCAGAAATAACCAAGGGGAAGCACGGAGCTCGTCATCCACCAAGCGAAGTAGTTTTTCTTCCATATCACAGGGATAAGAAAGGAATTAACAATGAAACGAAAAACGAAACGAAAAACACAACAGGGCCGCGTTTGAAGCAGCTACAGAGGTGCGCAGTACGGGTTGTGTAGACGGGACCTATTATTCAGCCTGGTACCTTGCCACCCTGTCGGCTGTCTGCTTCCTGCTCTCATCAACGGTGGTTTCCTTTCGACTGCTGTTGCACCCCCCCTTCCCATTCCCCTGTGCATCACCCGCAGCGAATGCGTGGCGCTCTCTACTCAGTTACTCCTCGTCCTTGTGCCACCGAACCATGAACCGGTCAGCTGCTTCGAGGACCCCCCTGTACTACTTGCCCACCTTCGTTGCTGCAACGGTCCACACTGCGGTCTTTACTCCAAACACCAACGGCACCTATGGCGTGAACCCCGTGGTGGCTCTAAACACATTGAGGTCTCCAGTAAGGCATTTTGCCAAGTCTTTCGTTGTCCGCCCGTCTGCGCCCTTCGCCACCTGCCATTGCCCCGAACATCACCCGACTGGGTAGTCACCCCTTGTGTTGGCGTGACACGGCCATCTCAAAGGGCAGACGCCGCCGCTTACGGATCGTCGTTTCAATGCTCTTGCATCGTGTCTGCTTGAGAGCCTTCGCGTACGAGATGGTCCTATAGTCGCCACGCTGCCGACGCTGGAAGCCAATGACACGCAGGAAGATTTTGTGGTGTACCGATCGGAGCCTGGCGAAGTGTTGTGCACTGAGAGTCCACGTCACACAGCCGTTCAGCAGGGTCTCAATCACTTCGGCCTTCAACATGCGTACTTTCAGGCTAAGCGGAGCCTTCTTCATGTCGTACAACTCCGGTCCGGACCGTTTGAAACATGCTCGCATGAGATGGATCCGTCGTTCGATTTCGAGTGAGAGGTTAACGTTTTCGTGGATAGTTCCGCCGAGGGATAATAACTGGCTCGTCTGTCTATGCCTCTGACCAGCTGCTTCGATAACGAGCGGCGGAGGAGGGGGTGTCTGGTCCCGTGTTCGTAGAATCGTGCTTGTCAAGGGACCCCTTCATGGGAAACGTTTAAGGTCACTTCAAACATAAGTGCCGTTTAGTTTTTATCAGCTGCAATACTATTTGTGGCGTAATATACCTTTTCATGACTCATTCCGGAAAACAACCTTTCTCCAGACCTAAAGTTCATACCAACTCCCTGCGATGAGTGTTAGATAGCGTCGAGTACCGGCAACTGTTTTGTCTAGGGAGCTTTATCGACCCGAACCCTTTTTACCAAGGAAGGTGCCTTTCCATATATCTGGTGCCCAACGACTAATATGAAAAATGGCAGTTTCTCCGTTTGTTGGTACTGTTTTAACTAACAATTTGGACGAAAACGCCGACAAATATTCGACGAAGGTATCGGCGCCTCTTGTTCGACTGTTCGTAGCGCCCCACGTGGCCTCACCAGAGAGTATGTAGCAATTATCTAGTTCCAAACGATCGAAATTCTTGCTGCTGGGCACATTCGTTATGTGATGCAAACACAGCAATGCCTGCCGTCCCTCACAGATCCAAGGGGCGCAACACCTCTTAGCGATTATATATATATTGTAAGACTTATATATGCCTTCCAGTACGTAGTACACTATACCTATTTGCTGTACATACATTCCTCGTAGACCTACCGAAAACAACTGATATCCAACGGGACTAAGGGCGCGCGCCATGATTGGTACGACTAACCGTTCAAATCTACTCCACGAAGGTAGGCATGCAGCGGTACTTGACGAACTCCAGCAATCAACCGCGCAGGCCACCGGCCCTGGTGTGTCTGGGACGAAAAATACTAAGAATTCCGTGAGCATCAAACGCTTAAAGCACTCGAACACCTACCTGATAGAGAAGAAACACGAAACACAGATGCACCACTACTTCATAAAATAACACGAAATATATCCTAAATATCGTAAACTAGCTATCCCCTACCCTCAGAATATATATATAACTTTCTCTGTTTCGCGTATTTTAAATTCGAGCTTTTCCTGGATTGGCCAATGCACTGCACAGCATATCGGATGCATAATTTCACTGTTTTTATTCATTGTTTCCTTCGCAGTAGGCCCTGCATGCCCCGTGGAAACATTCAGAGATACTGCCAGGTATTTTCAGACGTGTGCACGCTTTACCCGGAGTAAATCCTAGTGCATTGCAGCGTCAAATCCACATTTTCTTCGCGCAATTGCCTATGAACCGGGAGCCAATGAGTTTTTTTTAAAACACAACTATAGTAAGAGACGAGGGATTTGCATGAACCTGTCCACCACAAAACGTCGGATCGGCCATAATTCGTAGTTTGCAGTACGTCCGAAAGAACCCCGGAAGGTATGATCCGTGAAGGTTTTTTTCCCTTTAGACTTTCCCCAACATCAACGAGCGTGTAGTTACTACGGTGATATACGACGATGATTGAATACACTCGTCTACAACGCTAGTGCTGCGGCGAAGGTGTTTCGTGGCTTCAAGTTTGTTTGGCGAATTATTTTTGACACGTGCGTGTCTACACAATGTCTGACAAACGGAGAATTTTATTCGGTGCCAGAAGCACCGCCAGTTTTCGCAACAAACCTTTTGTGGAGCACGGACTTGAAGCGCTCTCGGAACCCCCCAGATATTATTGCTCTATGGTAGACCTACAAGGACTCGAACGGTCGCCCCTAGGCCGAAGACGGCACCACCGAAGTGGGAGAGAGGCACAGAGTCGCGCGCGAGGGCACTGCTGGACTTCAATATGGGTACGCAAGTGGGGCGACCGTTTGAAGGCCCTGACGGAGTAAGCAGGGTGGTCCTTATATGTTCTCATTTTCTCGTTTAGCCTTTTTGATTGACAGTTGGATTCGACGTATGGTGCTACAATCGTTGTGTGCAGATACTACTACTGTATGTATTGTAATACGTTGATTTTACTCGCACGTTTTTTTTACTAGCGGTACGGCCACGGCTCCGCCCGTGGCGCTAGCTTTGCGTTGCCCATAGTACTCGCATTAACAGTGTGCTGTGATATACCACTCTGAACCGAAAAATGAGAACCATCATGCGAGGCGGTATCGACCCAGGGGGTGTCTGTTGTCGTCCCCGGGTTATTGGAGTTGTTTTTGTCCGCAAGGATTTCTGATCCGGGCATGCGACATTATCATCCCCGAGTGCGGTGGGACCTCGCCGTTGCCCCGAGGGGCAACTCGGGCTGCGCTCTGGCTCCATGAGAGCCAGCCAACCGTAAATCAGCCCGTGGGGTTGGGGTTTCCACACCTTGTGGGGCGGTATCGACTCCGGGGATGCCCGTTTTCATCCCCGGGTTGTTGGAGTTGTAGATGTATGGAAGGATTCATGACCCGGATATAGGACGTTATCATCCCCGGGTGCGGCGGGATTTCGAGGTTGCCCCGAGGGGAAACTCTCGCCGCACGCTGGCTCTATGAGGGTCATGCAACCGTAAACGTTCCCGTGGTATCGGGGATTCCACACCTTGTGAGGCGGTATCGATCCGGGGGAAGTCCGTTTGCGTCCCGGGTCGTTGGAGTTGTAGATGTATGGAAGGATATTTGACCCGGGAATGGGAGCTTATCGTCCCCGGGTGCCGCTGGCTCCCTGAGCCTCATCCAATCAGTGACCAACTGATGGTGGTGGGGTTTCCATCCCGTGCGGAGCAGTGTCGACCCGTGAAATCGCCGTTTTTGTGCCCGGTTTGTCGGAGTTGTAGAGATATGGAAGGATTTATGATCTGGGGATGGGAGCCTATCCTCCCCGGGTTTGGTGGAACCTCGGTGGATCTTTTCGGCAGCGATGATCTAGAACGAGCCAGCAGCCACTGGCATGGATTTGGGCAACCAATCAGCTGCCAGAATAGTAATTCAAAAATTGGAAGTCAGCAGGTGGGCTGGCTAGATGGCTGCCAGAACTGCGTCGGGATTGTGCCACGGCCACGGCTAGGCGCGGCATGGGACCCTGTGTTCTGTGGGTTGCGGCAACCAACCTCCCTACCCATGGGGCCAGGTGGGGCTGAACCGTTCTGGATAGCGCCAACCAATTACAGACAGACAGACAGACAGACAGACAGAATAGCAGCATTTAAATAATATGAATGTGTACGATGAACTTCAGGGCTCGTATCCATCGCACGCACAGCCGTTAAGTATCGATATACAACATATTTTTCATGAGGTATTCGTTCGGAACAGAGTCGTTTGCAGCCTGTCGTGTTACTACGGACTAGAGTAGTAGGTGTTTACCCATTACTTAATGCGAAAACGACAAGAAGAGAAACGACATCAGTACTTCCAAAGGGTGCACTGTTACGGGGTGGGCTAATGTAGTAAATAGGACCTACGGTACACACAAAAACCTATATATTTCCCTACTTATAATTGCAATATTTGGTGCTGCTCACTATGGTCCCCCATAATAGATGCATCTTAGTGTTGAAGTCTGAAGACTGTGATCGACTCAAACCATGTGTGGCTGCGGAGTAAGTAGCTTGGTTTCTGTTTTCGGGCGCGCGTATTACACCCGTATGGTAAAACCTCAGATCCTACATGATTCGACGGACCGGAATAACCCCTCTAGTTTCGCTGTTCAGGGGGTATAGCTCGAGAGCCGTTCCACAATTGAGATTGAAGTTTGGCGCCCTAACGCTTCCTCAGTGGCTCTCCGGCGGCAGCGAGCTACTTAAATAGTGGCGACAGGCACTCTGTCGTCGGCGGATCCCATGCCAACCGCTGTTGGTTGATCCGGCAGCCACAACCGGCACCGGTGAAGGTGCCAAAAATCCCGAAATTGCCTCGCCGAATGTTCGTTGGGGATATTAGGAACGTGCTGTGTGTCCCCGAATCAAGTCGAGGAGGACTTTATCTGAACTAGGAGGAGAGGGGCACATACATACAAACTTTGCTGTTTCGGCAGCAGAGGGGGGAGATGAGGGGGCGTGTTTTCGACCATCTAAAGGAAGGGGGAAGGGAAAAAGACGTCAAAGGACGAATAAACGACTGAGACCTGGTACAATACATGCATTTTTTATGAACGTATATTAGGTACACGTACACAAAACACGTGGAGATATAGCGGCGTATCTACCCCGAGGCTGTACATCCTTGCAATGTTAAAATCGACAAAAGGTCTGGCTGTTTTTTAATCTGAAGTGCAATAAGCTAGACGTAAAGCTGTTTTCATGCCTCAATCAAAGAATGAGAGGCCTGGTATCTAGTCTGAACTGAAATAATGCCAGAGACAATGCCTCACCCCCCAAAGACCGGCTCGGGATCGGCTCGGAGTTGTCGGAAACTAAGAGCGATAGCCTCGGCTCGGCGCGAGGCGATACAACGCGAGCCCTGATGTTCTGCGGGTTGCGGCACCCATCCTTCCTACCCATTAGGCGAGACGGGGCTGTAACGTTCTGGATCGCGCTACCTACAGTAATTACAGACTGACATAGTACCAGGTAGCAATTAGTAAAATAGGTATATTCGTCTGTATATACCGGTACTACTATTATACATATGTATATATATATGACGCATTTTTCTGGTATTTCATGAAAGGAAAACGTACTGTAGGTTAGACTGCTCCGTTGTTTCTGGAACCAAAATACCGTATATATATAATTGTGCAGGGAGTTGAAATTACTCTGTGAGTTTAATCCAACAGCACTGGTCGAGTGCACCAACTGTACAATCTACCGTCCCGTCCCGTCCCGTCTTTCAAAATGATATCTACCGCCCCGTCCCGTTCTGAATCAAAACGTTCACCGTCCCGCCGCCTCGCGAAAAATGAAATTCACCGTCTTGTCCAAATAAGTCAGGAGACGGGCAACCGTCAAGCAGTCAGTCAGTCAAGGGCGTCAGTCAAGGCATTTCCACCCGTCTAGACTGATTGTCCCCTATACCCGCGACGTAGAAAATCGCCTCATTATGTCTGTGGAAACCCCAATTTATTTGTTTTGTGCTGTTGGCTCAGACACGTCATGAAGGAGCAATACGATACGAGGATATAGTGGATCCAGCCATAAGACTGAAAATCTTAATACAGCCATAACTTCCTCAGTTATGTATATTTTATATAATGTCGAGCATTTTTGTTATGCCCTCGACAAATGCCACAAGATTTGTTCAGACATTATTTCGATTGGACCTGTCGTTCGAACTCCGAGTGTTCGCTGTTGATTATTCATGAGAACTGACAAAATTACCACTTGATTTTATAATGGAAAACTCAAAATACGAAGATCGACTCAAATTGAAATGGCGTCCGAACTATGGTAGAGTTTGTCCAGGGCACCACAAAAATGTCTAACAGGGACCAAGTATTAATAATTGACGAAGTTATGACGATTTGGGTAACAAATGAAATTTAAGTGTGTTTTGTGTGGGATGTGGATCAAAAATAAATAAATGCGCAACGTGATTTTTTGCGCGGTGGCACCACCTTGTCCGGGGTTGAAAATATACCAATAAAATAGGCCTGATGTGTAGCTTTCGGAATCTGTCCTTATTTTCTGTGAACTCGCTGGAGTTATCGAGATTTTGCCACTTTTGTCTAGTGAAGTGCCCCCTGGAGCAATAATCAAACATTTACCACGAACGCAATACTTAGAGTCCACACGTATATATGGGCTCATTCGAACGGCCTTGAAATGGGCTTTCATACGCATACTTCAGATCAACTTAATTCGGTGGTGCGCCTGAATTTTTTATAAGAAGGCCCGATTTCAGGCTTGCTGCTGGATCCACCATATCGTTGTGCTGCACGCTGCTCGTGATGTACGAAGTATATACTGCTGTAGATCTGAACCCCGAACTAGAAAAAAATATCAGAAGAAAAAATCCCAACAAAGAATTACTGGTTTTCACAAATTTGTTCAGGCATTTTCCATAAAAAAGGGGATTTTTACTTCGTTTCCCCGGGTTTTGCAGCCAAGAAGCGTCCGTCAAGGAATTTTTCTTGACCCGGGCCTTAAAGTGGTAAAAATGCCGTATCCTGACACATTTGGTCTTGTCCCGTCATGAAACATCACTTATACAGTTTGGTCGTGTCCCGAAAGAAAGGCGTTGTACCTTTACCGTCTCGTCCCATTGGAAGTTTTATTTCGCTCACTGTTCCGTCCCGTCCCGCTCCACCAAACCGCTTTTTGATTTTAAATACCTTTCCAGTCTCCTCCTCTCTTTCCTCCCCCCGCCAAGCAAGTCAGGACACTATTGGACGCAGCCCGTCTCGCTTGTTACATACCGTGAAAAGCTACATATATGCGAAAAAACCGTGTCTCGCCGAGGGCGCCCCGAAAAGTAATTTTTCGACACCTAACTATCTAGAATGGTCAGAATGGAAAACAATAAGAGCACTGCTGTGATCGCTGCACGATTTAGAACAAAGCAAGTTTTTTTCCTCGGAGAGGGGGGTCTTTCAAACCAAGTGATAGGTTTTGGGAAAAAAAAAGAAAAAAACGTTGAAATAACTTGTTTTGTGCTAAATCGTCCAGGGATCACAGCAGTGCTCCGATTGTTTCTCATTCTGACCATCTTAGGTAGTTAGGTGTCGACAAATTACTTTTTGGACGCCCCTGCTCTTCCGGTTGTTTTTTGTATCGGTACACATATTGAAACCACATATATACTAACATGATAATGGTGAAGATTGAGCGTGACGACCTAAACGAAAAAAAAGCTCAATACAATCTGTAGTTTATGACAATTCGAAATAGAGGATATGGGGTTGTGGTTCCAGGGTCTGATTTTTCGTATAAGGCGCAAAGCTTTCAGCGATCGGTGCCTTCCGGGTAGGTCACAAACAGGGAAGCACAGACCAACGGGGCGGGAACATAAACACATCGATAGACAGGTGGCGCTTGACCGGTATCCAGTCAGACGACTGGAGAGCGCAAATTCCGTTTTTCATTTCAGTCTCAATCGGCGGCGACCAGGAGTCTGGACACGGCGACTACGCAACAGGCGAGGAAGGAACAACACGAAGAGACCATTTCAGCATTAAACGGCCGGACCCGCGACGCAGAGTCGCCACCAACGGTATGTGGACTATAGACAGAGCGGGCACCATTACAGTACGACTGGACACCTATTAAGAAACAGCAGGCAAATCAAAAGCCAGTCGGAGTTTAGGGGAAAATATGGAATTCAGGAGGTGTTACATTTAAATTGGTGTAGAAAGCACCCTCTCCCAAATAACAAATCCAGCCTGGACCAAATTTCCTGCTTCTTATTAAGTGTCGTGTACTCTAACACAGGCATTGATGAGGTCGGGGGAGCGAGTATTCACGATGCTACGCAACCCGAGATAGGCCAGGGTACCTACGGGTTACGCAAAAACCAAACGCGGGAATGGTAAACTTGAGTAGTGCCAGGGCGGTAGGGCAATAAAGCCAGACCACGCCAATTTGGAGTGATACCAACAGAAGTTCCACATCTCATATCGCGTACGGGAGATACCACTTTATATTGAGGGCAATACCCTAAAACGGGTATACCCGGTCGGTTTTCAATGAAAAACGGGTACTAGCTGGAATCAAGGGGAAAACACGCCTAGCGAGCCACGCGATTGGCCAAAAACAAATTGTACCCATTTTTGAGAGATACTGTCCCGGGTACAACTGTAAATGTCTATTATTCTTGGCTTTCAACCCTTTTTGGTTTTTTTTTTTTTTTGGTGGACCATTTGCCTACAGCAGTGTCCTCGCTCTCCATTGCGTCGGCGGCCGCTCTTTCGTTGTCCCATTTTATTTCGAGCATTTTCACAATCCACTTAAGCTCTATTCAACCATTTTGCGCACCTGGGTACGTAGTACGTACGTCTTCAAAGTCATATATACGACCATCCACCTAATAATAGTATACTGCTGCCCTATATGATATGTGTGCACATAAGTATCAACCAGGGTTCGAATTAATGCTCCAGCAACATGTGCGCGTAGCGCACATCGGGCATACTTGAATGTGCGCGTAGCGCACACCGAGCCGGAGGCGAGGTGCGCTCCCCGAACGAACCCCCGGAGGACCCCCTGGGAGGGCCCCCGGAGTGCTCCCGGAGGGCACCCGGACTTCAGCCGGAGGCGAAAAATTTGGACATATGTGCGTAAATGTACTAGATAAAAATGTATGTATCATTCGCTCGTCTTGCAAATAACACACAGACAAGCCTAGCCTCTGTATTTGCGACCCTTTCAAGCCTTGTTTCATCCACGGACATACAAAACCGTCCTAAATTTGAACTCAGTCCCCTCAAAAATGAAAGGCACAAACGTATTCAACGGGAAATTGTCGAATAAATCACAAAAAAAAGGCCTAAAAACGTTTGCCTGCGGCGAAAACAGAACCAAATTTTTTTCGACTGCGGCGAAAATTGGCCAAATTTATTTTTATTTCAACTGCGGCGAAATGGTCCCGCATAATTTTTGGAATGCGGCCAAAAAGTGTGAGGGGGGCTAAAAAAGATGTGGGGAAAGCCGCACATCTACTGCTTTTATTAATAGTGGTGCGCAAAAGCTGATACCTGGTATTTCAGAAACTTGGTGCAATTGGGCAGATTTCACCAACTAATTCGAACCCTGGTATGAACATACAGGGTATCTATATAGGGTGTATTTCAGCTACACTCTTGAGATAAGCTCTAGCAGCTAAAGACATGTCTT
The DNA here is from genome assembly GCA_008828725.1 of Saccharina japonica. Taxonomy (NCBI): domain Eukaryota; class Phaeophyceae; order Laminariales; family Laminariaceae; genus Saccharina; species Saccharina japonica. Next base: position 139,093 of record MEHQ01000666.1, read on the forward strand.
AAATGATGTCTCAGAGTCACTTCTCAGCAGGGGCTTGTCCTAGAGGCTGTTTCGTCCCTGAAGTGTCTTGTTTTCGTACGGCAGCGTCCCTGAGCTCGAAAAGCGGCAATAAGGCAGTTTTTGAGCACCAAAATAACGCCGTTAGATACCAAATCTCTAAAAACGAGGTCCGGGGCGGCTATAAGATATGTCTTTATGAATGTCTTGGAGCCCTTTTTCAGCAGGCGCTTTTCTTAGACGCTGTTTCGTCCCGTACGCGTCCTATTTTCGTAGGGCAGCGTTCCTGCACTCGAAAAGAGACAATACCTCCTTTTTTTCGCCCCAAAATTACCCGTGACCCCAAGGCAAACAGTGAAATTAAAGATTTGTATGAATCTGAGTACGAATTACCCTGGTTTTGCTTGAGCTGAGAGGAGAGGACGGTTATATTCCAAATTGATCAACAACCACGAAAACCTTAACATCGATCACAACACAGCGATATACTGCTGTACACTGAATATATGCAGTCCGCTCTTATTGTACTGCTGTTGTTCATGTTCCTTCCTGCTGGTGCATGCACGCACCCGTACTGCTGCTTATGTATGCTGAGCTGTGTTACCGTTTGCTATCATCGGATGGAGGTGTGAACATACAAGCTTCGACATTCGATTGTGATGTTTTGCCCTTTTGAGAACACGTGGGCAAACCGCAACCCCAAAACATATAATCGGCGTGAGAATCCCAGATTTTGTGCTCATCATCGTAATATTTTAGTTTCGTGTTGGGGATCGTATGCACACCATGTCTCCTTATGAACGACGAATTAGGCAATGGTGAGGATATTCGTCGATATGTTTTGCCTCAAGGATGATAGCACACCGATTTCGAGCGAAATCCGCTTGACAAAGGTTGTGGATTGTAGTAAGCAACGTCTAAGATATATTTTTTTAGGAAAATGCCTTATCCAAGTAAGACATTAAAGAAAACATAAGGCCCTTAAGGGAAATGTCTTAAGGCGTGTCTTACCCCATTTTTGTCCGCCCGCGGCGTGCCTTAGGGTTCTTGTCTTGATCCGTTTTAGGCGTGTCTTAGCTGCTAGGGCTTCTTCTGAGACCTAGTAAAACACGCCGCCAGATCCCTCTGCGTCTAAACATCCCTGATCCTGGTCCCGATCCCACCCGGACCTGAACTCTCCAAACATAATCCGGACACGTCTAAGTGTAAAGTTAGGCGCCGAAGAGTGTGCCTGGTTATCACTACCCCTCAACAACGGGCACGATGTGATAGTGGCCAATCTACCCCGTGATAGCTCGTGGTATGTGGTGTTTTGACTCGATTCCATGCTGTACCCGTTTTTGACTCAAACCGGCACGGGTGTACCCGTTTTTGGTTATATATTGCCCTTATATTAATGTTAAGCATGCAGTTGAAAGCTTGGACCGATATTATGTATGGTTTCGTTCTACGAAAGGCCAAGCAATACCGAATTTATGAGGTATTTCATCGAGAACCGATATCGGAGGCCGAGAGCAACCGAGCGAACGTGGATAGGACGCCGACCGAGGACATACACACGAAACACACGTCAGGCTGGGTTTAGGTCGACATTGTAGGCAATCAAGGTCATATCGTACGGTATCGGTTCTGGAAAAGGTCAAAATCATATCGATTTAAAAAGGGCACGACCGGGTGTGTACACACGGACGTAGGTCGGGGTTGAGGTTCGACCCTGTCGAGGAATAACAGCAGTATGTGTGTGTGTTTTTCACGTGTGTACGAGCTGGTTCCAGGAAGAAATATACGATTCCATCCTCGCTACTTTGCACGCTGGTTTTTGAGAGTTGGAAAACGAATTTTATCAGGGGTGTTCTTCACAACATTACGAAGGGCTCCAAAACTGGCCTTTTTTTTCGTGTCGTTTACCTCTATACGTAGTTGTTTTGTTTTTGTTTCGCGGATTGTTCGGCACATTTTACCCTAAATAAATCACGACATTTTTTTATTTATAAAGAGGCCAGGTTCGGAGCCCTTCGTAACGTTGTGAAGAACAACCTCGTCAAGTTTTGATCCGCAACTCTTCAAAATCAGGGTGCAAAATTTATTTCCGCGAAGTGTATTTTCCCCCCCAAGGTTTCAAAATTGCTTAATACATTTTCCTAGTAATTTAGCAGGCGGTTCTTACCACAGCCTGATAGGCTCGCAGGAAGCACAAACGTGACATGAACGTCTTTGCCTTGTTGATGCGATCCTGTCAAGATTTTTAAAGTCGAATTAGTCGGCGTATTGACCGATATATGGCCTGAATACTATTAAATTGGTTTTACTATAGGATTACTGCAGGAAAGCTATCCCCTATAGAATAACGCCTCCCTAAGGAATACCAACATAACCATATCTCGCGAACTACAACTCGTAAGCCAAAAATCTATTAACCGATGTGTTCCCCTTGTCGATGCCATCTTATCGATATATGTAGTGTTCGAAAAAGCAATGTATTCCGTTTTTTATATCCCGAAGAAGCTATCTCATGTTTGTCTCTGGAACCAACTTGTACGACGTAGTGAAGAACGGTCGATGCCGAACACGTAAACAATGACGTGCATATTAATTCCTAACAAGGTCAGGAAAACGCCAGCTCATTTGAGACTACCGTACGTTATATGGTCAATATATATTCAACCGTGGCCATGCTACATCGTCGCCCTGGTGGGCTAGCAGGTAACCACGAAGTTTATTAGCGTCAAGGTCACGAGTTCGAGCCCCCCCGTGTGCATGCTCTTAGGCACTTTTTCTCGCAAAATAATATCTTGAATAGCAGAAAGCGCGAGAGCGTGAGTTAGCAAAATTCGATGAAAGTCGACGAGCGTTGGGAAGGCTGAACCCTGTGCGCGATAAAAAATCAAGGCAAGAACCGTAGTGGGGGAGGAGGGAGAGGAGCCTACTTTGTGACTCCGGATCTGAGTTACGACCAGGGAGGGAGAAATATGGAAGTGCGAAGATAATGAATGGGATGGAAACAAAACACAACATGCCGAAAAGCTGGAATACGTTGGATCTTGTACGGCGGCATGTGTATCAGGTTAGGTACGTTCAATACATACCCAGCGATGGTCGACATGCACAACCAACCTTGCACAGGGCTGGGCTTGGGTATACGTTGGATCTTGTACGGCGGCATGTGCATCAGGTTAGGTACGTTCGATACATACCCAGCGATAATCGACATACACAACTATGAGTTATGACCCTCCAAATAAGGGTTGGGCCCTAAGGCCGTTTCTTATGTTTTTATTTTGACGGTTCATAAATGGACCCCTTTTGACCAAGAGCAAAAACATAGCATCTTATGGAAGTTTTAAAACAACACAGCCAGTATGAGCACATAAAATATTAACATCAAACACTGGATTTGGTAAGTTCTGAAATGGTTTTTGCGTAAGATTCTTTTTGGTCAGGGCCTGGTCAGGGTGTCATCCAAAATGTAAAATATTCCTCGAATCAAGGTGGGCCATCGTAAATGATGGGACCCCAATTTTTCTGTTGGAAAAACAGGGAAACATAGAGGTTCTTGCGTACATCGTAGGTCCTGTTTAATATTGTCCCCGGCAATTGTACGAGTACCAGAAAATACTCTTGCACGATATTCAAAACACATCGGTACGAGTACGTATTATAGCAGTAATAATAATAGTTAAGGTCGGGGTGGGTAGATATGTTATATTAACCTGTTAACTATTATTATTAACAGTACCTCAAAGTTTCGTTTCCAGCTGCTAGCTGCCAGCAGGATAGATAGTTGTCATATCGATCGTGGACAACTGCTGTATTCGAGAAAGCAGCAATTTCAAAGAACATTCTACGCACTCGGTGTTCCTCAAACGTTTGAAAACTTTGGTTACTACAATTAATGACGTTTCGGCCTTTCGGGTAGGCCCTAGGCCCTAGCCTTTCAGGCATGCCTGACAAAATGCCTGAACTACTGTTTCTAAAACAGGCGTGCCTGGACTACTGTTTTCGTGCCTATCTTGCCAATCTTTCGCAAGGCACCCGTCGGGCACGCGTCAGGCATTCCAAGGCACAACAAAATAACGCCGTTAGTCTGGAACTCCCAAAGTCAGGGAAAGGGGGTATTGTGTTAGGGCGTAGCCCACACCCTCATGCAGTGCATGCAATGCACAGCCCATAGCTCTGGTAAAGGGGACATTACGATACCACTGAATGCAACAAGCAAACCCTAACCGACCGGCACCTGGTGATCCCATACAAGGCTCGGCAGCGAAAGACTTGAGTGGCTGTCCGAGCAGCTTGCCCGTAGCAGCAGCAGCAGCAGCAAAGGGTTCCACATGCAGCAAATAGCTCCTGCATATTATATAGACTGAATCGCTCTGGCACCGTCACTTTGCAGGCAAATCGTACGTAGTATGCTCGTACGTCGTATAGTACATGACACCTAATAAAAAAATAGAGAATCTAGCCCAGGCTGGATTTCTTATTTTTGCGAAGGTGCTTTCTACACTAATTTCAATATACAGACTCCCGAATTTATTTTTTTACTTCAAATATCAGGCTAGATTTCTTACTAATTTGTTTCTTATCAGGAGTCTTGTACTGTAATAGTAGTACAGTACAGCACACCTGATAAGAAACAGGTGATATGGTCCAGAATAAATTTCTTATTTGAGAGAGGGTGATTTCTACACTAACTTCAAGTTAACGACTCCCGAGTTTCTTATTTCCCTCTAAATCTCAGCCTGGATTTCTTATCAGCCTGTTTCTTATTAGGGATCCTGTACTGCAGGCAGCTACCATTCAGCGCGTTAGACAGCAGTGCGGGATGCGGGGTGGGGCATGGCCGGCATTTTCGTTTCGGGATTTTACCTCTTGAAACCAAACTACTTGAAATTAGTGCAGGATTTGCGTTGGGGCGCTGAACAAGTTTTAGGCATTCTTTCAGGTAATTTGCCCATTTACACAAAACTACTTGAAATTAGTATGGGGATTGTCTTAAGGCGCCGAAAAGGTTTCAGGCACGTCTCAGGAATATATATATATTCAAGATATATTTGATTTTTTTGTCCATCCCATTTATTATCTTCGCACTTCCGTCTTTCCCCCTCCCTAGTCGTAACTCAGATTCGGGGTCACAAAGTAGGCTCCTCTCCCTCCTCCCCCACTAGGGTTCTTGCCTTGCTTTTTTTCGCGAGAAGATTTCAGCACTTTCTTCCCTCGTCAACTCTCGACGAATTTTGCTTACCGACCAAGCCCACGCTATAATATGCGCTCTCGACAGTCGGTGTCATTGAAGAATAAAAAACTCCATGGGGAGAATCGAACCCTCGACATCCTGCCTAAAAGGCTTCGTGGCTACCAGTTAGACCACCGGGGCGTCAAGTGCCTGAAATAGATAGGCACGTTTCAGGCACATTCAGGCACGTCAGGCATATTCCTATCTTTTCGCCTATCTAAAAAAAATTCGGCTGCGGCGTGCCTATCTCCGCATGCCTGAAAGCACCTGAAGCGTGCCTGAAAGGCTAGGGCCTACGTTCGGGTTTCTTAGAGGATGTTTCAGTGGTTGCGGTCGGTTTTTAACTTGCCCTGGTGTGTACTGCTGTCTCGTGCGTGCTGTGTGATGTGTGATGTGTGCTGCTGGTTTTCTTCGGTGTTTTCGGACCGTCGACATCCAGCACACCCAGTCAGTGTCAGTGCCCGTGTCCCTGGCGATTCTTCAATGTCTGCATTCAGCAGTTTTACTACTCTAAGAAATAGCGATACGTAACAACCTAACGAGAACGAACATAATACCTATGTATGGCGTACGTTTTGGGGGGATGCCCGCAAGGAAATGGGCTTGACCACACGTGCTCAGCGGCGAACGCAACGACAATTTAATATTTCGCCGAACCGTAAGTGCGTTAGGATAGGAATATACTGACGACGCGTCTGACGATGGAACAGAAAGGGGTGTCATATAGGGCACTTTTTTGCAAGATTGTTTGTGACTGACTATTACTGACTGCTCAGGACTGCTGGCTCTTTTGACAAATATTGTGACCTCGCAAGATCTCGTACGAGTATTATACTGTTCTATGGTGGGTGCCCCTTCTGAAGAATCTAGTACTACTACCACCACCACCGTAGGAGGACTGCTTGTTTGTGTTATTCACATCAAAAAGTTCCGTCATACAGCTGTATAATCACTATCCCCAGGCCGCTTTATCGTGCTTAGTTAAAGATATTTCATACCAGATGTATGGTAGACTCCCCCTCAAACTCCGTAGTTCGCGCGATGGAAGTATATCACGCAGCTTGCAAAGATTAGTTTTGACGCAATCCTCAATCTTACAGCAGCTGAGCTGTCGTTTAATCATTTTCTTTATATATGACCACACAAGCAAGCCAGTGCAACTGAGCTCCCTATACAATTCGTTAAAAATGATGTGTATAGGGGCGGGCTGTGTTCACTTCTCGCATTGCTTTGCTCTCTAGGGAGCACTCCCTGGTGGGATCAAGGTACGGGCAGACGTAGACACAACCCAACCAAACCCCCAACCCTAACCGTACCCCTAACTCTGACCTAAACTGGACCCTAAACGGTCCTCAAACGGGAGAGAAAAGTCGCTGCGCCCCTTTTGCATCTACGAGTAGCCAAGAAATGGGAGAACATTCAAAGCGCGGACCACGATTCTGACATGCGGACCACACATACACAACTGCTGTGTACGGAGATTGCAACTCCTACAGTTCGGTGCATGTTTGGGTTTGAGAATTATCAAATATACTGCTGTTTGTGACACGAAGCAGGATATATGTAAATATGAATTGTATATACGAGCTGGGCTGGCCAAGAACAGCTTTTCAGTTCGTCAGTCCATATCTCATGAACTACGACGAACTAGTCGGAGCTGAGCATATCCTGTTGATGAGCCAATCAAGGCGGTCATGCCCGTCCGTGTTGTTTGGTGATTGGGCACATTGGCACAATTCGTAGATTTTTTCAGTAGTTTATTGAGTTTTGGCAGCATTAAATCATCATTTTATGCGGCGGAATACAATTTGCTTGCCCTAGTTTCGTTGGGAATCGGAAAGATGGGATTCTCAGTTGGTTTTTCCGTACTTTGACCTGAAAACTTGACACATCATACTTAAGGGAAAACCGAAGGGATTGCCAACAGCACCATTTTTGTTCTTTTTTTCCGTCAGTTGTAGCCAAAACCAATTTTCGCTTTTTTCTGAAATCTGCCTATTAATAGTTTACGAAAAAAAAACAAAATCAAATTGGTGCAGTTGGCAATCCGTTCGTTTTGCCCTTAAGTAGGACGTGTCAAGTTTTCAGTTCAAAACTAGAAAAAAAAACAACTGGGAAAGTGCCTGACCAACTAAAAAGCTATTCTTGGCCAGCCCAGCCTGTAGTGTGGATGGGGTTACGTAGATGAAAATAATGTATTACCTACTTGAGCTAGTTGTTGTTGTTGTTGTTGTTGTTATCTTCACATTAAACTTGTTTCACTTGCTAATCCCTATAGTCTGATCTAGCAAGATCACGGCCCGTGGTCACAAAAGTGCTAGAGCCATCAGAGAATCCTAAAGAACACGTACACTTAGCAGGGAAAGGATACACAAGTCCGAAGAGGTACACCTAAAATCCCTACAGCATGTTATGCGTGTCCAAAACTGAACTACACGCCCGCAATCTCCATTCGACTACAGCAGCATCGTCCCCCCCCCCCCCCCCCCACTCTTTACCAATGAATTTGCCGACAACAGCGTAACTACTGTCTGAAGTGCTGTCTGTACAAAAACACACGGTAGGCGTGGGAACAAGATGGAGCACGCAGCTGCTGTCTGAAGTGCTGCCGGAATGACAGTCCGCGGGCACAAAGTGAAAAAGAACAGCCAACCAAAGCCATCATGTCCATTGACAATTACCCGAATCTATCCTGAACGTCTGTGTTAGGCACAGCATTATAAACATCGACACTGATTAGGAATCGTTCCACATTGAAGGGGTCTTCCACGATCAGGCACACAATGAAGGCACCCGGGGTGTCCGCGCCATCTCTGCCGCGTCTCTCTACAAAACCAGTGACGTCATCCACACCGACCCAACAACAACATTCGGGGGAAAAAGCGAAGAATTTGTCAACAGAAAAAAAAAAATGTTCGTCCGTCACGGGTCGATGTCGTCCGTGCTCCGGATCGCTTCTCCTGTGCGCTGCTGTGCTGCTGCGCCGGCGCGCTGCTGTGCTGCTGCTCAGGCGCGCCGCTCCGGTGCCGCTCGGCCAGTCCTAGCACGACCACACTCGACCCGCTCCGTCCGTACACGCTCTCGTTGCTGTCCTTCCCAGTCGGCTCCTCGCTTTCTCTCTCGTTGCACTCAGGGTGCTTGGTCTGGAAAATAAAAATTCTCGCGCTGAAGGGATTGACCAGTCCAACAACAGCTCGTCGCCACACGCTCCCTCCTCCTTTGATGGCGAAGCCAGGTTACTGAGACAGTACAGCTCCCTCTAGCAAACACACCTAGGGCAGTGTACATTGTGTCCGTCCACCTTTCTGATGGCGTCTGCCTCCGCGCACAAAAGTGAGATGGACATTGCTGTCTACACCGACGGCCAAAAAGGCCCGTGCATCTGAACTTTTGCGCCTAACGCACCAGTGCCGATCCAACTCTACCGCTGCACACGCTTCGCGGCGGGTGCGCAGCAGCAAGAAGGTATCGGTCCGCTTGAGGGTGATCCTAGCCTTGCTCGCTAGAAAGACCCCCCCCCTCGCTATGGGCCATGCCAAAGCAAAAACTTTGCCGAGGCAGCGAGGGGAAGAAGGGAGCAATCGATTGATTAATTAATTTACCGGAAGGGGGAGAAGAATATACCTATCTCCAATATTGTGGACGAAATCATCCCTTATATACTCTTCCCAAAGGATTAAATAAAATTATCATAAATACGTCAGCTATGAGTTCAACCGATTGAATAGTAGATGATTGTATGATGTACTCGCCTTATAGGGCTTTCTGCAACTCAACTTCCGTACCGCCGTGTGTGTCACCTGCGCCGGTTGTCGGCAGATGATTTAGACAACCATACGTCTCACTATACGTCGTAGCGCGAAGCCCTCGTGTACGTCTGGTGTTTACTTAAACGTTTGATGCGTGCTTTCATACGCCGCCCAGGTGGCCTACGTATTGTATAGTTTGTGTGGTCTTCATCAAGCATTTCTATCGACCGACACCCCCTACACCCACAGCAGTGCCCGTGCCGATTGCTCATCTTGGAGACACACTCACTCGTACAAGTTACTTGTTTGGAGATACCAGGTAGGTGGTGAAATATACAGGATAAAGAGAGACCGCATCGGCATTGTACTACAGTACCGAGAAGATATTGCAACGGCAATGCAACGTGCTGGATACGTCAGGCACATCGTACACACGTTGCTTGTATTCATACGCTAAATATCAATTGAGATTAGGTCGTTGAATAATACAAAACATGGAAAAGCAAGACAGAATTACCCTGGAACAGGATAGCTATCGCGTGGAGAGGCAGTCGCTCCGATGATACAGCATATACATACGTAGGGGTTACCCTCGGACATAAACTAAAAATCCTGCATGCATAGGAGCGGGTCGCCCCGGTGGGCTAGCAGGTAACCACGAAGAAGCCTGTTTGCGTCAAGAAAGCGAGTTCGAGCTCCGCCGAGTGCATGCTCATAGGTACTTTTTCTCGCAAAACATATGTTGACTAGCAGAAAGCGCGAGAGCGTGAGTTGGCAAAATTCGATGACAATCGACGAGCGTTGGGAAGGCTGAAACCTCTGCGCGATAAAAATCAAAGCAAGAACCGTAGTGGGGAAAGAGGAAACGGAGTCTACTTTGTGACCCCGGATCTGAGTTACAACTAGGGAGGGAGAGACGGAAGAGCGAAGATAGCGTGAGTTGGCAAAATTCGATGACAATCGACGAGCGTTGGGAAGGCTGAACCCTCTGCGCGATAAAAATCGAGCCAAGAACCGTAGTGGGGGAGGAGGGAAAGGAGTCTACTTTGTGACCCCGGATCTGAGTAACGACTAGGGAGGGAGAGACGGAAGTGCGAAGATAATATATGGGATGAAAAAAAACAAAAAAAAAGACACCTGTGACCCGAAAATGGAGCAGATATATGTGTCCTTGGGGGCGTGCGGCGGTGCGCTGCCGCTCCTTGTTTGTGAGCATTCTGCATGTTGCCCTATGTTCTGCAGTCGATGTGAGGCTCGTTGTCCGCCTACTGCGAAAGGAAACATAAAGCATGTAATGAGGAAAGATGCACAGCAGCAGTTCGTGTATATTCTCGCATGTTTTACTGGTACAGCAGCAAAGTGCCCAAGTCTGGAGCCTCCAGCTGCAATTCTGGCGCCCGCCGGGAGCCCCTGGTGGGCGATCAAACCGAGCCTCGGGCTTGTGGTGATACGGCGCAACAAAGTATCTGCCCCGTGGCGCGCTTCTTGCACCACGTGCCGGCAGCCGAGGTAAAACCCGGCTGTCGGGGTACAGGAGTCCACATCAGACTTTCCCCCGAAATTTATGAAGAGCTAAACTGAAAACACAAGACAAAAATCCACAAAAAAAAACGAACAGCCCGGACTAGGGTGGTCGAAAAATATTTTTCGATATCTCACATAATGTTTTGTTCGTTAGGGGGGGGGGGTTTAAAAAATGAAAATATGGATATTTGTTTTTTCATAAATTCTTACTTCATCATGTGATCACAACGGTTGCAACGGTTTCCTATTCCGACCTCTGGGGGTGTGGTGTGTCATTTTCTCTTGTTTCTGGACGCCCCTCGCCCAGAATGAAGATACGTTTCCAAACCACAGGGAATTTTGCCCCACCGATTAATATGACGAAAAAAAAGGCTTTCTCGTAGGGATGTACATCAACTCTTTTTCGGGGTTGATTTGATTGTTGATTAATTTGTCCAAATCGTGTTGATTTAATCATGATTAGTTGATTAGTATCAACACAATCAACTACACGATGATGTGATTAATAATCGTGATTATCGGTTGATTGTTGATGGTTTTCACGGTTACACCACAAAACGCCTCTTTTTTATTCAAAAATAATCAACTAATCATGATTAATTTCAATAATCAACTAATCATTGATTAGTTAATTTGTGGCAATGTGCGCCGGGAAGAAAAAAAAACGGTTACATCACAAAACGCCCCTTTTTTATTCAAAAATAATCAACTAATCATGATTATGTTCAATAATCAACAAATCATCACTAGTTGATTTATAATCAACTATCAACAAGAATTAATCACATCACGTGATTAAAATTCATCACCAAAAATAATCATAATCAACACGTGATTATGAGTTGATGTACATCCCTACTTTCTCGGTAACACATGTTCGTTTGGTCTCTTCACAATATGACAGTTTCGTGTCGTTTCGGGTGGTAGGTATTTTATAGGTTATTCCGCCGCTTTTGTCTTCCAGGCTGATGCGCTGGCGGATGCCATGATGGCCCCTGGGGCCATCGCCTTTTGCCTCTCCCTGTTGGGACGACTAATACGATGACTTGAAACAATGTCACAAGGTGCTCGAACATGGCCTTTACGAACACTCTAGAGCAGTCGTTGGTTAGTGACCGATGGTACTAGCAGGCTCAAGGGTACCGAAGTTGGAGGGTTTCAAGCTCGGGTGTCGGAACAGGGCCTTGCTGTCGAGCTGAGAAGAGAAGGCGTGGCAATCTCATATATGGAGCTTTTTGGGATGGTCGCTCTTTCGGAGAAAAGCTGTGAAGCAAGGCGCAACAGGGGTCCGGTGGAAGGCAGGGGGAGCCAACCACCGCTGATACAGCAGAGAGGGATGCTGTATCTCGCCATCGTCGGAACTCTCCGACGGTGACACAGGGAGTAGGGAGGGTGGCTTCGGAGGTGAGCTGTTCTCCAAATAATTCTTCGCGTTCAACAATTTTGGGGAAGATCGATGGCGGTACGTTTTCTTTGACGGCGAGACGTTGAGTCGGTGTGAGTATTACTGCTGAAAAATGCAAGAGCTCGACCGCTTCGAAACCGTTCTTGAGAGAGGTCCGTACGTTTGAGTTGGGGTTGACGGGAGCGATTCTGTTATTGCCCAGGGAGCAACAACCTTGATGTATGTACGAAAGAAAGCATGATTGCCTGGTTGCTTCTGTTCCAAGCTTTCTCCGCAGCCATGCTCGTACCAATACCTGGTAGTATTGTGGCGAGGTGAATGCCCCGGCGTTGTATGGGGAGATAGTATTTTGCGATCGTGGAGGATCCTGCAGTCGATGCCGTGGAGCTGGCGTCGTCAGCTACTGCTGCTGTATGCTATACAGCAGTAGCTCAAGCCCTACGGTGTAACAGATGTAGGCAGGGAGTAGCAGCAGCTTACGTCCTACGTACGGTGGGAGTATAATAACCGTACCCACCCCCGCCGTGTACGAGTATAGCGGAAAAACGGGGGACGGACAGCCGCTAGCTGCGAAAAGACCCAAGAAAGGAGCAAATCTTTGGACACCCCCGTTGTGTGGATCGATGGGGGGCGAAAGTGCGGCGTGGCCGCACACACTCCACTACAGGGAGATACGTGGTGGGATGAGCGATGCTGTGGAAACGGTAGCGTTCTAACGGAGCAGGTACTGCTGTACACAGCAGTAGCTGAAAGTCCCTCGGTGGTGGTAACCGCCGGCACCCTCGCCGTATATAGCGGAAAGGGGGTTTTCCAAGTCGCACGGCATTCATTTTGTTTTTGCCATACGCGCTTCACTTCAAAAGGTTGGTTGTGGAGGCAGCAGATATGGGGTTATCGCACAGCGAGGGAAAACATGTTTGCAAAGGAGTTTCGCGAGAAGACGCATGGCCGCCAAGCTGTGCGCCACCAGCCGTGAGCAATTTGGTTGGGGAAAGCCGCGCGATGTAATATAATCGCGTGCCCTCTGCTGCGGGGAGTTTAGTGGCGGAGGAGCGGGTGCGTGGATATCGGGTGCTGACTGCGCAGCAGTACTATATAACGAAGGGAAAAGCGTCCGCATGGCAACAAGTCGAGCGGCTTAATAGCCGCACGCACTCCATGACAGCAGCAGCAGACAGCAGCAGGGGGAAGGATGGAGGGGACAAACGTGGATATCGCTAGCTGGAGCTTTTTTGTGTTTCGGCAACATCGCGGGGCGAGGGTTAACGTCTGGTCTTTCTGGTGGGTATTCGTGAGAATGATAATTTTGTTTTCGCGATTGAATACACCCGTCGGTCGAAATTATTTGAACAATGTTTTTGATCGTACGAATTTGGAGAATTATCATTTGCGACTGGATAGGATTTATGAATGGTATGATGTCGTTCTTTCCGGGTAAGTCGTGTATGATAGATATCGTTTGCGACGTGTTAGGGATTTCTGAATTATATGGGATTTATCGTTCTTCCCGGGTAAGTGGTGAATGGTATATAGGAGATGTATTGTTTTTCACTTGATAGGGATTTCTGAATGGTATGGAATGTATTTTTCAACCCGGGAAAGTCGTTTGAATGGTACGAAGGTGAATACCGTCTAGATCTATTCTGGATGGTATACGTAGCCCTATCCCCCTGGTAATTTTAGGAAGTGTTTTTTCATGTTCAAAACAAACAGTCCTTGTAAATCCAACGGTCCGTTTCCTTGGTTTAGGCAAAAACCAGATGTGACTGGTCGAACTGAAATTGTTTTTTTTTAATGGTTTGGAGGGAGTGCGGTTACGTAGGTACGCCCTGAGGGGTGTATTCCTGTTGAGAGATATTATTGGTGGTTACTGGTTTGTTTGATTAATGCAGGATATCTTTTGTTTGTAACTATTTACTGGTTGCAGAATAAGGGAGGGTATGCATATTCATTCATGATTCGTTATTCTAACACCAGTATTATCTGCGAACTTGGTGGATTTGTTCGCAAGGGAGAAAAATGGAATATTAGATGCGTTCATATGATCAGATAGCTTTAGTAGCTGGGAGGGCTTGGGCTGTTCGTGGTAACAACACATCGATGTTTCTTTATCCGTTTGATAGGAGCTAGTACGCATACAAAAGCCAAAAAGGGAGTATTTTCGGTTTTATGGTGTATCACGAGCGACTATTATTTTGGGTAATTGTAGCGTCTGGTAAATTCTATGTTATGCGGAGAAGGTTTATGCTATATCGCTTTATCGTTACGATCTGTGTATCTACGGCGGTAGTAGGGGGCAAAAATACGTATTTTGTCCGGAAGACCTCGCGATTTCTGGTATTATGTCTTTCGCCTTAGTTTTTGCTTTTGAGGCGCGGCTGTTGTAGTCTCGTACCTGGTATGTGATTGCAATAGTTTTTGAGTGGGAATATAAGAGGTTTTTGCTCGTTGGAACGGGTTTCCTCTTGCCATTTTCGTTGATTTTGGTGATGCAGTCGATTGAGTTCTGTTGTTGATCGTTGCTCTGTTATCACTGTATTGTAAAGAGCCAGGGAGGGTGCTCGTTTGGTCTCTTCACAATATGACAGTTTCGTGTCGTTTCGGGTGGTAGATATTTTATAGGTTATTCCGCCGCTTTTGTCTTCCAGGCTGATGTGCTGGCGGATGCCATGATGGCCCCTGGGGCCATCCCCTTTTGCCTCTCCCTGTTGGGACGACTAATACGATGACTTGAAACAATGTCACAAGGTGCTCGAACATGGCCTTTACGAACAACACAAGGAACTGGAGCTCCCTTCTACCCAATCCCGGCGTCATTTGAGCCCTTGTGGCCGGCACACTGCTCTCCGATCTGCCGGCACGGCTTGTGTCTCCGAGCTGCTGCAAATCTGCAAATCGCTCGTCCCGAGTACGCCCTCTAACGAAATCAATGGGGCTCGAGCCAGCGTCTTAGCCCAACGAAACCAAGGTTGACATACACGCCACAACCCACAGGGTCATTGTAACGCCGGCCGTTTCCAATTTCGTTGCTTGTATCGTTCGCGGGCTCAATTTCCTCGAACAATTTCTGTGCAGGTACTGCTGTAAGAAATGCGGAAATTACGAGTACTTGAACCAAAATATCTACAATAATATCGTTTCGCCGACCGAGGAAACTTCCACAGATTCTGCTGCTTGTAGACGCAACGCGTGCTCGACCTAGGAAAGAGGGGCGCAAGGCACATTTGACGTGGCTGTGGTCCTCTACTAGAGGGCTCGAGGAGAGCAATCGGCGACGCAAATGGTCGCGTCCTTCAGAGGTAGAGCTGCCCTCTGTCCAGATTCGCCAAGAGAGAGATGTACCCCGAAAATCTCAACAGAGAAAATCAACGACCGACTTCGAACAGCAGCTTGTTCTGCCTCGCCAAAGCACCCCATCACCAGCTCCAGCCTGTCAAGTTTTCCCTCTGACCTCGGGAGACGGCCTCAAGTCGTCGCAGCCAAAAAGAAGCCTCCATCAGCGAGGTTTCAGCCTCTGATCTACGACGATGATTTAAACGAAAACTGACGCGGCGCGACTCCACTCATTTCTGATACAAACGAGTACGAGCAGATTGACCTCGCGAGCGATGCAAGCAACGAAATTTGAAACGGCCGACGTTACAATGACCCTGTGGGTTGTGGGGTGCCTGCCACCCATGGCTTCGTTTGGCTAAGATGCTGGCTCGAGCCCCATTTTTTTTGTCAGAGGGCGTAGTCGGGACGAGCGATTGGCAGATTTGCAGCAGCTCGGAGACACAAGCTTTATCGCCAGATCGGAGAGTAGTGTGCCGGCCACAAGGGCTCAAATGACGCCAGGATTGGGTAGAAGGGAGTTCCAGTTCCTTGTGTTGCCGAGCAAGTGCCTTCTTTTTCGTCATACGAGTCGGTGGGGCGAAATGCCTTTAGTTTTGAAACGTATCTTCATTCTGGGCTGTTCAGGCTGTTCGTTATTTTTCTGGATCTACGAAATACATGAACGGATTTAGAAATTTCTCTTTTTAAATTTCGGGGAAAAGTCATGCGGACCCCTGTAGTTTCCTGTGAAAAGCTGATGCAATTTAGCGCTTTCCCCGATACAGCATTTACGAGTTACGAGGGTCGTGTTCTACATATATTTCGAAGTAACGACTTCCGAGTTTCTATTTTTCCTCCTGAATTTTACGTCAGGCTGGCTTTCTCACGTATCAGCCTGTTATTTAAAGTTCATAAAATAGTTGTCTTGTCGGTCCTCTAGAGCTGCTGCTACTGTAGATAGCGAGCCTCCGATATTGAGTCCTCTTGAACCACAAATAGCGTTAGATATATTCCGCCACTACTACTATATCGAGTAATCGGGGGGCCTTGACTAGCGCCATTGGAAATCTCTTACACTTTGCATCGCTACGGTGGGACCACCACACGTTGTATCGACATCGAGCGATAATTGAGTTCGACATAATAAGCCTATTGTTTCGTTCAGATTCTTCATAAGCAAACCTGTGTTGCCAGGGGATGGAGGGTGGAGAGATCAAGACACAAAATAACGACACGTTCGATACGATAAATCGCAACAAATTCGATACTCCAGGTTTTGACGGAAATAAACTTCGACGAACCCGTATTGTTGTTGTCGTTGTTGTTGTCGTCTTCACAGTAAACCCGTTCTTTCTACTCAACCACATCAGTACACCCAGGGCCTGTCCTGATTCCCAGTCTTAAAAATGTACAAATTCTGTGGTCACAGACTGTAAAACAGAGAAAAACCCAAACAAAATAAACGCAAATTAACGGATAAAGCACGTGAGATGCGTAACGTACCGGGTACGAGAACACAGCGACACGAGACGAACAAAAAAACAACAACAAAAAGAGAAATAAAATACAAATTCTGAAATTAAAAATAATACAAATGACGCAGGGAGACAAGAGCGCCCCTAGAAGAAAAGCACACGTGCCCAAGAGGAACAGATAGCTGCTGCACGGGCGAGGCAACACGAAAAAGAGGGAGACATCGGCTTAGGGTGGAAACAAAGAGAGGAACAAAGCAAAAAATGCAAGAAAGAAGACACGAGAGAGGAAAATAAGTATATTAACAAAGGTAAGTTTCAAATTATATCGATGTCACGTTATATTTTTTATTAACGAACCGGATTGAATTCGATTCAATTTGGTGGCAACCTCTGTTAAGTAAAACCACGTATGTATTTATCGTATTATTGCTCCGTACGTTACCTCAACATTCCACACAACACCCGCCTGACAAGTACCGAGGAGAGCAGCTGAGAGGGACGGCCTGCATCATCACGTGCACGCCGCCCGCAGCCTCTGTTTTTTTTCGTAAGGCCCATGCTAGGAAGCCATCACTCTCAGTTTCGCTCGGGTGCACCAAGGAATTCCTTAAACGCCACGCACTTGATCGCGACAGCGATGCAGCTATTTTCAGTCTTGAGATTTTCCATCCGTGTTTTTGGTCGATCTCGTGGTTCACCTAGCGTTTGGCCGATCGACCTGCTCGAAAAAGCGGGTTTGCGACAGTCATAATTTTTCGCGAGAAACCGCCGCCGAGCCACGTGACGCTATGGTATGTAGCCGTGGGCGAGGCTGTCGCTCCGGTCGCCGCTCGTTGAAGTTAACGATGTATCGCCTCGTTGGTGGTTGTCGAGAACAGCCGAAACGGCGACGGGTCGCCTCGGGGACGTTCACCCATTAGGAATATGCCATATAGCATGCATGTTGAATATGCTCCGATCGATTCGAATCGATTGGATTCAACTTGCAGAAAAAAAAACAATTGGGAGATGTTTTGCAACCGATCGGATCAACTTTCTCTCGCGTCGAAGTAAAAATATCTCCTCGGTGACTCCTATTGTGACAAATCAGACGAAACTTCGAATTGATTCACGAAAAAAAAACGATTTATAAATGTGTCGATTTTAAACCCTCCCCCGTTAATACGGGCCCCAAAAATGCGCGTATTAGTTGTAGATCAATTCACACGGATCTTCAACAGATGGTTCTGTGTTGGAGGTTTGGAACCTGTGGTTCGCATTCAGGAATCGTGGTCCTTGTTCGGAATGTTCTCTCAATTTCCTTGCTATTTATCGATGCAATAGTAGTTCAGCCGCGTTTCTCGTCCGTTTCTGGTCCGTTTCGGGTCCGGTTTCGGGTCAGGGTTGCGTTCGCTAAATAGGGGTTGAGTTGGATCTACGTCTGTCTGTACCTTGAACCCTCCAACAGGAAGTGCTTTCTGGCTCGCAAAGCAATGAAACAAGCGAACAGCCTATACTGATTCTTGCTTTCGATTTGTACTATATACTAATAGGAGCTCAAACGTATTGCTGTGGATAATATATAGGTAGCTCTTTATGAGGTTTCCTATGTATATTAAAGGGGATTTCACTAAAAGGGGTACACCCCCCTATATCAATACAAAAAAGGGGACATCGATTGTCGCCGCCGGGTACGCCCATGTACTCTGTCAAATCGACTCGAAATTAAAAAATGATGCGTTTGCCACACTCACGTGGCACCTCCCTACCATCTCCAGCGTTTTGTTTTTTCATATGTTTAGCGGGTGAACGAGAACGATCAAACGGGGGTTGTGAGCATATCCCCCTTTTTGTTATGCCAACGCGAGGGTATCCCCCTTTCTATCTACTTAGTTTGGGAAAGTCCCCCTTTTTTCGTAACGTCCCCCTTTTTGTAACTATGCAGAGAGGTATCCCCCTTCCTGTGTCAAATATACCTACAATAGGGTAAGTGGCCACTCCATGTTCTGGTTGTTGTGGCACGCCCAACAGACGACGTCTATTAATAACATCGAAACAACCAACGGCCCATACCCAGGCAAACCTGGTCAGCATGTCAGCATACGGGATGTACTCCAGAAAGGCTATTCTCAGTACTCGGAGTACAAAATAGCCCTCACAGTGACAAAAAGAGGTTGGCACCTACCTAATACGAAGGGGTGAAAGTAATGTGTAAAGGTGTACATTTTGGTTATACTTACGAACTGTTTACACATACAATGTCAATGTGTTTACCTCCGGCGGCCCTACGGGTCGGCACCTGGCCGAGGGAACGCACCAAGGCCCACGCCCTCTAGTGCGCCGTACCACCACGTGCAATAAGCTTAACACAACTCGCTCCCTACTGTTTAAGCGTTTACGCGCTCCGCACCGTCTACCTCCATTTCAGGCGATATACGGCAGAAATGTGCACATGTTCAAACCTCGGCGGAAAATTTGTTTGACTAAAACAACAAGTTGATCCAACAGAAAATAAAACATATACAAGCAGAATAAGACCAGGCGGCACACCAACCAAGCAGCATGCGCCTGGTTAGGGTTTCGAATAAGGCTAGAGTTCCGGGTCAGTATGATGGCGGCTGCTAACCGAAGCTAAACGTAAAGTTTCTCGCCGTAGGGGATGAATGCCTTACACGCTTGTGACAAACATATACCAAGTCCGTCTGAACGTGCAGATTGTGCGCAGTTCACTCAACAAAGTGTCAATTTTATCATCGACACTAAGTAAAACAATATCATGCTCGAGACCCCCACAACTACTGTGACCTTTCAAAAGTGGGGAACGTTTCTGGGTTCCTCGCCGTAATTGATAAAGCTCGCTCCGCGAACAGGCGGCTCGATATCTGGACAACCTCCTGGGGATGGGGTAATTGTTTGAAAATTACAAGGTTTCTACAAGTTTACAGGGGCGCCCGAAATGTATTTTTTCGACACCTAACTATCTAAAATGCTCAGAATGGAACAGAAACCGAAGCACTGTGAGCGCTGCACTATGTAGAACGAAACATCGTCCAGCTACCACGGTGCTCCAATTGTTTTTTCATTGTGACCATTTTAGACAGTTACGAAGGTGTCGGATAATTACTTCTGCGCCCCCCCCTAGCGTTTACGTTAATTTTTGTACGTTTTTCACAGCAAGGTGTGATAAGTTTGCGTGGTGCCGAGCCAAAGGACGACAGTGGGAAGGATACTGGTACACTTATGGTTTTCCTCTGGGCTGCTTGCGGCGAAGGCCCTGCTGCTGCGCCGCAGCTTTTGGTCGATGTAATACTATAGGGCTTCCGATCTATTCTTTTTCCGTGCCAGTGTATTCGTACATATATTGTCGATTTGCACATGTACGGTCACAGTGGTACGTGGTGCTGATTTGCGCAGCAATGCACGTTCACAGCAGTGTGTTGTACGCGAAAGATTCAGGTGACAACATCAACTGGAACTTACACTTGACGTACCGCATACAGATTCCCTGCTGCCCTCTCGGTGGGGTGCGACAGTCACACTGCTGCTTGCTGCTGCTTAAAACTGTAGTATGCCACAAAACGAGGTTAAATCATCGGTGATGACCGAGCACAATGTGCCAACAATTCAGCCCGAACAACAGAGAGAGAAAGCGGGGCGTGGTAATGTGGCCAAACGCTGTGCCAGGCAGGTACCTGCTGCTGTCCTCTCAGGCTATTGGAATAGCATCGCTGCTGCTGATGGTGCAACACAACAGGTGGGGAGGAATATACTTTTGATGGTGGCGGTCGGTCTCATGGCGGATGTCGTCGGGAGTCGGGATAACAATAATAATATCCAGATGCATGAACCCGCACCTACTTATCCTCGTTGGTCGTGGTAGACTCCGATCCATGGGAGTAGCCATAACACAACCGCGGTTGTGCCACCTTGCACGCATGGTGCTGCCTGCTGCTCCTGCTTCTGATCGAGGGCAGGGTTGCAGCGATGTAGAAAACCCATTACAGTGTCGTCCTCGTATAACGGTCAATACCCGATGGGCTCCGCAGCAGTGTAACGGCACTGCTGTTTCAAATCACGGCTTTTAAGTAACTCGTAATGCAACGAATGACTATCGTGTGACTTGCGGAGACTTGGCATTCATGGTCGGTTTGACGTAATGATTTGCTTGCAACTTGTTGTTTGGCCCCATCCGCGAGCCCAGTGCCCGATTAACTCGTGCTGCTGTGCTAAGCGCCACCTTTAACGGAACAACAAACATACTTGCAGCCTGAACCAAATAGCCCGCTAACTAAACGGGCAGATTCTGACGCTCCACGCCTAGAAATGGGAGTTACCGCCCCGCGGATGGTTCGAAGATAACCTAAGAACTGGAAGAAACGCCTCAATCGCGATAAAGGTCGTAGGCGCTATGTTGAAAACAAACGAGTAAACACCTCCTGTCGATAACTAAATACAGAACACTCACCTGCACACAGTAAACGCCCCCCCCCCCGTAGCATTACTTATTGCGTTAAAGCCCACGGTCGAGCTGGCAGGTCTTTTGATCATCGAAAATGAAGCTGTTTCCGAAGCAGACAAAGCCATATTTTACACAGGAAACTTTATACCTGCAGTGTGGGTAGGTAGACAATTTGCGCCACAACTGAAAACGCAGACAAATTAAGACGCGGACAGAAAAGAAAAGATACTTTATATACTCTGGCCATGAAACATTACTGACACCCAGTCAGTCGAACCTCTACAATTATTTGCTCAAGACACGGACCATGTCTCAGCCGGCCTCCACGGTTTCTCACGAGGCACCCGTCGTCGCAACGGAAGCGGGTACAGTCGTCGCTGTCGAATAGGATTGTCTCCCCTTTCACCCCACTGCACGGGGCAATTCCAATGTCGAGAGCCAAAACGCAAGAGCCTGGTCCCCGCTGCACGGCTCGAGCTACAGGTGCAGCAACTGGAGGCCGCGGGGCCTCTCTGGTGGTCTCCGCTTTGCCGGAATGACGTAAGCTTACCGAGGAGTTGGTTGATCGTCAGTGGAATTATGGTGAAGAGTGCTTTGTCAGTTCCAACGGTTTGCGACAAAATCAGCACCTGCTGCCGCCTTGCTGTTGTTGTTTCGTATATCGTACTGTGACGCATGGGCTATGGTTGTCCGTATTGTACGTATGAAAAAGTAATATCTACGTCTTGTTTTTCATCCCGTTACAATAGAATCCCGGCATACTCTGCCTTACTCAGATACTCATACGGTACGTTTTTCTCACTTTGTCGCCAGAAGGGTCCGGTACTTTCTTCCCTCGTCGACACGCGTCGATTCTGGAGAAGATGTGATTAGGTATTGAGACGCGTGCTACGGTAGAGGTAGCAGTTTTTTGCTGAATCTTTTTCTGAACGATTGGGCTCCTTAACCCAAATTCGTCGGACTTTTGTTTTTTGTGACGAATAAAGTTTCAGAGTATACTTCGGGCATGATATTTCTCATCCGACAGCACTTTCAGTTTCCTCCAAAATCATTTTTGTCTGTGAGGTATGACGCTCCTTAAGTGAGGAGCTCAGACAAAACATGGTGCACCTCTAACGTAGCAGGCGTCTTGAGAGTTGGTCTTCCGGGAGGTTTTGGTGGCCGGCTCTTACTAAAATCGACCATGCGAAACGGAGCCATACCCTTCTGAATCCCAACCCCATGTCCGTCAGCAGTGCTTCTACTGTAATGCTTGTCCCAGACACAGCAGTACATGAAATAGTTAAATGAGGAATAAACAAAACACGTTGTAAAGAAAATGAGCCGCGGCTTTTGTTCATATATATCAAAAAGGCGATGCGGTGTAAGACATACCAAAATAGAGCTTAGCTAGCAAACAAGATTGGTTTGATCATGTTCAGAAATAGAAAGCGTTCGAGATCCACAAGGGGCACGAAATGGTGTTTCTATGGGAATACCGGATGGACTTAGACGCGCGGGCTCCGATATTCAATGCACCACCCAGGGTTGATATATATCCCCGACTGTTACGCTTGGATTTCCCCCCAAACATCGAACTACATGTAGATTTTCAAAGCACGCCGGGCTCGTTAATATGCGGAATTTCCGGTCATGTTTCCTTCAACGGAAAAAATGGTTTGCTCCGTTTCTGACTCAATACCTAAAGTAAATATCTCCCGTCGACCACGCATGCATGCCCTTTTCCCGCCCGTATTATTTTAAAGATGACCATGTCGTCAAACCCAATGCCAACACTAGCACCAAATCCTTTTTCTTCTGTCATTTGATGCCCTCCTTTCTTTGTGGTCACTACTTGCATTGTTACTGACATACCGAATATAGTATCAGGCACCAAAGTATATTTCATGTATATCCAGTATTTACCATTTTTCCCTTGTGCAACTGCATTCTTTACTGAGTTCTCCGTACACCGTGCTCCTCGTTCGTCAAAATCCACCAATCCACACTGTATACGTAGCTCAAGTCATCGAGTGATTTTCTAAACATTCCATCCTCACCGTTCCCTCGGACAATGAAACGTGTATTGCGCACGAACTTAAAACTTACATAGCTGGTAAATCGCTGGTATCTATTAAATTCGACTGAATGCGCGATCCGACAGCTGTTTATGCATACAGTAGTCCAAGACTATGAATAACTCATTTTTTGGATGTGCGAAAACACCGACGACCACAACAACAAGAACAAGAACAGCGATAAAAGCAATCGGCACAGCTGAATGGTGGCTTTTCGAGAATGCGCGAAACGAGGGCCTGGTGTCGATGGCTTTCTATCGTGTTACGTGTACGAGTACTGTGTCTTGAACTCCAGTGTTAAAATATAGAAATTCAAAAGTCTGTACCAAACCGCAGATTAATATACAATTGACGAGCCACACATACTCATTTGCACAACACTCACACAAGATGTTCGGCTGAGTCTTTGTACGCAGGCATTGCCAGATCGATGCCATGCACTAAACAAAGGCATCCTCGACAGCAGTTTTTGAATTCGAGGAACTTTTGAACGAAAATGCTTTTGGATCGGGGTCTCCCGTTGGGTGTACAACAGGGAAACATGAGTTTAGGGTGAACTCAGTCTTTGTGCCACTTCATTGGTTTACCTCTCGGTTGCATATCGAGTCATAAATCAATAAGCAATTCACGTCCTTTGGACACCTCTTTGGGAATACAAACAAAACACATGAGAGGGTTTGTGTGATCGACCGTCTACGAGGACCCTGAGTGTCCAGGAGTAAGGAAAATGACAAGCTACAACCCGTGCCGTACGACGCTTTGCATTGAAACTCGGACACCAGTTTGTGTCATCCCCCACAACCACGATGTAACCGTCGCCGTAATGGCCGAATATTTTCGAAACTGTTCCCCTCGCAGAGCGCCTTATCGATGTAACACGAAATATATACACATCCAGCCAATGCCCGCATTCAGTCTGAAGGACGCCTGCTCTACGTAACGGTGTAGAACTCCCCTAAAACGGCAGGTTGATAATTCTTCGCCCAGGCATTATTTTGCACACGCATCATGCCTAGTCCTCACACATAAGTGACATTTCAGCCCCTACCGGCCGCCTCACCCTTCTCGCCGCACGTTAATATCACGCTTATAAATTGCAGGACGAACCCGCTTTCCTTGCTGGCGGGCATTAGCAAGTTGCGTGTCTCGGTCGAATTCGCTTTTCTCCTGGCGAAACCACCATCACAAATCGCAGGGGTCAGCGTTCACGCACCTGTTATAGTGTGCGACGAGCTCGCACGATGACTCGCGAAAAAGAACTACGACAGTGGCACCGACGACACTGGAAGGGTTCAGTTCCAACTCTTTATGAAGCCGAAAGTGTTGGGGCAGCCGACTACGGCTCTTACGGCCGCCGTGTTCCGCACCCTATCGCGGCTGGCCTATGGTTCCTTTTCGCGGCAATCCTTGTGTCGCCCATTTTGGACGGTGTAGCGCGGACGACGGAGGTAAGGTTTGGTGTATTTGCCGCGCCGTGCGCCGCCGGGAACACTACCGCAGGGGGGTCGACAACGGTTAGTGTATTGGTCACGCCCACCACAGGCCTGGACCTCACGATGTTCAACTGCGAGGGCGGTGATTTTGAGGTCTTCTGGTCAGGCGTCGTCAACGTACCCGACACTATCTACATTGGCCTGGGCACGACAGTGAACATCATGGGAGATACCAGCCCCGTAAATACTTCCGATGCCGCGGCTGTCAATGAGACAAGTAGCACCATCAACTCAACCGGCGAGGACGGGGTAGATGATCTGATCGCAATGCTATCGATCCCACGAGGGCTGACCTCGGCCGCGGTGCGTGTTGCAACGTCGGACGTGTCTACGCCCGCCAACGAGAGCATCGGTTTGGGTCCAATATTTTTCGTCGACGGTGGGGAGCTTCTCCTAGAAAACATGGCCATTCGTGGGGGAGCCGTAATAAAATCTACCGAACACCCGGCCGCCAGTGGGGCCGCTATACACGCGCAAAATGCCAGTGTTACGGCCACGTGGTGCGAGTTCGAGGACAATTTCGCGGAGTTGGAGGGTGGCGCCGTATTTGCGCACGGTTCAACCCTCGTCGTGGTCAGCTCTGTGTTTAGGCGTTGTCAAGCGGGATTCCGACCGGAGGCTGGAGACGAAGCGTCAGCAGCAGGCGGTGGTATTAGTGTGAGTGAGCTGTCCGCGTTAAAATATTATCTTGATGGTGGATGTGTGTATAATATTCGAGTATTGTGTATTCGTGGCAGCCGTGCTGCGGCAGGAATCGCACCTTGCTTTGGCTCGAACATATTATACCTTGCGTTAGCTACCCGGTATCGTTGGAGGACTTCATGCGTATTTAGGGTTTTTTATCAAGGTCTATCGGATTATGTCTCGGTATTAGCTTGAACGCTTCTCTCCATAGCCGGATCGGACGGTGTAGATATCCCGTTAGAACCAGAGGGGTTTACCAAATATACGTCCTACTTGTACCGAAGCATGCGTCGAACATGGTGCAGGCATGAACAATCCTGGCGGTGTTCGAGGTGCTGTTTGGTTGCAGATTCAAACTGCGTGCGCCTATTTCGCTTGCATCTAACGTACGCGTTCCGGTCCGGAAATGTGCGGTTAGCTTTCGCAACTCTCTAAGCTATAGCCCGGGCACGGTCCATACCTTGTAATTAGCCGTGCGGGGGCACAAGGCCATCAACAGGATATCCGAAGGCCATTGTCCCTTCCGGGCCTGTGTTCTACGCGATTTTCTCACAAGAACGTGTCGTATGCCAAGGTTGTCTTCATATGAGCAATATTCAAATTGAAAACATTTCGTATTGGTCCCGCGGTCATACGCGGGCCGGATGATATGCCATATCAACAAAGACACCACTGGCGAAGTGCCCTTAGGCTATACATCGCACACGAAACTCATCGGTACGCACTTGATAACCTAGATATTTCCGGAGTTATATTATTGTCCAGTATGATATTAAGCGTCCCACCGGATCGGCGCCGCGTAGTATGTGAATGGTATAGAACGTATTGCCCGGTTTGGATATGCACAATATAGATCATGTATAACCACATGCAAGGGTAATTGATGAGCACGACTTTCTAAATGATGCCCAGCTCGCGGTGCAATATATGTTGTCTAACAGAACGTCGACCTCAGCACCTTCCCTCAGCCGAGAGATTGCAACGACTACTACCCGATTTCACAAGCACGAGGGGGATCCGCACGACCAACTTAACTCACCCCTATTGCGCTGCGCTCGTTACTTGCCCTCTCACCTTATTACCAGACAAAAGTTTAGTTCTACCGTCTGCCACAGTTAGCAGTGTCTAACACAACTACTGGCATCAGTTAGCACGGGAACCCCCGATTGTCAACAGCAATGGTCACTGTTTCAGTTGGAGATGGGCAATAGGTGGATTCTTCCTTTCTGACCAGTCAAGCGTGGGAACATGGTCGCCCCCCACGCCCAAGCCGAGATTGAATTGGCCTCGTTGCTGCATTTGATTCAAGAAACATAATATAACCCTTTTCCGATTACTTTTAACACGGAGTTAATCGACAGCCGGGGCAGTGCAAAGGCAGAGTTACAGGTATAATTATCTGATATCAAGGTGCTCCTCTCGAGGCCACCACTATACGGCGTTTGTGACCCCCACCCACCAATGTTAAGAAAATTTTCGGCTCGTGAATGTATGGAGGGGGATGGGGGGGGGGGCGGTGATCCCCGCGTGTTGGACGAGCTTTAATCAGCTTCTGACTGAGTAGTTTACACTTCTACGTCATGCCTTGTACCCAGCAAATAGCACTATGTCCCGCTGTCATGCCCCTCCCCGCCGCCGCCGGCCCGAACGACGTTGCCGATGACCGACAGAGCAATGATACGGACACATTCATTTTGGGCTGTCTCTTCGAGGATTGTTATGCGGGCAAGAAAGGAGGCGGTATGACTAAGAGGGCGGGCGGGAAGATGTCTGTGCTGCAGTCGGGTTTCTACAACAATTCTGCCGGCAGCGACAGCGTCAAGGATGGTGAGGTGTCGTTGTCGCAAACTTTAATTGGCATCGTACCGATGAATTTCACCGAACGTGGTGGTAGACGATATTTGAAACGACCTGTTGACACGTTCACCGGATCGGCTTGATATAAGTCGACGAACAAACGGAACAGAGCCAACATAGTATCGGAAGTAATGGCATGCCTGTCAGTTCTTCGTTGTGCACATAGATAGGACAATGGTACTGGCTTTCGGGCTGATGTTTGTTTTGGCGCTGTCAGGTCACTGTTAGCCCAGCTTGATTGTACTCGCTAATCGATCCGTTATCCGCTCTACAGCTACATTGGAGCTCCCAGCCCTCATCCCGGCAGCCATGTCCTTACACGGCTCTAGACCATCCTTCATTGTGCCATGTCAACGAAGCACGCAAGTGAGGCGTAAACAGTAAAATATCCGACAACGCAGGATTTCACAACACAATATTGACGCCACGTGTGCTTTGCGCACCAAGTCGTGCCCCGATATTACCCCTCTTTATGTATTTGTCGGCACCGAATGCATGCTTCTTGTACCACTACACAAAGACACAAGTTTCCATCTGTTTACGGTGTATACCTTCACACACATAACTACGACTTCATCGACATCCCTCAAGGTCTCTTAAAAGAAAGGGAAACGTTTGAGCTAACGAGCACGTCTGTGTTCGCGTTTTGCCGCGCGATGTGACCCCACTTTAGACCCTGAGAGTGGCAGTTATGACGGCAAAATTCCTTGATTGCGGCCTCGGACGATGATTAATGGGAACGTTTACAAATGTAGAGTCTTGACCTTAATGCAAGGAGGTTGAATGACAGACGCCCAGCAGAACCTTGGGTGTGCTTTGTAATGCCCGCACTGCCCGTAAATGCCTTCGGAAAAATATGTTCGTGTTTCGGTTTCGCTCTAATCTGGCCGCGAAAGGGACGCCCATGCGGTCATGCAGAGAGGACATGCGGGAGAAAACAGATACTAGGGGTGATTGTTTGCCCCGTTCATCCATGCACCACTTTCTTTTAACATGTCCCAAACACCGCCAAGAACGCAAGTTTGACGAACGTCCTGCGCTGTAGTTTTCACCCCTCCGCGCACGTTGTACAAACATGCCGTTAAGTTGATGGCGAGATAGGTGACGATACACTACTCTTGTTTTTCACTGATCACCACATGTAGACTCAAACACTCTCCTGGGTATTTATCTCGAAGGTCCACCGAATACACCAAGGTCTGACGCTTACACACACGCCCGTCTCCGCTTCCCGCCTTGGATCAATACCAAAACGCGCCATGTATGTACAGCGGCGGAGGTAGGAGAAGCCGGCGCCATGTCAATATCAATGTGTGACCTATCGTTCGATGGCCAAGACGGCTGTACCGTCAACGACACAGTTTTCGCCTACAACCATGTCGCACGGAAGGGGGCCGCAGTGAACATCGCGACAGGACCGTGGCCGTCGCGCGTAAAGTTCAACCGCTGCACGGTGGCCAACAATACGGCGGGGGAGAACATCGAGGACGACCCGCAAGGGGAAGGGGGCGTCCTCAACGTGGCTCCGGGAAACTGGCTTCTCCTGGCGGACAGCCTCTTTGAGGACAACAATGCCGGAAACAAGGTATCTTGGATGCGTCCTAAATATGAGCACGGAAAGGCGGCGGTACCTGTCGGTTTATGTGCTGTCGAAATGAATTGTAGTACAACTCCATTAGTGTTGCAAACAATGTTAAGTATGTTGACTGTGCATATCTTTGTTACTTGCATTCCCAAAATCAGTTTACGAGCGAAGTACATGCGGAATTCCACTAGGTAGGTACGTGCTGACGTGCGGGCGTCCTTGAGTAAGCAATGTTCGGATGCAAGGCGCAGAGCCGCTCGAATCGCGTGGAAAGCGCAGTTACCTTAGGTGTATTCCCGTGCCGTCACCATGCGTCGATCGCTCGGCGAACGACCGTGCCAAAGAAAGGTGTGGTTCCATCATGGATTACATTGCTTGATCATTTCGAGCTCAAGCGCGTGCCAATGAATTGGACTCGTGGCTCCGGTTGGAGTTGCAACGAAGGCATTATAGGCTTCCTCACACGAAAAACTCCGTATGTACCTCACACAAAATCGATGTTCGAGAAAAATACGCCCATGGTGCATGGTTTGGCCTGCTACTGCCGTGTTTTCTTACAGTAGTAGTTGTGCACCGAACAAAACTGTGCAACCCGACGGGGATACCAGGTGGCCAGCCGGACCAGGAGCTCCAAATGTCCACGGCTCGTCCGGCCCAAAGGTGGTGCTCATTTTTCGTGAAAGCGTCAGTTGCCTGCTTTCTCGTATCGTAAGGGACAGAATCTCCGAATAACGCGAGGCTCCTATCCAAAACCCCAACAATAGTGTAGCACGAGCAACTCTTTTAGTCCGTTTGAGGTGTACCTTTGGTAGTCTTGTACACACAACGGGCGAATTGCTGTCTACTGTAGATCACCGAGTCTACCTCCGCCGTGATAAGGTGTTGTGCCAGATCAGGAAATGCCGTAGCAAGGAAATCTGACCTGGTTCGTGCAGATGATACGAATCTCACGCGGCGAGATGAGCTAATGTGGATTGTACGGGTCAGGAAATCTGTGTTCCTTGGTATATCGCTATCGAAAAAGTAGAATCAGATTAGTGCATCCGATGTGCTGCCGTTACCTTCACTGTACGTAGGCACAGGGTTGATTGGTACTGTAATACCAATCGATGCAGGGTGCGCGTTGTTTCAGGGGTCGTACGGTTAGGCAAACACCTCATTTTCAGCTGACAGGGCCAGAGCTTCTGCTCAAGAACACCAGGGTTACCCAACATATGTTCCATGTTTCAGCATGTTATTTGTTTTATTTATAGGCTGAATGGGATTGCTGGTCGGTGTTAGCGTGCAATTTAGATCAGCATCAGCGATATGGTGGTGTGTATGTAGATCCTCAAGGCCTTCACCCTCAGAATATTGCGTACACTCGTACTAGAGCATGAATCACCGCGGGGCACGAGAATAAAGACGCCGCGGAAAACGGAGCTTGCAGATATGCGGGAAATCGGAGGCTGCGGATTCTGTTCCATGGTTGGCGCTCAAATAGTCTGCGATTCCACAGAAAATGATGTATTCACTTCTCCGTGCAATTTGCTATCGAGTTCCGATATTTTCTTTGGAACCTTGCGTAGCACGTGAGCACAGATGTTTAAGCCATAAACGCAGAAAGAGCGATACCAAAATCCAACCACGTTTGGACGAGAGGTTTTGGACTCACACCTCAAAGAAACTTGAACATCTCTCTTCTCACCCCTTTGTACCGTTCGAACGTGAAATACGGCAACATCGATAAGGGCGGGGTGGTATCGCTTTCGTCCGGAACAGACTGGGAATACGACCCGGGCTCCACGTTGATCTTGAGGAACTCAACGTTCAAGGCAAACACCGCCGATGCGGGCAACGGGGGCGTTGTCTCCCTGGCCTCGTTCACGACTCTTGTCGTGGCTGGGGATGGGAATGTGTTCGAAGGGAATACGTGCGGCGACGATGGGGGTGTCTTCGGCGCGACGAGCGACACAAACATCACCGTTGAGGGAGGCGTGTTCAGGGAAAACCAAGCTGACGTGGTGGGTGGGTGCGTGGGTTCCGTCGTCTCATCAATAATATGTTGGTCGGTTTGGCACGAAAGGTTGACATAGCAAACGTTCCCCCTGTTCCATCCTAAACTGTGTCTAGCATGTTTTAAATCTGCCTCCTTTTGTTTGATTGATTTAATTTGCGCGAAGAAAGCGCTGCCGTCCACAGTACTAAATACGCCCTGCCTGTGTGCGAGCGTGAGGTCCACCCGTCGAAAAGTCAGCCGTACGGATGTAAAGAACACAGGTCAAAGTGTTCTTGTCGATAACTCTTCAGGGCGCAGGGTAGCAAACGCAGAAAACCAAACATACGAGGGTGCCGTTACCGTGCGTCTGACTGTTTCCATCGGAATCGTTCTAGCTTGAGTATGGGTATCATTCTGAACATGTAGCCAGACAACGGCATCTTGGACCTGTTCCCCACGACCCAACCAGGCCATGTGGATATTCAATTTTTCCCGGTGTTCGGTCGACTTGAAGGTATTTTTCTTGAGGGGAAATCGTCAATGTATCCATCGCTAGGCGCGCGCTACACGTGAGGTACCAACGTTGGGCGAATATATATTGTTCGGCTGACTAGTAGTACACTCCCGTACTGGACAGCAATATATATTGTCGGAATTCAGTTGGAGATTAATTTCGTCTTTGGTAATCAACCTGACCCATGGTGTTTCTTAGCGGGGTAAGCGTTGCGGGTTCCCCAACGTCCGTTTAATGCCGAAAGGTAAAGTCCACGCACGCATGGAACCTCTTACATATTTGCTTCTAGGGTTATCGTAGCACGCGAAAAAGTAAGTATGCACAGAGTTCCAAACGCGTCTGGTTGATCGCTCAGGTTTTCCACTCGCCGCTTCGTGTAGGTATGCATTGATATCACGGCAGAACCTCAGTGACCCGTCTTCAATCTACTTGCCGAGCAATATAGAACATTCGGTTAAAGCGCCTTCCATGTACCCTCGTTCTTCTGGTCTCCCCTGCTGAACGAAAACCAAAAATAGGGTGGGGGTGTGGTGTGGACCAAAGGAGCAGTGGAGGTTCAGGGTGGGCTGTTCCATGATAACAGGGCCAAGGACATCGGCGGTGTGCTGTACTCCGCCGACGGGAGTTCCACTCTCCTCGCTGGAGGGCTGTTTGAAGGAAACAAAGCTACCGATGGAGGCGTTGTTTACGCAGGGTCGGATTCTCAGCTGTTTGTATCATGTGGCGAATTCCTCGACAACGAAGCGACCAACCGTGGAGGCGCGTTATTCGTCAACGACGATGGAATGTTGGAGGTGTGAATAGAGCGTGTGGCGACATTTCGGTCGTTGCTGCGTGCAGAATCTATCTATGAAGATTATGTTTTTTATAGTATGGAGCAGTTTTTTATCATGTGTTTGACTGAAAGTTTGAGGGCGTTGCGTCGTTTCAATGAGAGTCGGCTGCATTTTTCATCGATAGATGCTATTGTTGATTAAAGCAGCCTACGTACAACAACTGTAGTTCACAAAAACTATTGCGATGCTGAAGATTTGACGAGGTATGAACTCTGCCGCTTCGGAAGCTCTTTTTGTTTATTGGTGGAACATAAATAACATCTTTCGACCGCAGCAGCAGCAGCAGTAGTTTGTTGTGGTATGAATAGTGTGCATTTTAGTGTATTTATATTCGATAAGACCTGAATATCAGCGCGTCATCATCCCGTATGTCCTTCTACGAAAACGGGCCACGCGGGGTGCGGGCGAGCGCCTTAACTACTGTTGGTTTCAGTTGACTGGTTGACATGTAGTCTAACATGATAACACGGTAACACCGAGCCCGGATCGCCCTGTCGCGACCACCGCAGCACTCCCGATAACAGAAGAAAGGTGGCCTGCCATAGACTCTGAACCAAGCGAAGCAACTTAGCTCTAGCTGTGCTGATGATATGGTACAATCGTACCATTTGTTCCGTAAATTAAAAAGCCCTAGTTTAAATAAACAAACAAAATTGTACCTGGTCTTTTAAACACGGACAACATAGTTCTGTAGTACGTCGTCATTGATTGCGCTTTATCTTTCTACTGCAGCCGCAAAAAACATTACGTGATTTATGTACAGTATATACAGTAGGTAAAATAGTTGCTTTGGTCTATGTTTTTCACAAGAAACAAGTATCAATACATCAGCACGAAGTATGTCGTCCTAGAACACAAGGTGCGTTTGACAATGGGCGCACGTCCGTACAAATATTACCAGTTGACTTGACACCATGCAACCGCGATGATAAAACGCCAACGCCGATCTAGTCAAGACGGCACTACGTACGGACAACGGCTAGAAGGTTAGAAGGTGACATCTACGGTACGCTTTGGAAACAAGAGCAGCAGCAGCAGCAGCAGTTGTGTTGGATGTTGTCGCGAATAGTTTTGTTTCACGTCGTCTAATGTATATTGACTGCAGGATACTTTCTACGTACTGTTTGTATATGTGTTTTCTGTCTGCGAATGAGAATTAGTATCGAATTTTAATTGCTTCCCACGTTTTCAGGGTCCAGGCTCGTTCATTGCCTGGCGGTCGTGGGTCTTTGTTACGCTGTGTCCGGAGCTCTGTCGCCGTACTTCATATCAACTTGACCGTCGTCGTAAACCTTGAGGAACAGCTGTCCTTTTACACTTGCGAAGCACCTCGTGAGCACGGCGACTACAGCATGAGCAACCAGACAGTGCCACAAGGACAAGGAACAGTAGCAGTAGCAGCAGTAACAGCGCGAGTATTCTGCTGTAGTCAATATCGGGACACGTACCAGGGACAAGAAGCCAAAACCAAATCGACAGAAGACAGTACACAGCAGTAGCAGAGATCGTCAAGCCCAGTACGATTTTCTACTACTGTGTCGATATATACAAGAACCGTTGGGTATTGAAGTCAGCTTC
This sequence comes from Saccharina japonica, assembly GCA_008828725.1. Taxonomy (NCBI): domain Eukaryota; class Phaeophyceae; order Laminariales; family Laminariaceae; genus Saccharina; species Saccharina japonica. The sequence goes on from MEHQ01000666.1 coordinate 172,808, forward strand.
CAAACCGATCCTACATTTCAATACCGTGGACAACAAAATGCTATGATAGAGGTTGCGCTATGTTTTGTTGCGGAGACGCCACACGTGAAGTAATCCCTATGAGTACCCCTCGCATACACGAAGGTGAAACTCGATGGACGACCTCAAGGCCAAGATTGCCTAGCTTCTGCAAAAACCTCAGAAAGAAAACCTAGACGGACACTCCGACGACTTTGAAATGTTCAGAATCCCGGCTTTTCTGACAACACTTGATTTAAATATGAAGTGCAACCCCTATTGTAGAGTATACCAGTTTTTATTATGCCAGTATGATGACGCTTCTGCGAGAAGTAAGCCTACCCGTTTTTTTTCACTTCAGCGTTCAATTTTAGAGTATAGCGCCTATTCATGTGGGCACTCCGCACTTTGATAAACGAGCATACGTACGTAGTCGTTGGTGCCGTTGTTGTTGTGGCAGTTGTTGATGGTGCTGGTCCTGCTGCTGCTGCTCGTGGTGCTGCTGCTGGTGGTGCTGGTGGTGCTGGTGCTGCTGCTCCTGCTTTGCAGTATATGAATGCCTCGCAGCTGCTGCTTTGCAGTATGTTGACGCACTGTTGCTCCCAGATAACCCTTAGAGGTTGCGTCACTCTCAAACTTTTGTGTCCCCTAATGTATGCCAAAATGTAAATGGGCTGCGCAAACATGATTCTCCTCGAAGTCATGCTTCGGGTGGAATAACAAGCCCTTCTTGCTAGGAGCTCCGATATTATGGCACAACCCTGAAAAAGGCTTTTCTCCCACTCGTTCATACATAATGACCAGATTACCGGAGGCAGCTTTAGCGAGAACGAGGCCGACTTCGGAGGATTCCTTTACAAAGAGGGGGAAGGGAATGTCTCGTGTATCGGAGCGGTGATATCGAAGAGCACGGGCGTGGACGGCGGGGCCATCTATGCCGTCAACGAGGCGATACTGGAATGGGCTTGCGACCTTAATGATAACACCGCCTTAGCCGGCCCTGCCATGTGAGGAGATGGCTACCTGCGGTAGACGCGTTTTACGATGGACGTGGCATTTGTGAGACATCATATTTTTCACCGACCATGCTTTTCCACCCAATATCGTTGGTATTTCATCAGTGCATTTACAACATTATTTGTAGCACGCTTAGGCTGTGGGGCTGATAATGGGTTTGCACGTTTTCTTGTTTTCGTCTCAAAATAGGTCATGATGTGACTGATCGAGTCTCTCTGACGAAAGCTTCCTTTCAATGGGGGTGTTGTACCGCTATTTAACGTAGGACGGGTCCTTGCCACCTTTTGCTTGCAAGCAAACGCATTTTTCAATGGTACTATCGCGAGTAACGCCTACTTCGCACGTGACGAGCTCCACACCCCCACCCAACAACCAATGGTACTTTAAATAGTTGGTATTGCCGAGCCCAATTATTAAACACTGAAATGATCTTGCAAGTAGCGATATTACTGTAAGTACACATCGGAATGTGCAAATTCGGTTGTTGCGTAGCTTCTCTGTCAACACGCCTGCCGATGAGATACGTTAAGGCTCCAAATGGAAGTCCCTTGCCGTATGCACGGATTTTCCCTAGTCGCAAACATTTGTCTTTTAGGCGAAATCACAATCCAGTGGCGAACACTAACACACGGGTTTGGCCTGCAATGAATCATGTATATCGGAGTCCAGTTATACATGATTTCAACAAACCATGGTATTTACTGCCACAACCTGTAGCTCAAGCCTAAATATATCGACTCCCATGCCTCCCTATAAACTATCTCCTCTTGAGTGAACTCTATTTTTTTAAGTTGTGGAGTGTAGTTTAGGAGCTGGGCAGATACTCGTCGATGGCGGGTATATGGGCCTACAATGTCTACCCCATTGGTAGCACACGCGCGTACCCGTGTGATATGTTTCGACCCAGTTAAAAGGTTGCAGTCTGCGTGCGGTAGATCGTAGTTTTCCTGATTTCCGATATACGGTACCCAGGCAATTGGGATGTTTTCACGTTGTTTGACGAGGAAGGAGATGTATATTGTTTTTCTCTATGTCTTCAGAGCAACGAATACGTCTATCTACTTGTCGGTAAACGAAGAAACGATCGGACTCATACCTTCGGCAAATTATTTATCGACGTACCCAACGACTAACCCATACCGGTATACTGGACTCGCTGACGCTACGCATCAGCAAGATTCGGTCGGATAGGTTAACAATAAATCCCGCTTTTAACGAATGTCGTTGGCGACTAGTACTTGTTGTCATCGCAAGATGACACAACTCGGCCAACCCTATTGTTTATAACCAGGTCTTGTTCGAAATAGGTTTTCAGTCGCATTTATCCTGTCGCGAGCGAGATAGTTGCGGAAGTACTGCGTAGAGTAAGACCTCGGCGAAGTTAGCGTACGTATAATACGGGTATTTAAAACGATACAATTTGCTTCCGAAAAGGTAAAAAATCCCGATGGCCGGTGTGGAACCGTTCTGGTGTTCGACCAACAGTACCCTTAGGTAGGTTATCGCAATTGTGTTTCTTGGGCGTCAATATTTGCGCTGCGCTCTGCCGTGCTGAAATATTTACTGCGCTGCATTAACGTATCGCTGCTCATCTAATGAGCTGTACGTTATAGGGGGCGCAGTCTTGAGTACATTATTGCGCTGCGTTCATGGTGCATCCTGCGGTATGTGTTTATCAGACGTCTGTGAGGCTCCTCCCAAACGGTCTATCTACCTTCATACAGAAACCGGGTGGTTTGAAAAAATAAACTCCAAAGGCAACACGATGGATAGCCCCATGACACTAGGTATACGCCGAAAGGCATGGAAGACGTTACCGATATCATGGCTTTGAGGTCGTCCTTTGGTGAAAGGCTCTGTCGATCAAACACAAAACAACTGCCACAAACGTTCGCTACCTCTATCGCAGCACTCGTCTGATTATAAACGTGTTGCCGTGGACTGGACCGGGTGTACGGTAGAGAGGCCGTCCGCCTGCCCAGTACCATATTGAAGCGACCCCGGCGAGTGTTTCTCGAGTCTCACTCGCAATCTACAGTTAACCTATTTGGTGGGCGCAGGGCAACGAGCGACGAATGCGTCGAGGGTATCACGATCTAGACCATCTGAATCGCAACTTGCCGTTTCGGGATGCTGTGCAGTACGTAGTTTACAGATTCCAAACCAGGAAACCCGATCGCACTCTCGGATAACGTCGCACTTACTGTTCCAAATCAATGTTAGGGCTCAACGAATTCGTTTTTCAACATGAACTTCCTGCGTTATTTGATTTCTAGATGTTGTGGTCACACAAATGTCAGCTGGTTACGACATTGGCGGTTGATTGCCTAACACAAATGTCGTTGTCGCGGCTACAGCCCGTGCTGACGACAGTGCTTTAGTACTTTCTCATGGCTCATTACGAGTGACAAAAAGTTGTGGTGTTGGTCAAAATGCCTTATATAATAGTAGCACACGGTAGGTTAACGTCAATGATCAATACATTACTAACATTGCGTTAATATGTTAGCTCGTATTCAAATTTTGTTGGAACACAAGTTACCAAATAGTGTATGTCCCCAATTAAACATCAAAATATGTTCCTGGTGTTGTTAGCTTGCGCGTGCGGGTATTCGGATGACAGCCTCGACTGGTGTTGTACTGCCGTTTTAAGTTGAAAACGCACTAGTGGGATTTCCTAAACTCTTTATGGGGTTTTGTGGGGACCCCCCTACCCATCACCCGTTTTGGGGGTTAAAAATTATACGAGTACAGACGTTTGCTTTCCGGGGATGATAAGCTATCATCCCCTTTCGGGATATTGTTGGGGGTTCCCCCGCGTGAGATAGGGTGTATTGAAATCCAGTCACTAATGGACATTTCGTTAAGCCGCGCCCCTGCTGTAAGTGTAAGACTAGGAAAACATGTCATGTATCCTAAAGACAAAAACGGTAACATAGGGATATGGTGTTACAGCAATGCAAAATCCCACCGTAACGTAATAACGTAGCATTACGTCCAGCTGTTACATAGTATTATGTTATAAACGTATTTTTACACTTCGACCGTCAACGCGAGGAAAAGGCGAACCAACTTTTTTACCCTTCGCAGCGTTTAAGTAAAATACTAACATACTGTCACGCCGCGAGCTGCTCCGACGTTCACCTATCGGGCCTTAACGAAGAACGAGGAGGCCTCGAATGGCGTTCGAATAATAGAATATTAGTGTTACGGAAATCACTAACCCTTAGTGTTACGTTATTCAGGGCGTTATGCCCAATACTACCCTGAACACTAACACGAACTAAGGGGGTTATACCCAGAGCCTCACACATCAAAACATTGACTTTGAATTTTTGTTTAATTGACATTTTTTATCGCAGTGTAAGAAAGATTGACATCGTGCCAGTCTGGAAAAAACATAATCTTGCGTGACGATGTCAGTACGCGTATCGTTCACGGCGTAGCGCTGTGTTACCGTACAAGGGCCGCCGATATCAAAACAAGACTTAACATTAAATCGTTATAGCGTTCGCTGAGATGCATATACCACTTTCCTACCGCACTATGCTGTTGTTCTTGCACTACTAACACTATGGTAGGGGGTGGGCATGCCGCGGGGGCAGGTCCCGTAGTTTAGGCATGTGATATCCGAGTGTGACGTTATCTGAGGTGTGAAAGTCACCTATTACAGAGTATACTTGTCTACAATTTATTTTCCTGGACATTCTATATTAGTATGGGGGGCCAAGTACCTGTGAAAAGAAATCCATGGCGGTTTAATCATGTAAACGATACCTATACATCTTAACATGTACTACATTGTATGCTAGGCACGAGATAGAGTAAAAGTTTTGAGCATGTATTCGACCACCCTTCGATATCCGTGACCAATGAACCAAATATTTATATACGTGCCTAAAAGTATTTGAATATTGCGCGTTACTCTTATCCAGTTACGCTCGGGACGACACAACCGTGATTCTTCGGGGGGTTTCCCTGGTCGACAACGTCGTCGCACGCGGCAGTGTTGTCTTTGTCGTCGATGAAAGCAATCTCGAAACGTACCAGGTGCGAACAACATCTACTTAGTGTATAGCTGATGGGAATTCATGCTCCGACATTTATTGTGCTTGACGGCTGCCTCCCGCGCCCCACAGAAGGCGCTGTCCACACGACGACGGCGTATCACGCCGGGTGCGTTGTGGTTGCGTGCGCAAACGCGTGCTAAAATGTGGGCAGCATTGGCTGACAGAACAGTGTACCTGGTGTTGAGGATTTGGTTTGTGAACCGACGAACTATGCGCTATCGTTTGCTGTTTCATCGTTCATCGATACAGCTCCCTCAGGCCGATTGATCTGCCGCCAGATTGCGCGCACACTGTTTTTTGAAGCCGTCGTTATACATCATAAATACAGCCCTGTCAGTTAAGCGCCTAACATACATACTCGGTGCACCCTTTTTGATACATGTCTCATTGAGATCTGCCCGATGCACCCCACCCATAACTTGGCAAAACGAATAACAAAATGAATACTTTCGGCGTCCTATGTAGGCATTTCGAAGAACAGTCTTGTAAACAGGAATGACACTCCAACGATAAGGCACGTTTCGTACGTCGCGTGCCTTACTGGGCGACTACTCGGTGCCCTTAAGGAACCCCAATCAGTCAAAACAATGGAGTACTCGACTTAGAAGACAAACACATCTTGGTCAGCTACAGAGCGTAATCTGTCAGAACTTTGAAGTAACTGCCTCTAAGGCCAAAATAGTACTAACCGCTGTCGTAGCACGGCGCGTCTATGCTGCACAAAGCCTCCCGGCGACCGTTGAGTGGATACTAATTCCTCCCCGATCGGCACCAACACTGACCAAGATGAGTGACAATTCAAACGTAATTACGAAGGCAGGTGTGTGCACAGGAGGGAAACGCCGGCCGTATTTCCCGATGTCTTGCGCTTTTGATGCTGCTATGTGTTTGACCGACCCATGTATCAGCGGCTGTCGTCATACCGCAAAACGTACGTCACGATTTCTCAATCGCGGTCATGATATTTACTGCTGTATTGGGAAGTTTTCGTTAGGCGATGCACGAAAGCTCTTATGCACAGCAATGAAAAACATTCCGCCCAGTCGTATGACTTGGACATCGGAGGTACATACTCGAGCATCGCATGCTATGGTTCCCCGCTTGGGAATGTAATACGTCTCTGAAGCAGATACAAATGCTGTTGTCCGGCGTGGTACTATGGCGATTTGGGCGCAGGTGGAGTTTAAGGATACGACGAAATCGTCGGATATTTCAGCCGTTCAAGTGGACGAGAAATCTTCCTACAAGGCCGAGGACACCTCCTTTGTCGGCTTCCAGGGAGAGGTTGGTCAAATCGAACGTACACGTTCCGTGAACCTTCGCAGGGACGCGATATATATACATGATATGTGGCACTCTAAAACCTCGCTTTCGAGCGCTCTATGTACGGAATTTTGACGTGGTGCAATCGCCGGCTTTCGACTTCTCTCACACAGATGGAAGCAATGCGGTACGGCCTTCCTAGCGCTCTCGGTGTCCGAGGTATTGACAGGTAGCAGTGTCAGCTCTTGTACATATAGCATGTGCGCTTGCTGGAATCATAGGACTGCGAGGTGTGGTAATACTCCCTGTGTGAAGACCAAGCACTACAAACACAGCCGGACCGCAAAATGGGGGAGTACAAGCCCGTTTGCCTTTTGAATCCGAAACTCGTACCCCGAGCATCGCCATACGGTGTCTCAACGCAGTAGCAGCATGAACTAATCAACCATCAGGGCTATTTTACTGGACCGTAGACACTGTTCGGTCCCTCTAAACAATGTCCAGCTGTTTATCGACGCCGCACAATGTTTGTATTTTACAGGCCGTTGTCTTCAGCAAAGGCACACTCTATATGGACGACTGTGACTTTAGCGGTACCACTGCCTCTCAGCTCGTCTACACAGAGCCAGACTCGATTGCAGTGATCAGGAACACCGTACTGGGAGACAATAATTGTGAGTCGCGCATGTCGTGATTTCAAATTGAGTGTGTTCCCCAATTGTGAGTGCTGCGTTCCTTTGATTACAGCCCGTCTGTTGTCATGCATTGACCCACATTCGCTCTCAAGTAAATACTGGTGCTTGGACGGCCGGGATGTTCGTGTATGCCACGTGTGTTTGGAGTACGGTAAAACCGTTTTCGCTGTTCACCCCGCTTTGTTCTGCTCTTCATAATGTTGCTTATACTCGCCCACCATCCTCTCATACCCCGCGTATGTATGTCATTCTCTCTCTTTGTCCTTCTCCTTACATTCGCTCCCTCTTTCCATCATCCTCTTGCCATGCCCTTTGCACTCTGCGGACAACTCGGGCCACGGAAACTACTCTGGCGCGACACAGATTTGTCTCTCGCAAAGGAAAGCTCGTTAGCTGTAAAACTTCCCACAGCCGGATTGTTGACCAACGCCAACGTCACGTGCCAAGATGACGTCAATGGGGAAGAATCTTCATCGTCAGACTCGTCTGATCCTACTTATATTTGCGCCGAGGGTTCTCTGTGTCTAGAGGGCGACCTGGGCGTTTACTGCGGGTGCTACCAACAAAGGTCAACCATGGAAAAGGTGACCCTTTAGAAAAAGCGGACGACTGGCTTGTACCGTTGGTCGGGTGCATAATGCGATACGGGTAGCAACTACTAGTTATCAACGAGGCTCCTTACTTGGCTATCTGCTGTAAGGTATGAGACCTCTACACTGTTAGCGAGGAAGCAAAACGTTTGATGCTGGGCAACACTCAACGTGACGCGCTGAACAATCTCAACACCCACAGCAGGTGTGTCACTAACAACAATGCGCCGCAACAATGGTACTCTTTCGACAGAGGGTTAAGGAACCTGACGAGTTCCCCACATGTTCGTTCTCAAGGGTCGCACCTATATCACACGTGGTATCGACGATAATTCAGTTTCCATCTAGCTGAGGTACTGCTACTGGTGGACACCTAACCTGACGGGCATGCCCAATATTTTTATATTTTCACGAAATGGGAAGTATATGGCCTGATGAGTAGAAGGAAGCGTGCCGTGTGCGCTCGCTCGAAAAGCGCCTGCACAAGCCGTTGATAAGAACACTCTAGTACGTCTTGGTGAACAAGTAGTTGATCGCTCATGCTTGCGAGCGGTTACTGCGAGTTTTTGTCGAATTTCTTTTTTTACGGGGCCTAACGAAAACCGGACCCGTTTAAAGGTTTGCGCCTCTATACCAAGACAACGCTTCATTCACCAACGTTGTACCAGAATTCCCCTCTGTGTTTGAGTCGTTGAACGATAGAGGAACGGCCTTGATGTTTTGCTGAATGCATTCCGATTTGCGAAGCACCTATCTATACAGAGGAACTACCAGGTACCTGGTGTCCAAGCAGTGTTGGCGATATGATTCATTGCACACCTGGGTCACAAGACTTTTCATTCGGTTTTTATGCCGAAGTAAGTTGACAGAAATAGTTTTGATTAACGCATGGAGCTTCTCACGTGAGACGACCCATGAAACCAGTGCCAACCGGAGGACCTCAGCCAGTCAGACCATATTACACGAATATCATGGTACCCCTGCTCCGGCGTGGCTGACGCGAACAATATATCTGAGACTCCTTCCTACTTCAGGGGCCTCATGCCCCACCAACACCTGACTTTGAAAAAATGTATTGGCTTCACCAGCTGTATAGTGCAATGGCTTAGATGCACAACGAGCAATACAGAAACAAAAAATGAGACAATAAGTTGTAGGTCTGTTGGGTAAGGTGTTGGGTCACGAAGAAGCAACACGGCCAACGATCAGCACTACTTTAATTGTGTGTCGCTGTTCGCGCCAGCTGCGGCGAGGGTTCACGTGAATCTGCAATTGACATCCCTCAAAATCGTGATACTGACCTTTTTCCGCTGCCCCCTCCCCAACGCTTTCACTCCCACGCCGTATATGCCCCAACACACTGTTTGGACCAGAGATGCGCCGATGGAGATGCTGCCGCGCTGCACCTCGATCGTCCAAGTGATAGTAATGAGACCTTCTTCCCAGACATGCTCGAGGGGGACCTGGTTTTATCGTACAACGTACCTGCTAGCAGTTCAGCCATGACAAGCCCGAGCGACACTGGAATCAGCATCAGCAGCAACGTTGGAGGCGAACACGCGGAGGGAAGTGCAATCAATATTCAGGATGGAAGTCGAAGCGGTGTGATTTGGATCGTATCAGCGATGCCCCAGCTATTTACGTCCGGTGCAAGTATGATGAGCTGGACCATATTTCCGTCGTCCGGGCTGTTACTTCCGGGAAAGAGGTGCGTGCGGTGCGACAGAAAATGGTGTGCACGCTCTGGTAGGGGCCCTTCCACCACGCGCTGCTCGACCGTGCGACCTGGTGCCCCCGTCTAGAGCCCATCAAAAACGACCACATTTGCCGCTTTTTGCTCCTAACCGGCGTGTACCCCGTTTTTGCGAACACGATGGTATACCCGAACAAACGCGAATGTCTTATTATCTAGAAATAGGCGTTTACGTATGGTAAAGGGCGCATTAAAGGCTCCTACGTCAAGTTTCTTTGACACATGTGAAATACCGCTCTCACGTCAGTCTGTTTAATGTTGCATACTCGGAGTTCGGGCACTGATTCCTGTGTCAAACCTACCAGATAACCTCGAAAGAGTACAGTTTATACTGCTCTAGCGTAAGTTATATACGCAACGGCGCAGGCAACCTTTAAACATGTATTCGTACGTATCCGCCTCCGACGCTGCCTGTACATAACGCTCTTGGTGATAGGAAATCACCCCGTATGGTATCACGGTTTGTGCTTAGTAAAGCCTGCCCTAGTGAGTGCATAGACCATTGGCGGACAGACGTGTCAATCTTCTCTTGATTAAGGTCGCAGTATTCTGGCCACTTATACGGCTCATAGTGCCTGTATTCAGGGGCGCTCCGGCACTCATTACTGCAAAGCGCTCCGTTCTCGCAGGTAGACGATCTACAGATTCTCCGAGGTGTACGCGCAGTATCAAGTATGCTAGCCGTACATGCTTAGAGTACGCGTAATATAGGCGGGAAAATGGAGCAACGACAAATTCGAAATATCTCTCAACATAACAACGTTTCGTTTATATATTATGTGGGCGCCATTGTTAATACTTGGTGAGCATACGAAGTATTTATTACGATGTAGTGTCATGACCAGCAGCCATTGAGCCCACAACCGCCATTCGGTGTACATTGATCGCGTGTATCAACTTTCTTTCTGCCTCTCGATTAACGCATTCGCTCTCAATATACACAGCTGTAGGGTCAAGCATTTTCGAGTAGGTAATGCATTGACTGCCCTAATGTTCGTAACTCGCTGTTCGCGTTGCAGCACTTTCGGTGAGAGTATGCACGGACTGCTCGAAGCTCGTTGTTCTCATGTTTGGGGATTTTTGGTAGGACTACCGATGATTTGGTTGGCTACGTAGCCTTAATAACGATGCCCGTGGTTCATTCATGCGTTCGTTTGACCGTCACTGCGTCGGCGCTCACTCCTTTTCCCCTACAGCGTCACCTTGCGGGTGGTGACCCTGCCAAGCTCAGGATTCGACGGAAAAACATCCGTCACCTTTAATGCCGGTGGAATGGGATCGAGTCTCCCATCATCGTCGGCGTCTTGGGACGTGACCTTCTTCCACTGCGAGATCGGCGAGGTTTGGAGCGGGACGTCATCTAGCCTTGACATGTTTGACGGAGACCCGGCGGACGCATGCAAGCTGTGCGGTGACGTCGTGGACGGAGAGACTGGGGTGCGTAGTAGTGTTAAGAGTCAAGGGGGGGGGGGGGTTACTATTTATGTCGAGCGCGAACATGCACGTATGTACCATTGACGGACCTTCTACATATTATGGAGTCGAGCTCCTAATTGCATTTGGATTCAGACTGCAGGGGCTGCACTCGGTTGGTCAACATGTCTTGAATGGGTAAGTTATTTGGGCGACGAGCAACGTTCCGGTTAGTATGACACATTTACGACTGTACGAATGTTGGTTTTAAGATTGAAGTCTAATGCTGTTGTTCTGGTTGCGTGAACCTTTCTTCTTTGCGACATCATGCATCCGGTGGGATATTGAGATCCTCATGTGTCTAGCCCACAAGTGAAAGCTACCACCCCAAACGTTAAAGCAGCTCATTCATTTGTTATTTGTGTCTTCTGCCCGTTATTGGTCAAACACTTAGGCGTACCTCATGCGATCGCGTGTGCGGTGCTCGACTGACTCTTTTCCCCAGCGGTCGTTGTTTTTTGAAAGGGAAAAGTGTCAGGATCATGAATTTCGCGTGTTACACTATGTTGCCGGAAGGCATATCTTTGAGGTGGGGCTCGATCATCCGCGCTTGGTTGAGTGTGTGTCGGTCAGGCTCACATGCAGTACCTTCCACCGCTAGGGACGCCTGCTCACGGCACGCGTACGGGTCGTTTTTAACCATCGCTTCACCATCATTGGGAGAGTCCGCGACCCCACCCAATCCAAAATGGCTTGGTAGAAAATAAAACGAAAGCTCAAAACGGCAAGCTTGGTGTATATTTATGCACAACGACACATGAGACGTTTTTCCAGAGATGAAGATTCCCGTCTGCCAAAACCGCACCCATATGGCTAATACAAGGTGCTAACAGTGACACACCCATATGGCTGATACAAAGTGCAAAACCGTGTCGTCGCGAGCCTCTCTCAAGGGGGACCATTGCGATCGGGACTGATCGCGTACAAACAATCACCCAATATGTTCCAGTGTTTGTACTAGAAACGTTTACTCTTGATTACACAGTTCCCCCGCGATAGACGTGATAGGGTGTTGCGAATAGTGCGGTTGTGGTTTGGTCACTTGTTTTCTGTTAGAATCTTTAAACCAATCCCCACGCACCCAAAACAATACTGCTGTGGGAAACGGTGACCGAATACTGTTTTGGACGTACTACAAAAAGTATTCTTAAGTTGCCTATCTCTTGTGGTTGTTTAACTATTAGCGACCTGAGAAACTTCACATTGGCTAGCGCCTTCGTGGTCACGTTTTATCAAATCAGCTAATGTCGTTCATTGGTGTAAAATTTTGTTTTTTACGAGAGTCCACGACGCGGCGTGCATCCGTCGGGCTTGCAGCAAACATTGTATGGAGATTCTCGCTCTTTGAACGGTCTATGGACTGATCTTACGGTAAGAATCGTTATTTTGGGGGCGACACAATATTATGCTGGGAAACAGAGCCCGGTTCGTCCAGATGTGACGGGTTCCCTACAGAGACAACAAATCTCGGTATCGGAAGGTGACGGGATAACTTGAAGGGGTGTCCGGTCGCGCGCCTCCTGTTACGTGGACACCCACCGAACACAACATTTGCCGATTATTGTGCGATGAAAGAGGTACCTGGCATATACGTTGGGGAGTATATCGATCCGTGTGTATCTGGGTGCTTCAAAAACATGTGTTTGATACATTGCTGCTGTGTTTCCCTTATTTCTTGAACGTTGCGATTGTAGTTGGGTAGATATTATAGCTGTCTTTGGCCCGCGACTACTCGGTATTTGCTGTTTGGGGTACCCGTCGTACTTCTTACAAATGCTGATATGATACACGCGTTCGGTCGATCTAGGATTCCGCACAGGTTACAACTCTTCGAAGGACCGTAACGAATGTAATGTTATTAATCATTTTTCCTTTGTAACACGCAATAACCACCGTTCGCGTCGAATATTGCAAGCCATGGGTGAATCATGTGAGGATTTTCACCTCACCTGCGCCCGCCCCCGGCCCCTCCCGCCCCCCCAGTATCCCAGTAACAGACGTATATGTATACTCCCCGTTAATTACTCATCCATTGATGCATGTAAAACAAATTGCTTCATTTGTACGCACAACATGTTCCGCATGTGACAGGGGGTGGAATGCAACGAGCCAGGTGCCACGGTTACAGCGTTGCCTGTGGAGCCGGGGTATTGGCGGGCCGCACTCGACACAACTTTCATCCGCGAGTGCTCCAACAAGGTATTTTATGAGTGTTGCCACGGTAGGGTTGGCACCTTACTTCATGTGATTCTCGCATGACGAGTACCATGTCTCGCTCGAAACATTACTCTGTTTATAGGATACTTTTGGTGCAACCGACCAAAACCACGTTTGATGCGCCACCCTTAAAACTACAAACCTTCAAAAGTGCAAGTCTCCTACTGACGTAATTTAGAGTGTTCGAAAGGTCCTTGTACTACAGTAGTAGTAGCTGTAACGCTACGTAGAAGTTTTGACGTTTGTAGTTTGGTCGTAGTTTTTCCTGCGTACGTTTTTTTTTGTCTATTGTCAAGCTGTGCTTTATACCCTGGCGCGACATATAATTGGGATCGGTCAATCCATCATCAACAGACGCTGGAATGTAAGCCATTAGAATAAATACGACGACCAAACAATTTACAGGGGCACTGAGGGCAACCTGTTTTTGAAGCTGCCTATGTCGGACCGAAACCAAAGCTTAACCAGTTGCGCGGGGTTTATATGAGGTTGCCACCATCTCAGACAGATTGTTTGTAAGGAGATCGGGCGTAAAGTGTGACACAGGTCCTCCCCAAATGTTCGTTTTCTCGCGATTGTAGAAAACGTACGTTGTCATCGTCCGCGTCGTGTGATGGAGGTCGTTTTAGGGTATCAGCGCTGCTGCTCTTGAACACCCTGTCGCTGCTGACTCATCATTGCTGGTCACGTGAACATACGCTTGCATTACTGCTAGAATTCGTGTTCCAACATATGGCAAAGTCTCTTGCTGTGGTCTGCGCTGGCCGTGCGTAGAACCGTGCTTGTCGTATGATGGGTCGTCGCTGATAACCTTGTCGTATGATGGGTCGGATGGAGTGTATCCTTATTGCATCCGAAGCGTGCAACGATGGAGGCAGCACCTTAACCCAAAATCTCCGGAATTCCAGTATTGTTTCGCCATATTTTTGGTTGCCTTGTTAGACTATGGGGTTGCTCATCTGGTAGCCCTTCTGTTTGCATCCAAAACAGGTTTTGGGTAGCGTATGCAGCTTCTCAAGTGCCTACCCTCAGAAAAGACATGGTGCACCTGCATGCAGGCTACCGTAGCATGTGTCATCTCGCGGACAACCTTGGTGCCCTCCATAATGATACCTCGCCCTCGTGCTCTCGGAAACCGTGCCGTTTTGTCTACAAAGGAAGCATGCAAGGGAGGGTCCGTTGTGGCCAGCGTGGAGGAGTACTGCAACGACGGCTACCAAGGACCCGGTGAGCAGCATCTGTTGTTGTGGTAACGATACCGGGAGAAAGAGACTACGGCCAGAACAGCACATCACGTACTTGCGTCGTTACCATTATATCGGCGGGATGCCAGTTTAGATTTAAACCAGCGGTTACCACGCGTTACACAGGGGTGGAAACAAATCTTATCATAAGTGTTTCGTCCGATCGGCGAGGGTTGATGAAATGCATGGCCGTGGTCGAAACAATCATAGAATCTCGCATCTTTAGAATGCCGAGACAGGGAAAGTCGATATTCCATCGACTACACATATATATTTCTTGAACAAAGCGCAAAACTTTGTGAATTGTTGGGCGGGGTGCATGAAATTCGAGCTGCAACCTAATGATGCGTTTGTGAGGCCGAGCTGCGACGGATGATGTTTGAATCCGGCGGGGGTGAGGGGGTGAAGCAGGCCGTTGTCGATGCAAGCCTGAGCGCGTTTTTGCTTTACCACCCTTCGTCGTTATTTAGACTGATACCACCGCTCCGTCCTCGTTTCGACCAACGTCCCTGCGTCCGGCCAAGACCGAGTGCTATGTTCCTGTCTTTCGTAACGTCATGCCTCGGCTTGTGTACACCGTGTATCCTCGGGATCTCGGTTCAGTGTCTGCACGTCACGGTCAATCCTCCCTGTCGCCCTTCCGTCTGTCTGCGCCGCAACACGCCACTTCTTGCCCCGATGTTTAGAGTGCTCCGTTTGCGCCCCCAAGTATGGCAGAGGAGCGGGGAACCAGTGTCACCGGTGCACGCCGGGCTTCCGGGCGAGGATGCTCTCGGTCCTTGCCTTCGTGGCAGTGTTTGCACTTGTCGCCATTGCACTCTTGGTGGTGTATCTGGTGAGGACAACGTCTGTTCAACGACAGGAATCGCGGTGTACCCTCGAAAACGTTTATAACGACCCTCTTCGCGTGCAGAGCTGTCGAGGTTCCAAATTAGCTGAACGTGTATTGCTCCAAGCATGTAACGCTTCCTGCACCGTCTAGGATTGTAAACTGACAAGACAGGAACAAAAAAGACAAAATGTTCTTTCTACTATCCAAATGAAATCGATAGATCTTCTAATTGGAGCTCTGGCAGTGAACAAAAATGGAGTTTGAATGGGCAATTACTGACTTAGTTGAAAATATCTGATGCTGTTGATTGAGGTCGTATGCGTACCGGCGACACGAGATCACGAGCCTACTTTGACGTTTTTGATGTGTTCCCTCTTTCCTATTGGCGATTTCAGTAACAGACCAGTAGCCGTAAACACTGCATACTACCTGTTCCCCGGAACTGATCTGTGCTCCTATACGTTTCAAACGTATGTACGTTCACGGACTCGAAACTCAGTGACATATTCCATCACTATCCTACGCACTGTGTACCAAACGTCGTCGGGGGTTGATGGCCGTAATTTGTATCGAGTTGCGCGTAGTCCATGCATCATATTTGGGTAATGAAACGTTCAACCGCCGAATGACGTATTCACAAAGTTAATGTCCACCACCAAACAGTGAGACATGTCCACATGCTGGGGAGAGGGGGCTGTGGTGCACGACCGAGCTTAGCCGGACCACAAATATCCCATCACGCATGTTCTTTTTATGAGGCGTTCATGGATGGTATACCCCGTCCGTCCTTGTATTATTCACGAAATATGAAACTTGGTGTATGTTTTGTAACTCCGAACAGAAGTTAATAAATGTCGCGTTTATAATCAACCTTGTGGTTCACCTGATCGACTCGCGGGGAATGGGGTGTGTTTTTTCTGATATGCTGTGGTGTGCCGTTTTCAACCTGGTTGTAAAGCTGTTCAAAGAGCGCGGCCGTCATCGACGTTTTCGCGGTGCTATTGCCGTTCGATGCTACACTATTTTTGCTGTCGATACTCACCACTGCTTATAGCTCATATTCGCAGGGAGTGCTTGTCCTCAGCGTTACAGATAGAGCGCCATAGGTTATGGAACAGCAAAGACGAGTACTTCGAGAACGGTGTTCAAGCAACACCGGTTCGACGCGTTGTTAAACCGGACGAGACTTACCTACCCGACCAGTGTATCGATTGATCGCATGTGCTAACGTTGTGTCTTCCCGTAGCCTGACCTGAGTGTCGATCATATTAGGAGGGAAATACGAACGTGAAAACAAAAAGGTGCTTGAAACAGGTACACATGTTTTTTTTTCCTTCCAGACCCATGATGTTGACGGGAATTCATACCAGGCTCCATCTCACACGAAAGCGCATAGGTCGATGTTTTTGAATTCATACCAGGCTCCATCTCACACGAAGGTGCATAGGTCGATGTTTTTGTATTAGGTTGGTCCCCTAATTTCGACTAACAGCCGAATTCAGTGCCCACAACACTTTTCCATAAATCCAACTCGATCCGAATCGGAATCAAGGTCGTACACCCTGGTGATTATGGCATTGTGATACGAATGTTGTGGTTACTACCCCAACTATTTTGGAAACCGTCTACATTCAACTTCCAGACATATTAGAACTGTGCCCAAGTGTCGACGACGACCCGCGCATGTATAGGACGGGTATCTGTGTATCGTTTGCTAACCACAAACCCATCATTTTTTCCCCTTGTTTCATGTTTTCGACCCTGAACAAATCAATTCCCTTTAGATTGGCGGCAGAGGGGCCGTTTCATCAACGGTTGCTATTACGAAGGAGTCTGTTCGAACGATCAAACGCCGCGGCTTCGTGCTCCTGAAGCGCTCGGAAGGTGGCGGCGTTATTGACTTCAACACCCACTTTGTCCCTAACAACATTAACTCGCGCGAAATGCACGGGGACGTGATCGAGCTTCCGCAGAGCTTGAAGATGAGGAATGCGTCTGAACGCGGCAACGGCAGTGGCACCAGCAGTCACCCCATACCCAGAGTCAACCCAGTCAGCAACAGGAACTCTGAAGGCGTTTCAGGAAGGGCGATATTTGCCGGAAGGTTGTCATCGACGAAGGCTTCGAACGTTGCTAGACGTGCAGCGTCTGTGACGCCCGCGAGGATCAGAGGCTGCCGCCTTTCATCCACATCGCCTGAACACAAGTCGCCGGGGACAGCCAACGACGCGAGCAGTCACGCCGATACAGACGATTTCTACGGTAGCACTGGCCATGATCATGTCAACTCCTCCGGTATTCCTGGGCAAACGTGGATGTCCGAGTTTGAGCGGCAGTATGGACGCCCGCTAGTGGCCAGGCAGAGACTCGAAGATTCCACGGAAAGCATATGGCAGGCTGAGCCAAGCCGAGAACAAGTGGAGGGAGAGACGGGAACTGGAGTTGACGTCGAGGGGCCAGACATAATCGGAGCTCAGCGGAAAGCGCGAGCGGGCAGTCGTGCTCAGCAAAGCGGCAGGGACAACACGGCTGCGGGAAGAATCGGGAACATGCTGGTGGAACTCCCGCTGTCCAAGCTGAAGATCGTGATAGGTACCATTTCAAAGGTCGAATAGATCACGATATAAATAATACAGATCTGGTATACTTCACAAACCTTTTTCGTCTACATATGTTGTCCAAGGGTCACACCGTAACACCGCTACCGTGCAATCACGCGCGCGAGAGTCGTTTCATGTACCCGGCCAAAAATACTAACCTAGATCAAATATTGCCCGTAGCATCAATGATCGGCGTTCTTTCTAACCGAACTAACCCAACTACTTGAGAACATGTGAACTGTCCGTGTATGCAAGCAGCAACACCGAGGGATTTGACAATTGTTACCGTGCCCCTTCTTCTCAATTATTTGTTGGTCCTCTCCCCCTTTCTTCTCGTCTACTTGTTTCCTCTTTCTCTCGATCCCTGTGCACCTACCTTCTAATTCGACATCCGTCAAACATCTCTCCTCACCCTCGCTGGGGACGGCAGTGGTCTGGCAGATTTCAGCCGCGGTGAGCCAACATGCCGCGATCTCCGACAAACCTCCCGACACCTGGTGACCCATGTGATATGCCTGATGGGCCCGCTCACCTGAGCACCTATGCTCGATAGCGTCGGAATATCAAAAGTTCGTTTTTAAGATGTCAGCTTTAGGGCACGAGGTCGATGCTCGCCATCGGGTCTTGATTTTGTTTGTTTCTTACGAGGTGAGGTGGTTTGGCTGAGGTGACGAGCCTCCTCACACTAGGAAACCCTAAACACCTAATTCGAGCACTCCCATCGCACCATGCATCAACCATGTATCCTAACCACAACCATCTTGTTTCTCCCGCTGTTGCGTAGTTGGAACAGCCCTCGTTTGCTTACCGGTATCCGTGTGTGAAATAAGAAAAATAAAGAAGCTGTGAAATAGAATAATTCGTCGAATCTCATTTTTCGCAAGCTTGGTGCGAGATATGAAAACAAGCACGAGTCTTTTATGCATGGTGTACATTTCCCTGTCGTTGAAATTGCAAGAGCGAGAATGGTATGTGACGAAGCTCTTTGAAAGTCCAAAAACAGTGGAGATGCTGAGCCTTATGCACAAAAACGACCAAAACAATATATATGGTGTGCTCACGTCATGAATGACCGTAGTCGTATGACCATAGACCATCACATACCTAACGCGATTACCGGCGGTGTAGGGTTGCAAGGGGAGACACCTGTTACTAGACTGATAACGTGACGGAGGCTGCAAAGAGTACGCCCTCCCATGAGTTGAGCTCAGAAAAAGAAGTAATTGCTGAAAATAAAACAGTAATAAGGTGAAGCTGAACAGCAATCCTGTATGCTTTAGCATAACATATGAATTGAATACTAATAATGTCAGGAAGGATGTCGATAGGCTGGCTAAGAAGTAGCCGTCGGGGCTGTGTTTACTTATGCTGCAGAGTGTGAGACCGTTCAGTTTTGTATTTGGCATGAAACACACATTTCGAATGTAGGATATAATGTAAGCATCGACCACTATAAATAGCCCGAAATAAAAACATACGCGTCTTGAACGAATCATACATAGGGCTGCATCAATTACTGAACGAACAGCATGGCGACACATGCTCTGCTGCTGTTCAACCTGTTTACGGACACTGGGTACCATTGCGCTCATCGCTTTCCTTAATTAGGTCACTATGTCTGATATGTACAGGGGAGGCGTAAACGATAGGCGTGGGCGGCATACTTCAATGTATGATTCATTCTTGTACTTCTCAAGGTAGAAAACTACCAGGTATGTTTTGAGTTTTGTACTCAAATCCAAGTGTTCATTCTTTTCTAGGCCATGGCCTTCAATTGTGAAAAACATATTCGGCGTTACACTATTACATGAACATACATGTGTTCCTCTATCACGCCCTTCTTCGATGGGTTGCACCCCTTTCTTGTTCAGGCCCAGACGTTTGGTGGGTGCTAGGCCTCCCTCCCTCCCTATGTCGAGATATTCAGGAAATACTACTCGCACCCACGCCCAATTGATCCTCAAAAATGGTGATGCAACCATCCGAAACACAATAACGCCTCCCGCCCGTCGTCCTTCCTCCACTAATTACTGCCCCACGATTCTTGTCCATCGCTCATTTCTAAACGTGGCGACAACAAACGGCAAAAACTCCGACCCTGTCCGTTCGTCAACAGTTTTCAAACATAACGAGCGTAGGGTACCCGCCAATCTTCGAGAAATTCCTGTCCATTATCGGAATATTCTCCCTGGACCTTTCATGGATTATCTCGGCTGCATGCTTAACGACGGACGTCAACTTTTACGACAAGCTTCTGTGAGTAATTATGTCCACCAGGACAGAAATTATGCAGCGTTAAAACCTCCAGTAGGTCGACGATCACCTTAATTCCTTTTCGGCCCCCAAGCAGGTGGTCAAACCATGAAAGAAGGTACGATCGAGAAGGATATGGTTCATCACATTTTGTCGTACAAATGCTTCGATTGTATCTTGAACACAAACGTGATATAGTCCCCAGCCAACCGTACAGGGGCCGTCGCTGCAATCTTCACTGTTTGTGTTTTCTTTTTTTTCTCTGGAGTCGCAAGGGGGTTCATGTTGCGACAAACGTGCTCCGGAAGGGGCTTTTGTGTTATGAGATTCATCGTTCCCCTCTGGTGTACCCCGTCAACACTGCTTATGAACCGCGAATCTAAAGGAGGGTATCGGACTCGTTTCAATATATACTATCGCTCTCTACCGGTAAAGCGCAATAGTTAACATCACAACGTGTCCGTTATACTCCTTTACATACGCGATTCGTAAACATAATATTTACGGCTTCACATCCCCTGTGTGTGGCGTTTAAACGAATACAGTTGTTGGCTAAGGTGTAGAAGTCCTTGCACGAGGGACTTGTCAACCGTACAAGGTGGCTCCGCTACCGTAGATTGACTAGCTGGCTCGCTCGATGGCTGAGTTGAATGAATTGTTTATGGTGCCTAACGGTTGCCCGGAAATGAAGCTGAGACAATTAGACTGGCGCACATAGGTGGTAACGGCGACTGGCAACACGGTTAGTGAAATATGCTTGATAGGTATCCTTTAGCGCCGTCGTGGCTTGGGTTTGGTTTACGTGAAAAGTTTGATCCACCGTCTCACCCCACGGTAGGAGATGCATATTTTAGCCACACTAAGTTATCACCGGTTTAATCCGCAAACGAGCAACTGACGGTTCGTATGATATTTCTTGAAGTGTATCTGTCGTAGCACTAGCGCATAGGCAAGATGATGCGGTTGCGCTAAAACCATTTTTTAAGTCATGTTTCGGGTGAAGTTCTGAGCTCCCTTGCCGAGGGGTCGAGAAAATGGTACACCACCTCCCTTTCAAGGCGGCATTGCTGTAGCGAAGCATGCCGCATTTTCGATGGGGTTGTATGTACCAGTGTACGGCAGAGAAAAACCAGGGGTGTTCTCTTTGTTTCTTGTCTTCCTGGTCCCTGGGTGCTTGTTCGTGTTGTACTCGCTGTGAGAAGGGGGTGGATCCTCGTTGATTTAAGAGAAACACATGATGAGCAAAACCCCACCTTCTTCCGTACAAAAACTTAACAGCTGGCCATGTGTTGTGGCATGTTCTGCACACTATATTCAGTTTACCAAGAGAACCCCTTCACGGGACTCACATGTGGGCACAATGTATGTCATGTTAATCGCCCGTATTCCTTCCCCAGCCCTAACTGGGCACGTACACTCCCGCCCCCCCCCCCCCCCCCCCCACCTCGTTGATGGAACTCTGTGTTATATAGAATGGTCACGATCGGACCACTGATCGTTCTGGGAGTACTTGGCGTCACGTTCCACATCGGCGCCAAGCCGGTTAGCCCTGTCGCAACCAACCAGGCGACCATTCTCCAAGCACAAAGTATATCCCAACCACGCACAAACGTGCATCAAATGTCGGAATCAGTTGGGACGGATCTAGCACTTCAGAGGGAGACACAGTCGGACATTTCTTCGTCGCAAGACTTCGGGCAAGCAATAGAACCACCCAACGTTGCACCGGCGCTTCAGAAAAACAGATCCCCAGGAGGTTCAGTTGATACCTCGACGATGTCGCGTAGCGAGCGCCCGTCTACACGAGGCGTCTTCTCCGCTGGCCAGCACCAACCAGCTGGCGGGGAGCGCGTGTCTTTGAACGACACCGCAATCAACCCCCAGGAGAGTGCGTCGGGACCGATTTGCAGCGTGGCGGGGTCCTCGGCCTCGCATGTTCCTGACAGCCTTCCCCTCGGCAAAACGCAACCATCGCGGGGGAACGTGTTCGACCAAGGGGCTGGAAACGAAGCGGACCCGGAGAAGGTAAACAAATGCTGCTATTCCGATGGCAGGGTAGGTCTGACAAGCTTATTGTATCTCCTTTCGCATGTTCGGTAGAAACATATACCCTTTCCTGGATATGGCCCCTATCATAAAGTACACGCTTGGTGGGACACAAAAATTATGAACGTGGTGGTCGCATCTGTATGGGTCTCCGAACTTGGAATATACTCTCGGCTGTGTTACGGTATGTTCACGGCTTTAGCCTCATATGTTATCACGGGTTTCCACTTTGTTTTTTGCTTGCTTCATATTTCCTTCTCGTGTTATCTCGTGTACTCCTTCGGTCAACGGTCTGGACTGCAAGCACGTCAATATCGGACCTGTCGTATACGGCAGTTTTCTGTCGACTATTCTTACTGCATTCCATTGTGCTATATCTGTACCGTGTTTTTCTTCTGACCATCGAGCTCGTAGCTCTCTAAAATGATAAACGGGTACGGACACTGAAGTTGCCGATGTCGAATGGTGGATATATATGTGTATATCTATATGTTGTATGTGGGGTTTACTGCTATGTTCATGTTCAAGATGTACTCGTATGGTATGAACAAACAGCAGAATAAAAAAGGTTTACGTTCAGGATATTCACAACATAGTATTGGTAATATAGTATTGGTAGCGAAGACGGCGGGTTATGCTAATCACTGTCTATGTTGCTGCTGCTGCTGCTGCTGCTGCTGTGCCCCCCATGGGGCTACATCGTTGTTCTCCTTTTTCAGGACCGGTTGGGGGGACTTTTCGCGCGGCACACGACGATGACGCTCATTCTCTTGTACCTGATCTACAGTCAAGTTTCAACGGTGGTAAGATGTTGGAGTTTATGCCACCACTGGCATCGGGGTCGACAATAAACATGGAGGCAAACCACGTCAGTGGTTGAATGAAAACTACATCTGTGATCGAAAGGTCATGCGAATTTTGCTACCGAGGATGAATAGTTTGTTCCAAGATTTGGCCCGACCCCTAGATCCATCGATGTCGAATATGTCGTTTCAAGTGATTTAGCGCAGTCGTGATCCCATGAAACGGAGATGACGATGATAAACGGACTTTCTCAATGCGTGGAGTATAATCGGGAACCGTTCAAATGAAGTCCACGGCAGCAAATAGTTGGCGACAAGATTTGAACGTAACCCGAGGGTTTGCGTGAAAGGAGCTAACAACGACAAATATGTGGTTCGAAGGTTTCGTGCGTAGTCGATAGACTAAAATGCATATGTAGCGGCGATAGTAAACAGGTGCCAATACTTCGGCCGATGATTGAGAACACCGCGCCTGCTGATAATAGTCAACATCGGTCCAAACAGTCTCGATGTAGGCGCTCTTTGTGTTGCGGGGAAGCTAATATCTTAATCAAACAGATCAGGCGCGTACTTTCCCGTAGAATTGAGGAAGGTTGTCGCGATCATTGCCCTTCTAAGGAATTGAAACCCTGAGGGTACTGTGGCAAATGATTTCAGCCCTCTTGGTATTCGAACCAAATTTGTGGTATTTTGCAGCCCGGTCATCATCAGTGGTATTTTTGTCAAAAAGTGGTTAACGGCATGCCATGCTAGAGCGTGCGTCAGGATCACCGCTAACATCGCCCGCGGGTGGAGCCTTCGTTCGGACTTGCTTGCGCTTTCTATACAAAACAAATTTGAACTGTAATTACCGCGCCTAACCCTTACCCTAACTGGTAAGAGTCAACATCGGCCCAACCAGCTTCGATATACACACGTTTCGTCTTGAAGGAAAGCTGCCTAAACTTTGCACGGTGTACGGCAGTCTTATGAACATCGCATAATATGCATGCCCCTAGTTTAAAAGCTGCGATCATCCGGTAGCTCCTGTCACGGTTGATGCGTACGTCCCGCCTGCTGCTTGCTGCCGCGGAAGCGGCACCGTGCAGTTATCTTACACAAGAAGAGTGATATCTTGTATATCATTTGGTAAAGGAGGAACGTGCGTGTACCTTTTTGTTTGGTTTTGGTATACCACAGTAGTGTCTGTCATCTATGAACGAGCGCAACGGAGCCTTTACACTACGTAAGCGTAAAACAAAATGTTGTTTAGCACATACATAAAAGGTGACGAAACAGCGAAATTAACGCATTCAGGAGTGTGAAGCACACACAAGCTGTATGGGGCTCCTGATGACGGATACAAGGACCGTTTGGTGCACATGCCCGCATCAATACATATTACGTCTTTGATATGCTCGTCTGTAATACGGTATGTTGCTTGGCCTGCAGGTGTTCCAGACGTTTTCTTGCGAGGATTTCCCCGAGATCAACAAAAGCTACCTCAGGGCAGACCAGAGCATTCAGTGCTACACGGGAGAACACAAGGCGTACAGGATATACGCCTCCGTTATGATATTCTTATGTGAGATGATGGCGTGACGCGTTACGCAAGCACCGACGTGACAACACCTTGTCCTAGCTGGGTACCCATTGTTGGTCAGGGGCCCGAATACCTCCCTTAACGTTTGAAACTTAACTTTTTTTTGAGGCTGTGGCGCATATAACCCTTTGTGGGAGCTAGAACAATGCTTTATACAGGTGCAAATCGCGTCGAAAATATTCAACGATTCCAGAATAGACCACACCAGAGCGTGCGTGGCTTGCGTGGTACGTGTTTGGCAGATATTAATTGAGACCGACCGGGCTCTTGACCTAATATCGCTTGGAAAACACTCAGCAGTGTTGGCAATACGCTTCGTAACTGATGCAGGCTACGGGGTTGTCGACCAAGCGCTAGTTTAGATTTTTCGTCCAAACACTGAACAGTTTGTGGGTGAAATTATACTGCAGAACCCTCAGGAATGTTTCCTCGGAATTGTACTGGTGCGCGCTTACCTTAGTACGTGTCATCGGACATGCTGCAGTGTACGGCACTCGCGAATCACTGCAGCACTCATTGCTATTGCTTCTGCGCTTTTCAAGTAACCTCCTTTCGCCGTTCGGAATTACGTCCAATTCATTGACAACGACTGATTGGTATTCAATCATCCACGGGACGAAGAAGCGCCGAGCTGTAGGGTATATTGATGCGCTGCCCGTTCCGTACGACTCTTTACTTCGCAACTTTGGTCGCCGAAGCTGCGTAATTCCCACAATCATTGAGTGGCCGTTGCCTCCAATCCCCACACCCTAAGTTTGTTGATGTTTCCGTTTAAAGACCCAGCATGTTTAGCATAGGATATGCGCGATACATACGTGCTCGTCGCAAGTTAAATATTGCACATCCGAACCCGTATGGTACCTGCGCTATCTCCAAATGATACGTGGAACACTCGCGTCGGATGTTCGCGGTGCACAGCACACTGCATTCGACGCGCTCGCTCGTGTTGGCAACGAAGACGCTGGAGCGTTTCGGACACTAGCCGAATCCGCCTCGTCCTCTTCCTATGTCGTTATTTTGCATTCGTGCACGTGTTTTATTGTTTTCGTTCGGCGTTTTTTTCCAGTTTTGGTTTCTCTTGATTCATCACAAAGTGGGAGTTGCGTATTTTGTCTCTTCGGTTTCACTTCGCTTGGGCTCATTCTGCAAACACCGATCGGTTAGTCGTTTATGATATTTTCACTGCAGTACTATCAGATGCCAAGTATATATTATGGTACTCGTTGGTCGGGTTAGCCCGAAATAGCCCTTCGGGGCCATGCTTGTAGTATATGGCGTTAC
The DNA here is from genome assembly GCA_008828725.1 of Saccharina japonica. Classification (NCBI taxonomy): domain Eukaryota; class Phaeophyceae; order Laminariales; family Laminariaceae; genus Saccharina; species Saccharina japonica. The sequence goes on from MEHQ01000666.1 coordinate 198,524, forward strand.
GTGTTTAAGAAACTCAGAACAGAAGGCACCGCCACCAGCTCGGCACTTCTCTGGTCAAGGGATGTATTTAACAAGATAGTCGACTTTGAAGCTCATCCTGTACATTCAATCATAAATTGCGTATATCAAACGTGAATTGCGTGTTTATCACGACGCCTGTCCGTTAACCCAAAATGCAGTACAGAGTTCGTTCTCACCCTGCCGTGTATTTTGCCTCTTTTCGTAAACCGCGTCCACGCGCGTGCAGACCCTCTCGGCATTCCCACGGCGGTTTTCTTCTTACTTTCACGTCAAGGGTCTTCCATCAACCCACCAGCCGACAAGGTGGTAAAGGAGCTACGAGGGACACAGCACGTCGTGGTGAGCACGATATTCCGGAGGTAAATATAGTAACCACAACCACGTATAAGGTGCAAATGTACCGATATAGAAGGCATTTAGGTAACATCGTGTCGTCTGATCACGACGTCCCCTCGTCGGAGCTTGTGGGTCGAGGGTAAAATTAGTAGGGCCGTTGAATATTGTTGTTCGAAATCAAACGTATATAGATGCATGTCGCCATCCCTCGACCTTATTAAAGCCTCAGCTGTTCGGTCTACGCAACGAGGGACACCACATGGTTAGTCTGGTCAGGTGCTAAATGTTGTGGGATGGGTACCGCGATAGAGACAACACTTTTTGGGCGGAATGATCTCTGAATGATTGAGCTCCTTGACCTGAAATCGGCGGACTGTCATTATTGTCATTAGTTTCGGTGCAATATTGTTCGTCGTTTGCTTTGGCCATCGAAGTTTTAATCGGATAGCACTTTCCCTTTCCTCCCTTAATGATCACTTTGAGGGTGAGGTGTAGAGCTCTTCAAGTAACCACCCTTCCAAGGCAAAAACATGGTGCACCTCTATCATAGCATGCGTCGTGGCACAACCGTCGCTATCCGCTGAGGGGTGTGGGAAATATTGATGCACGTACGGGCCCGTGTTGTCGAGTTGTGGTCTACCAAAAGTCAGCATGCCGGGCCGCAATAAAACGGCGCCACTCGCGTATCCAGACCGATCATTGACGCGCATATCACCTTGTTTAATGTTCTTGGTAATCCCACGGTAGTTTTCGAAAGAGTCTTAAAGTAGTCTATTCATAAGAGATAGCGGTTCCACGACGTCATCTTAACAGAGTGCCAAGGAACATTCTTGGGTGTGTGTATATCGTTCCGAGTGACGATGAGAACGCCGGCCAACGACCTCTTACTGTACCCCACATTTGTGTTTACAACGGAGTGGGGGGACGGTACCCTGCCGTCCCTTTTTCTTGTAACGCCAATGTTGTTGAGTGCCGTGGCCATCCGGTTTCGGGTCATTCGGTGGTATCTCTCTTGTTTGGAGTACTATATATAGTATATACGCCTACATTTCGCCACGCATACTGACTCCTAGTGTTGATACAGACGTGTCCTCGACCATGGCGTAAAACATAAGGAAACCGGTCAAGTGCAAGTACCGCTGTCGCCATCGTCTCCGGTAGTTACCGTCGCAACCGTTCAACCCCTGAGTCCGCTTCTGTCGCTGCCACTGTCGTTTGCGTCGGGCAAGTTGGGCGATCATCAGGACACAGATATGAACCGCCACAGCACCGATCTGAGCTGAGGCTCTAGAGCACTGGACGCCTAATGCGAAAAGAGCTAACAAGAAACCCAGGCTGCGATCCCAAGTAAAGCACACAATCGATAAATGCTATCAACACGGATCTACGTAGTGCAGAACTCACTCTCTCTGAAATTCGATAATCACCCTCAGCCAGTTTCTTGTTTCGCATTTGATACTCTATATTATGCCATCTCCAGCGGAGTAATATCATCATGCCATAGTTGTGAGTCTTGTGATTCTCCTATGGAGCATTTGAGTCCCTTGTTTTCCTCTATCACTCTCTGATTTCCGCGGACGGAAACGTGTTTTTTTTTTCTGGCAGCGTGAGAAGATAAGGCAGCGCAGCACCGACCGGAGCATAGCGCCGACATCGTTCCTCTGGAACGCGTACTACCCAAACCGCTACTACTACGAGGTAAATGATGCAGAAAAGTACCGACATCCATACCACATCACTGTGTATCCACGGCCGAACACGAACATATTCTGCAGGTTGCGACATCGCCATTGTTTGATTTATGATGACAATCCATCACAGCGAAGGCATGTTCATGTTGAAACTGACTAGACATAGGCGCTGTGCATTTACCATTGAACGCGAAGAACGTCGGCAGGAAGAAGATCCATCACCGCTACTGGTCGCTGGCCAGGCATTTGGTTCTGAAAACACACACCATCGATCGGACCCTGTATTTCACGATGACAGCAGTAAGCGGGATGGTGATCGCCGACCGTATACGGCTTTATTTATTGAACAAAACAAGCGCATATACTTCTTGTATGAATTGCGCGAACACACCCTGTACACAGAAGTGCATTATCGACCGAGGAGGAAGTTGGAACTCTAAATATGTTTTTTTCAATAATTGGCGTAGTTTTCTGGGAAAGACGAGACCATGTATCAAGCATCTCTCTCGTGACATTTACATGTCGTGCGGGGGGGGTCCCTAACACATAGTGTTGGATGCGAGACGATATAAACCGACTTGTATTTTAACATGGCGCATCGGTGTTTTTTGTTTTCTCGGCATTAGGTGTTCGAGTGCGTAAGGCGTTTGGTGCTCACGGGGTTGCTGGTTTTCCTCGTCCCAGACACACCGGGGCAGGTGGCGTTCAGCTGCGTGTTTGCGTTCGCCAGGTACCGTGCATTCCGCGGTGTTTTATGGAGGATTGCATTTTTCATCATAATACTTGTTGCGATAGCACCCATTGACCTACCTCGCCCCGTGAACGTGCAGTTTGTCTGACGCGCTCACTACAACTACATGTATGACGTTGGTGCCACTGCGACGGATACTGTCCTGTTTATACGGCGTGATGTGTCGCGAAATACTCGTTCAGACAGGTATTTGAAAGTGTGTTCGAGCTGTGTGCGTTGGTGTGTCGTGATCGATGAACTGACAATGCCTCCGGTCGTGTTGTGTGTATCTTTGGAGGTTTTTTTGTGGTCTGTCGTAACAGTTTGTCACAGTGTTTTCGAAAGAGTTTGGTGGTCTTTTGGACGGCATTGGTGGTTTGGAAAATATCATTCGCTATTGTATCTAGTGCGAATTTGTGTCTTCTATGTGGGCCTCCACACCGTAGTTGGTGTGGCTATGTTGGGGGTTGTTGGCCTTTTTCGCCATCCCCTCAATGGCCCTGTCTGGGTTCGGCGTCGAGTCTCCAAATTAACTCACCAATAGTGGCTTTGACTCGCATCAGCTGGCTAGTTATACACGGTAGAGAGACCATCAAAACACTCCACAGATATGTTAAATGAACGTGTCTGCGTCTAGAACATTATGTGTGTGCTTTTTGCAACACTGACGACTCCATGCACAATACTTGGCGAACAATGGTTGTATCGATGGAGTTCTGGTCGAGAGAACATCTTCGCATTATGTTACGTGTCTGCTAAGCGTGTGGTATGTTAATGTTTAACGTATTCACGATTTGAATAATTGCCACAAAGCTTGTTTATTGCTGGCTATTCGATGGGTGACGGATGATTCGCCTAATATGGCGTACCGTTATTGTCATCGACGCGTGTCACATAAGTTAAGAGCCTAAGTTCACGGGACTGGTGTGAGTTGCAATGAAGAGAAATGAGTACACCTCGTGGATTCGTACAGTTCCGGTACTGGGTAAAAGCGGCAAACAAACGCAGTCCATGTGGCTCGTGCTTCACAAATGGTGGGATATATCGTGCCATAATTGTCCCCCCGGCTTTACGCTTATGGGGCTAGTGGCACTTTACCTGATTCAAAACTAAGGGGCACGAATGTGTTGTTGTCGCCAGTACGAAGAACACCATGTGGGCGCATATCGCGAAACTATCAATACGCAGGAGCTAAGACCGGAAATAACTGAGGTGGTCACTCGGCCGAGTGTCTCTCGTCTGCTGAACAATAACAACCGACCTTTCCTCGCACAAATCATGCCACGGCAGTCTTCTTGTGCCGCGAACCTTTAGGTACTCGACAACGTCAGAGGAGCACCAATCGCGGTTATCTAAAGCATGTGTGTGGTGTCCTCATTTTGCTACTGTCATTCGGCATTCTCTTGCAACCGTTAAACTTCCCTCTCTTGTGATTTGTTAGCAAGAAAACACGACCGTATTTATTCCTTTCGTGGTACCCCGCAATTCCCGCAGCTTGCTGGCTTTTGAGCTTCAACGGCCGCACATCGACTCTTTGGAAATTCAGCTCTACCGCACGGTGAGCTCATCGAGGTTGGACCCTGCAATACTCTTTGGGTGTGCATTGCTCTCTGGCACAGGAAACCTGTGTTGAAGACTACTTCATTCCTCTCTTCCTGTCTCCGTAACTTGCCGACCGCGAGTTCGTTGGAAGGCAACCTGGCTGCTGCACCTAAATCGGAAAGCACAATTTGCACTCGTCACTGTCTGGTCCATGGAAATACTCGCTCACCGTACATGGGTTTCTACACTCGTTGTCACCGGGCACGTGGTAGGAGAACTGCTTCGTAGGGTCAATGCGTTTTCGTACTGATACTATGGAAGTAAGACTGTACATTCATCACGCGCCGGTATCGGCATGTGTAGCACGAATAAAAGTTGTATCGTATTGGTCTAAATCATGACCCACTCAACGCACACGCACTGATTGCGAGGTTGGTTAACAGTATGTTTCCATGCATAGCACGACCAACATTGATTTTGAGGTTTGGTGCGTGAATAATAGGAAAATGCGCCTGAACCCGAAGTTATTCAAATCCCCAAGGACATTCTTAGCGTACGATATCGCCAGACTGTATGAAGCACATGCCTGCGATAGGACGTATTCACCAGAGATATCCACAACTTCAATAAACCGGCTGTATCTCGATCAAGAACGGACTTTCGAGCTTTTCCCTGCTGATAAATATCAGCTATTAATCTCGAAAATATGGCATATGCGTACTCAACTTGCGCGATGCCACCTACTGCTGTAGTAGTATTCGTTTTCCGACTTATTCAGGGTAAGTACTGTCATGCGTCTAAAAGTCTCGTCGACCTCCCGCCTTTGTCTCAACGACCTGGCCCTCCGTTTCCGAACTAACAAAGAATAGGGTTGCCTGGTGATCTTCTTCACGAACTTCTTGGCGCTCATGATAAAGGCTGAGGTGGCCGACGAAGACTCGGCAGGTAGCGCCATATACTCGGTTGTGCTTATCATGGTGAACGTCATGTTCTTCCTGTCTATCTGGTGGAACAGCTGGGCCGGAATAAAGCTAACGTTCACCAGGAGGGGCTTTCAGGTTCGGTCTTGCAGTTGCTTGCTGTCGTGTGTCGACAGCGAAAACAGTGCTGTACAGGGGTGCATCGAACTTCGGATCTCCGCTTGTTTCGATCGGGATGATTCAGGAATAATTGTATACGGATTGACAAGAGAGGCACCCCTCATGCGTACGACCGGTACGACCTAGAGAAACCGTTGATAGCCGGGTAGAATCTGCAACATGTGAGTAGCCTAACGCGTGTAGCTGTGCTGTACAGCAGTGCATAGCATGTCGGATCACCCTATATTTCGATCTGGGTGGTCCAGGAAATACTTGACACGGAGTGAGTCAGATGCATCCCTCGTGCATACGACCTGCATATAGCCTTGGAATCCGGAGGGGAGCTGCAGGAGCTTGGTAAACCAACCCATGTTTTCTGGGTTCAAGATATAGACTACGCAGGTCTAGCGAAACGTATCAAACCCGAAGGTACCTAATGCAGGATGTAGATGATCCACAACGGTGTTGTAGATCGGGATGTTTCGGATGTTGTGTAAAGTGTTTATACCAGTGACTTAAGGTAGGGATATACCAAGTACATGTTTACCAACTGTTTCCTTATCAGGTACCAGGTATTCGGTATGTATTCAGTGATATGTGTATCTTCCTGGAACCATTGTGAGGCTGTATGTGCATTATGGGTTGCCTCTCGTCTGGCCTTCAAACTCGTGCCTTTATGGTTTGTAATTCCTATCACCCTACACATCTTACTCAACCTTGGACGTTTTCCCGCTACCTGTACGTCCACAAAACGTATTAACACTGTTCAATTATCACGATGTGGCATGTTGTTCGGCAGCCCGTAAGCACAGGACGCAACTTCGCGGTTGACAACGGTCTATTCAAACTACACCGCAACGAGCCCTTCGCTACCGTAGTTGCTGCGCCTGAGCTTTCACAACGCTCTTTATTTCAGGGGCTTCATACTAGCAGAAAATTTATCCCAAACAAAGAGATTTTCACGCACAACAAAACCAGGCAAGACGGACAACACTGTGACTTACTCGGTACGTATACCACCAATCACAATTTATATTCTAGAGTGGCTGTACCCCGACGGTGTCGGGAAGCTACTCAATCTTAGAGTCTCCTCGTTCGATGATATAGCGTGCCAATTAAGGGCTGCATCTATCGAAAACTACCCCCATTGTAGAATACGTGGTCGCGTCCGCGAGGCAGCCGGTCGTTACTTCGCTGTAAGAGTCAAAATAGGATGCGTGAAACGTATACCTGAACTGTACTGCAAAGTTTACTGCTGCACGAAACACCCTTCGAAGGCGCTCAAAAACACTTTTATGCGTCGTTTGGGGTTCTTTGTAACGTCATATTGTTGGCCAAAAACGGTCAAGTGGAAAACCACTAATACCATGACGCGACAGTACACAATGGCAGTCGACACTATCTCGACAACACTGTTGATACCTTGCCATTTCTGCCCTTACTTTGGCCTTGCCAGGGAGCCGTGATGGGCGTGGACGTTGTGGACGAGGACATCATTGATACATTCCTAGGACCTACCAAGAAGGAGCGACAGAACGTTTCGGTTGGAGACGGCGCCGACGTCAACGCCCTGACCGAGGAAGAACGCCCAGCCTGGGATAATACACTGGTTTGACATGGAAGCGTGTGTTGACAGTCGCACCCGCACCAGGTACGAGTTTGTTGATACATCATCGAATTATCTGTGTGAGCGGGCTGTTTGAAACTCGCGTCGTAGAACGCGACCCGTTCAACGTTTTAGCGACCTAGGTGCACTCCGAACTTCACTGTACAATCAGGTGTCGCGCCGCAAGAGATAGCGCAAAGCGGGGGCTGTACCTCACTCACAACGAACTGTTTAAAGTGTTTCTTTCGCGCAGGTAGAGTGTAAAAAAAACAACTAGGCCGGTGTATAACCCGTTAAGGACGGCACTCCCGTCCGAGGAACACCACCGCCTGAACGTTAAATCGGATACATGTTTATGTAAGGTGTGGTGCTTGAATTGTAAACGTTTTATCGCCACCGTGACACACAAAAGCCCAGTGCATAACTTAAACATGCGTGAATACGCGAGGGGCGCTAACGTGCACACTCTATACATACCGCAGCCTAGGAACAATGATGTCCGAGGTCTGGCGATTTCAAATGGAGACGTCCTGCGGCCGCAGACCGTGCGACAACCCCGCCATATAGAACGGTCAGACAAGATAGTAATATGCGTACGGTCATCCTGTTGGCACGTCTTAAACTTATGTATAAGCTAGCTCGATGTATAAATGCCTTGCAAACGTGCCAAAGCAATTAATATTGCATAATGGGAAGTACATGATCTGCAAACCGATGATTCGGCGTAGCGCCCGCAGAACCATGGATAGCCGCCAGCAACGTGCGCAATTCGAATATAACGGGTTTACCGTGTGCTGTTAATAGATGCTCGTCACATCAAGACCCCACGGGAACGACGCAGAACAAACAGCACAGGAAAAGGTTTGTAGTGCACATTCGTTTCAGAGCAACGTTTCGAGGCGCTGAGGGCTCAAATGTTCACGAGTTGCACGTTATTTGAGCCTAATTCAGTTCTGATTGGCGGCGTTCCCAAGATGAAGAGCTCGCGGGTTGTCGTTGTATCCGGCGTGAAGTTTAAATATATGCTCTTTAGGTTTAGAGCTATGTCTTCCGGTTCAGACGTGTGTACCGGGCGTAACTATCACCCCTTGTCAAATCCGATGGTTGAGCGAGGTATAGAGCTCGTACCGCGAAAAGCCTTAAAACCATTGTGTCTTGCCCCTACGATACGTACGTGAGCACGTGTGTACGTGCCTAGCACGCGTAAACATGAACCAACCCCGCCCGGAGCACGCCTTCAGCACAGTGGTGGGGTACGCGACGTCAGGGGTGGTGCCAGTTTTATGAGTTCCTGCGTAGCGGATCTTGATGTATCTATCCGGAAGGCAAACAGCATCGAATCCGTTTATGCGGACAACCCGATCGACAAACAATACTGTGCGCTAGTCCTAGATAGCAAGCGTGTTTACCAATAGTGAGTGTATCGGTCTAATCACCAGCGTTTCGCTTGAGGCGACCAACCAGTTCAAAAATATACAGGCAAACAGTTCAATCCCCTCACCACGAAATGAGTCGAGTCCACCTTTACAAGCACGCTTTAGGTACAAGAGGGTGCATAATAACAACACGAATATCTCATATCATATTGTCTTTATGAGCTCCAACTATTTCACCTACAGGACATATTTTTGGATCCTTCGTTAACTGAGCCCGATCAGTAGTAATCCGATGAAAACATACAATGAATCACGTCGTACTAAATCCATCCCACGTTGTACGGTGGATCCTCGGCTAGTGAGACCCGTAAGACAGAAGCGTACGTGCCGCGGAGTACCTGCCCCCCAATCTGGGCATGGATTTAATGCAGAAGCGCTGTCCCCGTGTGCTGCTCTCCAGGTGGAGAAAGTCGCCGAACATGCCAAACGTCCTTGGGCACATGGGACAAAGGACCGATCTCCACTTCATGACGAAAGTACGTTCAAGGACAGAGGGAGTTGCTTACCTGTATGACGTGGCTGGTGTGTATCCTGCTTAGTCTACCCCACGGTACCTGAGTTGGATCTATATTCTGCCGATCTCGCTCTCAACTTTTGTTTTTGGCAGATCGTTTACGTAGCTCATCTAAATCTAGATGTGTCTGGTGTTGTGCCATCGCCCGCCTTGGTGCGGAAGTATAAGGAAAGCACATGCCCATTGGCTGCGGGTGTCGATGACAAAGCCACCTTTGCGAACCAACGAGATCGTCTACTTGCTTCAACGAGACTTGTACAGCGTCTTCTCTCGGGTGACGATGTTGGGCAACGGGAGGGGAGGATCACACGCGCTCGGGGATTGGGTTTGCATCCACGACGACCAAAAACTAAAACAGTGTTCCCCGAAACAAACAGATGTTGCGACTGGCCGGGCTCTTGGAGGCAATACAGTTGGCGGGTGAATTGATTGGTCAATATACTCTGTTTGTTCGCGATGTTCGGACGGAGGCCTTGGTATTGCTTAACAGGGTTACGCGTTCAGCAACGTCCCAGTTTTTGTGTAGGGTAAGGTATATCAGCTCCTCAAGGAAGCAGTCACGTGACACTTAGCTGGTAGCTTGACAGTAACTCGCCGACCCATTTTCGCGTGATTTCAAAGCCCGACGTACGGCGTAGCAGGTCGAGTCAAAGACGGGCCCAAGCGGGGCAAAACAAAGCATTCATGTTTGTATATTAGGTACCATTTCAATGTGTACGCATCGTTTGTACGCTGCTAAGGAAAAGGGCGCAGATAAGTACCACGCAAGAGAGAGTGCTCTGGCGTGAAAGGGGGGCGGGGGGTAAATTTCACCTCTTGATAGTTTATAGCGGGTGAGGAGATGTTTAAGTGGGCAACATCCGATGAACGTGTTACGTTTACTAGTATGACCGTTCTAGGGTCATCGCATACAAAAGTTTGATCAAGTCTCCCGGAGGACTCGATTCGAAGCCATTTATCTCTGGATATATATTGAGCTCCTCATGGGAGGGGTTCCGAGACGATGACGCCACCCCTTTTCGTGGTATTTTCCTCCAGAGTGTAGATCGTCGTTCATGATGGGCTATACGCCAGGCTTTAGTGGAAGGAGGAGAACTAACAGTTGCCGTTGAGGCAGGTTTAACTCCGTCAGTCAGGACTGCGGGATGAGGGGTAGGGGTAGGGTTACGGTAGGAGGGCATGTCCGCGAAGGTTTTTCGTTCGTTTGTTGAGTACATCTTTGTGTTTCACGCGCTTTTGTTTGTTGGTCGCCTCTTGATTGAAAGGGCGTTTAGGTGATCAGATTTTACAACCTCCATCAAGGGGGTAAACTGGTAGGGAGGATACGCGAGAAAAGCACGCTTGCTTTTTAGTGTTATATGACACTCTTCGATGCTCTGTACTGCTTCAGGGGTTTACTTATGGCTCAAATATGTGTCCACCGGTGGGGGGGGAGGTACTTAGCATATTCATCGAAGCAGCTATCCAGGATGGCCCTGTGTATGTTACGTGTTTTCGAGTATAATAGCAGCGGTAGGGCTTACACCTTTGAGCCACAAAACATAACTTGTTTGGTCGGAGGTCCTCCGCGCAGGATCTCCAACAAGTATGGTCGGATACCATTTAGAACGTATGCCAAGGCAGAGGTGCACCATGTGTTTCTGAGGATGGTCACGCGTGGAGTTCTGTACTTCGCCAAAGACCTGATTTAGGAGGGGGGAACAAAGGGCTACCCGACGAACAAGCTCATGCCCTGAGTAAGATAGTATAGCTGTCGCTAGGAACTCGCGCAGCAGGATATTAGTAACTGTCGTCAACTTGTGTGCATTGGTGGGGAATAAAAACAGGAAAAAACGTCGACGACGTGCCCCGAGAACCCCCTCTGCCCTCCTTTCAGGCGGTCCATTTGCATGATGGCGCAGGCCATGGCTTAATGAGGATCTTCTCCACTTGCGGGGGTCTGAAATTACTTGATTATCGTTTAATGGGCTGGAAATGACTTGATTTCTTTATGGGGGGTCGGAAATGACTTGGTTTTGGTATGGGGGGGGGTCTGAAATGACTTGGTTTTTGTATGGGGGGTCTATAATTACTTGGTTTTTGTATGGGGAGTCTGAAATAAATTGACTATGGTATGGGGGGTCTAAAATGACTTGAATTATGTATGGGGGGTCTGAAATGACTTGCTTTTTGTATGCGGGGTCTTCAATTACTTGATTTTTGTATGGGGGGTCTGAGATGACTTGATTTTTGTATGGGGGGTCTAAAATGACTTGGGTTTTGTATGGGGGGTATTGGATGACTTGGGTTTTGTATGGGGGCATAAAATTACTTGAATTACGTATCGGGGGTCTGAAATGACTTCCTTTTTGTATAGGGGGTCTTCAATTACTTGATTTTTGTATGGGGGTCTGAAATGACTTGGTTTTTGTATGGGGGGTCTGAAATGACTTGATTTTTGTATGGTGGGTCTGAAACTACTTGATTTCCGTATGAAGCGTCTCAATGACTTGAATTTTGTATGGGGGATCTGAATTGACTTGAATTCTGTATTGGGGGTCTGAAATGACTTGGTTTTTGTATAGGGGGTCTGAAATGACTTTCTTTTTAATGGGGGTCTGAAATGACTTGATTTGTGTATGGGGGGTCTGAAAGGACTTGGTTTTTGTATGGGGGGTCTGAAATGACTTGGTTTTTGTATGGGGGGGTCTAAAATGACTTGGTTTTAGTATGGGGGGTCTGAAATACCTTCACTTTTGTATGGGGGGTCTAAAGTGACTTGAATTATGTATGGGGGGTCTAAAATGACCTTTTTGTATGCGGGGTCTTCAAATACTTGATTTTTGTATGGGGGGTCTGAGATGACTTGATTTTTGTATGCGGGGTCTAAAATGATTTGGGTTTTGTATGGGGGGTATTAAATGACTTGGGTTTTGTATGGGGGGTATGAAATTACTTGAATTATGTATAGGGGGTCTGAAATGACTTGCTTTTTGTAAAGGGGGTCTTCAATTACTTGATTTTTGTATGGGGGTCTGAAACGACTTGATCTTCCTAGCCTGATTCTGCTCGGGAGGTCCTACTCTGTCTGGTGCTCTGCTTTGCCTGCCTGCTGCTGCTTGCTACAGCTGCGCTGCTATATACATACATACTTGCTGCTGCTTTACGATGTCAGGAAACGGCACTTTCAGCCCTTGACTGACAGAAAATTTGTAAAGGCAAGTTCGGTAGGGTATACCGGTACCGGGGGTATATTTGTTGCGCATACCGAACTTACCGAAGTATCGGGTACCGGTATTACCAAAGTACCGAACTTACAGAAATGTCCGGTACCGGTATTGAAAAGGTACCGAACTTACCGAAGTGTCCGGTACCGGTATTGAACAAGTACTGAACGTACCGAAGTGTTCGGTAGGGTATTGATCACGCTACCAAGAAAATACCGGTACCCCCGGTATTGTGGACGAGGGTATACCGGTACTCGGGGTATATTTAGGTGAGCGTGCCGAACTTACCGAAGTGTCAGCTACCGGTATTGGAAAAATACGGAACTTACCGAAGTGTCGGGTACCGGTATTGAAATATTACCGAACTTACCGAAGTGCCGGGTACCGGTATTGAAAAAATACCGAACTTACCGAAGTGTCGGGTACCGGTATTGAAAAAGTACCGAACTTACCGATGTGTCGGGTACGGGTATTGGAAAAATACCGAACTTACCCAAGTGTCAGGTACCGGTATTGACCGAGGAAATACCCCCGGTATACTTCGGTACGTACCCTACCGAATATACCCTAAATAATGTGTACTTGTAGCAACAGGAAACAGATTGCGGGGGCAACGGCGGAGAAAACGGAAATGCTGACGCTGCCATCCCAGCCACGTAGCAAGCGGCAGCACGGTTAGCACCAGCACCATCCCCAGCAAGAACAACAGCAGAACACAGCAGCAGAGGGGCAGAAGCAACAGCTCCAACTTCGAAGTTGGGCATACAGTTTGGATCATCGGCGACCTCGCGTAGTGCTGCTGCTGCAGCTGCTGCTGGTACACAGTGTTTTAATATGATTAGAGCAGCGACGGATTCGTGATGTCGCATTCAAGTCCGTATAAAGGATGCATGATACGAGTACAGGCGAGCAGTCGAAGAAACTTCTGCCACAACACGAAGTTTGCGCAGAGCGTGCCATAGCACCTCGGCGGCGCCTCGAACCCCACCGGCGCGAGTTGGTGATTGTTGTGCTGTGTCTACAGCCGTTCATGGTGGGTGTGAGATGAGCGAGTTGTGTCACTCCTGAGTCAAGGACCAGATACTTACGTAATTGTAGAGAAGACTGCTGCTGCGGCCACAACTAAAAGCCTTGTATAACTTGTGTATGATGCCTTAATGTGTGTCCGTATTACATATATACCCGATTCCCCGGTATCGAGGCCCCACCGATCACCGCCGGTATTGTGGTCGAGGGTATACCGGTACCGGGGGTATATTCGGGTAGGCGTACCGAACTTACCGACGTGTCGGGTACAGGTATTAAAAAAAACACCGAACATACCTAAGTGCCAGGTACCGGTATTGGAAAAGTACCGAACTTACCGAAGTGTCGTGTACCGGTATCGAAACAATACCGAACTTACCGAAGTGTCGGGTACCGGTATTGAAAATTTACCGAACTTAGCGAAGTGTTCGGTAGGGTATCTAGCCCAGCACCAAACAAATATCGTTACCCCCGGTATTGCGGTCGAGGGTATACCGGTACCTGGGGTATATTTGGGCTGGCGTACCGAACTTACCGAAGTGTCGGGTACCGGTATAGGATAAAAACCGAACTTACCGAAGTGTCGGGTAACGGTACATAAATAGTACCCAACTTATCGAAGTGCCGGGTACCGGTATTTACCGAGAAAACACCCCCGGTATACTTCGGTACGTACCCTACCGAACATACTTCCGGAAAAATGTCTTTTTTATTCTCGACTGACGTCAAATTACTGGGTTTTAGTGTGGAACACTCGAGTCCACACCCCTGACCGATGCCCCGTTTTCTATTGACTGACTGTCTCCTGGCATCTTTGGTTTTATCCGAGGTACTAACCACGTATCTATGGGATATTTAGCCTTAACCCATTTCACCTAGCGCAATTGTTGGTGGTATGTTTCTCCCCAAAGGATGCGCACACGGCCATTCATTATAAAGTTTTTTTTTTTTCCCATCCAATGCATTACCTTCTTCGCCCTTGTTTTATCTCTCCCTTTTTAGTCGTAACTAAGATGCGGGATCATTAGGTAGGCCAAAGGTAGGCTCTCCTCCCCCCTCCCCACTAACTGCCAATCGTCGCAATCCAGGAAGTGGGTACATAAGAGTACGAGTGTTACGTAGGAGTAGCAATCGTACCTAAAGCAGCGTGTTCGGGCAAAAAAAATATTTACTATCCACACCTCGGAAAACGTAACACTCGGAAAACACTTATCTACGTTATGGGGCTTATACAGGGACTTGGCAACGTACTAACATGAAAGGGCAATCACGGTAACGCGGTAACACAGTGTTAACGCGGTAACACAGTGTTAACACTAGAGGGGCAATCGGGGTAACGCGGTACACAGCACTGTTAACTGGAAACCCACGAACGTGCACACGCTTCAACGTTATGTTACACCGTGATCCGTCCTTCAACTAACACTTGAGCATAGTGTTAGGCTCCGACACAACACGTACGTTATCACTCTAACACTCCCAGATCGATATCTGAAGATTTACTAACACGATAAGATAAGGTTTCTGTCCACGGAGCGCTAGACATAACACACTAACATTGTGTTACACTTCGAATGAGTGTTATACATAACACCCTAACATAATGTTACCCTGTTTGTTAGCACTACTAAACCTAACATTGTGTTACAAACAACACACTTAACATAACACTAATATAGTGTCCAGCACAAATAACACTACGTTATTCTGACCCCCAGTCTGATTGGCTTAAGGTCAGATAACGTGACATTTAACATACGTTATACCCGTATACATTCTTAGCCGGCCGACACGTAACACTATGTTAGGGTTTTAGCCAAAATGCTGAGGTCTAACTAACATTATGTTACGGTGTTTTTGTCAGTAAATGTCTGATTTTCACATTATGTTACTGCTATTAATATGTTACCATAATAATCAATCCGAGCGTAACATTATGTTACTGAGTTACCGTGGGGGCCGGAGTCAATCCAACGTAATGTTACTATAATACGTTACCCTTTGGATCTTCCCACGCTCTATCATGTGTTACCTGTGTTAGGGGTAAGGCGGCGTCGCGGAGTAACATAATGTTGCCGTGTTATCTAATTTTGCTGACATCCCAGTAACCCAAACAAGCAGTAGTTACTACTTTAGTATTAATAGTAATTTACTTGTAGTGGATATGAGGCGCGATCTTTGTTCCTGCAGTACTGTAGTCAAATCTGCAATGTATCACGCTGGGGGGTTACTGATTGTGCTGAACCAAGGCGAATGAACATCTACGTATACGTGCCCTTTGAGTTATTTAATTTTATTTCAAGAAAAACATATATATCGTCAGCATACAGCAGCAGCAGAACAGCAGCATCGGCAGCATCTGTATAGGTCGCATTTAGAGATGGGCACCGGATAGAGGAAAAACCAGTTAACCGCGGTTATAGGAAACCCATCAGGCGTGTGTGTGTGATTTGTCGGTTTTCCAAACTAAAAGCTGGCGGCTTTTGAGGTCCGGTTAACCGGTTATACCGGATGAAAACACCGGTTTAACCGGTTAACCGGTTAAACCGGAAAACCGGATAGCCCATCTACACTAAAACGTGCCAGTGAACGTGACAACGTCAACGCTGGTTGATCCGACGCCTATTGTACCTACTCTAGAACGTATCAGCTACTGCAGCAATGAACAAGGCGACCATACGTGGGCGTGGGGAGAGAGAGGTTGGTAGCCTTAAAGTCGGTGGATCCACTGCGGCACAACCCCCTCCTCTCTCCCCGCACACCCAACACTACCCAACACTCGCACACACCAAACACACACCACCCATCTCTGCTCGCAAGTCCAACCCACCACCACTCCAACATGAGCCAAGAGGTGATTGTAGTCGATGACGAGGCTGCGGCAAACGACGACGAGAGCAGTAGCTCAGACGAGCCAATATTTGCCGGTTCGGACCCCAGACGACCCAATCTTTGGGTTGAGTATTTAAACAGTTGGAGCATTTTCGAAATGCAGTTTGTTATTAATTTCATTTGTGACACTTTCCAGCTCAACTGGCGGGAGCGCTCACACTCAACGGCCTTCTAGACAAAAGCCTTGTTCACAGGTGTTTTTCCCCTTGTTGTGCATTGTGCACCCCTTCTACCCACCGGCTCGTGGCTTCGTTTACAGTATGCGGGTCAGGCTATTTTGATTTTGCAGAAGGTTTGAGTCGTGTCAGGTAGACTAACGAGCAGGGCGGCTGTTGCTTGTACTCGTCGCACGACGCTATAACCCTGATAGTGGTTTGTGCAGTTTCGGGAGCATGCAGTGTGCGGGTCTGGTTGTAGTGGTTTCGCTGACAATCGACGTGACTCTTTTCCACGTAGTAGTACCAGGTAATACAATATATATACATATTGTCTGGTTGATCAACAGCACTATTCCATCTCAAACAGGCGCAGTTGCGAACATAACCAATATTAACGCACTTGCGTGATGGGGCATCTGTTGTTGTCATTCAGTCTCCCAACCACTGGCTCCACGCTACGTAGTCTCTTCAAGTTCCTTTGGCTTTTTGCATCGCAGCGTGCATTGTTTCCTCTATATTTATCTTCCCCTTCCATCTACCGTCTTTTCGATTTCGTTTTTTATCGGCACCTTCACGCCACGGTTAGCTTACATGGCTTTCGTCTTCATCTTAATCCGCTTGCTGTTGGCATAGCGAATCTTTTTCTTCTCGTATGGCGTGCTTGTCTCACGCGTGAGGCGTTGAAGCCTCATTACGAGGTGGGGAAGATTTGTGTCCTCACTTATTTGTTTCGAATAGCCGCACCTTCGACCCCCTTTCTGATTTCTGGGATGTTATGATCATTCGATCGTCGTGGGATCTGCATGTACGACAATTCAGGGTGGGCTAATGTGATGGTATCACGTAGCTATGAGAAGGTGCAAAGCGTATTATAACGAGTACGTATAGATATACAAACACGTACGAAGGTGTATGAGATCGCGTGACGTGCTAGATACCGAAACGTCTCCGTAGATCGTACATGTCTGAAGATACGTGGATAGTGGAATCAGCCTGGTACTTGGCTGAGCCCTACCTTCGTCGTACTCCGTTCTTGTACCCTATCGAGCTCTACCATGAGATAATCAACAAGAAGAGCTTTACTATTAATAGGGAGAAGCGTGTCCTGGCCAGCATCGACATGCCTGTGTCCTGTGATGAGGGGCTTACCTTCACACTTGGGGAGTTCGCAAAAAGGGTGCAAACCAATGAAAAACCACCTATGGTTTTCAATATAATGGATGCGTTACCGCATCCAAACCGGTGAAACCGGTTTTCGGTTAACCGTTTAAAACCGGCTGAAAAAAAACGGTCAAACCTTTTTTGTTTTTGAAAATAACGCCTCTTATCCGGTTTTCGGTTTTTCGAATATGCCATCCGGTGTCCATCTTTAGTCGCATTACGCTCGGCTTGTCGGTCTAACCTTGAACCCTCTGTACAAGTATTTAATGTATTGTGTGTCTCCTGGTTCCTCAAAGTGGTATTGATATTCGGCAATATTCGAAGACGACAACTCTGCGCCTGTGATTCGTATGATACCTGTCCACGACACATTTTGTTTTTCTCAACACAGGTGCCACCACTCCTACTACTACTGATGCTGTAGGATATTTACAGCAGGAGAGCTTCTTCGTCCCCTCATCAGTACTGTAGGAGGGTGGGCCTGGCAATACGTCGCTCGATACGGACTGCTGCTGCCGCTGCTACGGTAACATATAATAATGTCAACGTTTTATTGGCTATATACTATATTCATAGGTACCTCAACTAACGTGTGTTAGGATATCCATAAGGAATTCCGATAACACACTAACATATTATACAGCATCAATCAGTAGTGTTATGTAACCCTTTAATTGTCCATGTATGTACGTTATCAATCTGAAGTGTGCCAAGGTAGCAATTGAGAATAAGGTAACATGCTAACAAAATGTTGCTCGCCACGGGCTGGTGTCGCTAACACGGTAACACAATGTTGACGTAATATTGGTAATTTCGCTAACACACTAACACATAGCGTCATGTAAACGTGTATACCATGCATGTACGGTATCCGTCTAAAGTGTGTTACGGCAGAAAGTAAGAATTCCGCTAACACAATCACATACCGTTACTCGCTGCGGGCTGATATCGATAACAAGGTAACATAATGTTAACGCTTCATTGACCATGTACGTACGTTATCCCTATAACGTATGTTACGATGGCAACTACCAGGTAGGAACTTCGGTATCACATAAACATAGTGTTACTCGCTATGGGCTGCCCACTTTAACACCATAACACTTATACTGCGGTCATCACGGGATCAAGGCAACACTCTTACATAATACGCGATCGACCGCCAATATCGATGTTATATAAGTGATCAACGCTGAAGCTCATGCTGCACATTGTCGGATGGCAAAGATAATGATACTATATAATTTCTTGATATATATAATTAACGCTGAAGCTCATGCTGCAAATTGTCGGATGGCAAAGATATTAATAATAATATCGTAACGCACTAACACTGTGTTATCACAAAATCCGGAATTTAGATAACGTAGTAACGTAATGTTACGATTTGTTACCGCTGGCGTGTAACATAAACATAAAACGTTAAATGTTACGTCCGAGGTGTGTACTATTTATCAAGGCTTATCACGGTACTCGATAATCGAGACGGGGTGGGACAGTAAAATGACGACCAAACACGTTGTTGAGACGGGACGGGACGGGACGGTGGGTGTATGTTATGGTATTGCTGGAATGATGCGAAACCGCTTGGTAAATACCGTCTATCAGGTATAATGATCGCATTGGAATTACTTGGATTGCGTATCCCAGATGGGAACGAGGGGGGGTTCCCAGATGGCCTTCCCCTTTCCTTTCAGGCTTTATCGTGATAAACTGAATAAAGCTGCTATCTTCTCTCTCTAAGCCAACAACACACGTGAGTACCAACGAGTACCCGTTATATAGGCTGACCTGGCTAGGGATACTCTGTGTCCTTACTCCTAGCTTTCCTTAAATTTATTGTTGCTTTCGGCAGGACTAGCCTTAACAACCGAGGAAAACAAAAGCTCGTACTCGTTTTTATTAGCCGTTCGTCGTTCGTGGTTTCTCCGCTTGTAAAGCAGCTTTGCTGCGCTCATCACTCATCCCTGATGTTGACTCATAAACGAGGAGGATCTGTTCCCCCTCGAAGGCAGCCGAGACCAGGACCCTAAACCCCAGGGCGCCTTGCTGGGCCACCGTTTACGAATCGCCGATGAAGATCAAGCGCCAAGTACAACAGATCAACCTGTGGACTGGGGGATCCGATTGGAAGACGGAGCTGCTGCGATTTCGCCACGAAGACCAGCCTCTGAGCCATGATCACCTTGCCCACTGGGAATGGAAGTCGAGCCCTTCACGCCTACGGATTCGTCCACAAGACAAGCCTCTGAACCGCGATCTCCTTGCCCACCGGGAAATCAAGTCGAGCCCCTCACGCCCTCGGCCATGGTCTCCTTCTTGTTCAGCGAAGGACGTTCTGCCTCTCAAAACCTCCTGAGCCTCGCAGCCTCTTGATGATGCTCGGCCTGCTTCGAAGAGTGAGCCTTCTCTCAGGCAACCGACCGGTTTGGACCATCTGCCTCGAGACGATCTGCGCCAGCCCGCCTCCGCCTCTGACTCTATGATACCTGCCGAGCAGTATTCGAGCAGACTGCGACACCTGCTTCCAGTTCTACCTGGCCCGGGGAAAGACACGGGGCTGGCTGCTGCGAGTATCACTGGTACCCGTACGAGCCTCGAGAGCAAAAATGCGGTTCACGATTTTTTTCCCGCGCCCAGCCTCAAAGATGGTACACTTGATTTCACTATGGACGCTGCTACTTTCAACGCTGACACCTCGAGTTTTGACGCTGATGAGATTTTCAACAAAGCCGTTCGTGCGCGAGCTTCGCTTAATAGGGCTTTGAGTACTGTACGCGTACAATGCCAAACGGCCGTTGCTGTTGGTGCAGGTATGGAGGCTGGAGACATAACTCCTCCTTTTTTGACCCCAGCTCGTACCGCCAGTGCCCGCTGTGCCCGCCGTACGGCACGGGAGGCGTCGAACGCTGCTGTACAAGCTCTTACTGCATAGCCTGCTGCACAACTTCTTATGTCGAACTCTGCTGTACGAGTGTCTGCCACACTCTCTGCTGCTGCCTCTGCGGCACCGGCCACTGCTGCACACAAATCCCACGAACGCTATGCTGCAAATGTTTTTACTGCACCCTCTGCTGTAAAAGGTGGTAGTACAGGCTCCGCTGCCACACCTCCCTCCAGCTGCCAGACCTGGTATATTCGTGACTAAACCGGTGCATTTGCTCCCGACCCATGCGCCCTTCGCTGCCGGTCGTCGTAGAATCATGGCGAGCCCACCAGGGTCTACAGCAGGAGCGAGGGATTGCAGCTCTACACCCCGGTCAGGGCGCTGCTGCCCTTCCTCGCAGACCGGTTCTCCAGCACGATCCTTGAGTTTCCCTTCGACTCCGGAGGCAGAGATAGACCTTGAAACACCCGACACCGAGGACGAGGAGGCTGACGCCAGGAGATTCCGAAGACACAGGGATGCTCGTTCTCCGCCGTCGCAGCCCCGCGTGGAGCGGGCGGCTCGTTCTTAACGCCGCGAGGAGCGGGAGGCTCGTTCGCAGTCCTGCGAGGAGCGGCAGGCTCATTTCCAGCCCCGCGACGAGCGGGAGGCTCGTTCGCAACCCCGCGAGGAGCGGCAGTCTTGTTTGCCGCGTTCGTTGTCCGAAGAGGATCTGAGAGAGCAGGCGGCGCAGTGGCAAGCCCACGTACGGGCTCAGGCGACGCAGGGCCAGCCAAGCACCACGCTCGCAAACCCACAGCTCCAAGGGTTTTGGGCCGGCATCCCGGAAACGACCAGGGCAATGCTGACGTCCAACTGGGATGCGCTCACGGAGGAGCTATCCGTGTCCGCTCAAACTCGTCACGAATCGGACATCGCAACGGCGGAGGATATCCTGGCGATGGCCGAAGTCACTGGCCTCGCTACGGATGAAGCGCTAGCCGAGGACACCCGCGCCGGCCAGGAGGCCGCTCGCGCCGGCCAGAAGGATGTTCGCGCCAGCCAGAAGGCCACGCGTGACATCTGGGCCGCCCGAGATGCTTTGGAGACGATCCGAGCTCATAGTCGGCAAGGCCACAAAGCCCAAGGAGCAAACGTCGCTACTACAGCTCCGGCGACGAGCCTCCCACCGTCCCGGCCACGACAGCTCCGGCTATGAGGCTACCCGCCGTCCCGGTCACGACAGCTCCGGCTACGAGGCTGGCCTCCAACCCGGTCACTACAGCTCCGGCTGCGAGCCGGCCCACCGCTCCAGCCGTTCAAGAGCCAGCGGGCAGCCTGCTCGCCGCCCCGGTCATGCCAGCTCACTCAACGACGACCTCTGGCATCATGACGCACCCCCCTGGCAAGGTCCGAGTCCACGAGCCCTTCCAGAGGACTGCGGACACGGACTTCCTGGCTGGTAGCGTAGCGGGGATGGCCCAAGAAGTCAACGATTACTTGACAGCGGAGTGCAGGTGGGCAGTGGTCAACAGCGCCCCCGCCTTCAAAAAAGACTTGCTGGACGTCATGACCACGGTGGAGATGGCGTGGAGCCACATGGCTACAAACTCCTGGACTGGACAGCGAGTGGCGGCGCGCGTGTTGAATCTGTCGACCAGCCTGCGCAAGACGAACGACAGCAGCAAGGCCCAAAGGCGGGGTAGAGTCCATTGGCTCAAGCCGGCAGATTTTGCTCGGCACCTCAGCAAAAAGCAACATCAAGCCGCGAAAAACACTTCGGGTCGTGACCAGGAACCCCGACGCCATGGAGCCAATGCCTCGGGTTCTGGCAGCCCCCGCCGCGACGCACCACGCTGAAAAGCGAGGAGCATCAAGGGTCGCCACTCTTCGCGTGACGAGAAGTGGCCACGCCACCGATCGCGGGGAGCCCACGGAGCAAGCAGCTTTAGCTCTGCTAATCCCGTGGACAACAGGAGGAGATCCACCGTCCCAGAGGTCACCGTCGCCAGAGC
This sequence comes from Saccharina japonica, assembly GCA_008828725.1. Lineage (NCBI taxonomy): Eukaryota > Phaeophyceae > Laminariales > Laminariaceae > Saccharina > Saccharina japonica. Next base: position 220,803 of record MEHQ01000666.1, read on the forward strand.
GAAGTGGCAAGTGATCCCTTCTTTGGAAGATGTTTCCGCCTCGGCCGAACTCCTTGGGCACCTGTCCGTTTCTGACACCCGCGCCATGCCAGTGTCGTCGAACATAGCCCACGCTCAATCAGCTGCGATCAAAACCGCCGCCGCAGCCGCCGCGGCCAAGCATACCGCAGACGTCAAGCGCGCGTACATGCATCTGGTTCTCTAGGACATACCTCACATATCAATCCTTCCTTTCCCTTCCTCGATCAACCCGTCGGGAGCCGCACAGCACTTCACTCGTTCGGCTAAGCTCTCCGCGTCCGATATTATCGTAAAATGCGACGAAACCAACCACGAAGGCATCAAAGCTAATATTGACATAAACCACGTAGTTATGCATATATATTATATCGGGGTTCGCAGAAGACGCGAAACGAAGTCAAGCAAGTCAAAGTACCCGCAAGCACGGGACCGCACACATGGAGAACGCCTCAACAAGTATTTGAACTCCCTAATATCTGTAACCACCATCGTATATGTGGTATATATTGCAAGCACAACCAATATTATCCCTGCGTTGCAATTGATACTGTGCGACACCACACATCTGCAGTATGCATACCGAACATATGTGCAGGTCCACCAACTAACATCCTCTCTGCATGGTGAACAGGATGACAAAAACATTACAATATTATAGCATGGTCACACCTCATAGCTGCCCCGAAAACCTCAAATCATCATTCTGAATCAATATCACACACTCCAGATTTACATACCGAATGTGGACCACAATGTCCAAACCTCAGGCAAATTTAAAGCGAATTCCAGAAATTCAAGCACACTCATTCAAATCCAAATACAAAAATTTAAACCATACAGGCTCAAACATCAACAATCTTCCCAAGACACTCAGCTGCCGAAACTAGGGACATCTGTCTGCGATAATCAAACTGTCATCAGCTCGGTGTAAATAGGTCGACACACGTTTATCGCAGTGGTCCTAAACACCTCGAGCACCAATATATGGGCAAGATTCTCAATACTTAGAAGATACTCAATACAAATCTCAATAACGTACAGTGTATTCTCCGAAATACCAGACTTGCCGTTATCATCATTGAATATCTCCCAGGCAATCAAGAATACAACTCCCGATCACGGTTTGCACGCTGAGTAAAGCAGAGAAGCCGCGGTATGTGTGCGCAGTAGTACCTACTATCTTATCCAGTGATTAGGCAGAATCTTCACTACCCGAAAACCATCAATAAAAAAATCACAACTGAGCTTTAACCCCATACTCCCAATAAAAAGCCTTCAGTCTCAAATCCTCGTTCAGTCAATCAATCAAACAATTTATCACGTGCGTGCCGTCGAAACTAAGTCTCAGAAATTTCAAGTCAAGCTCCACGAAGTGAGCAACACAACGCTATTCATGTAAAACCTCGGGAAATTTCCAAAAAACGTCCTACTAGCCTTGTACATCCTGTGCCGAGCCTCGGGATATTGCCAATATAACTTCACAACCGCCATGTTCATACGCAAACGAAATCTATCCGACCGCGTGCTATCGTTTCAAGTTTACGGCAGTAGTTATTTATGCCAACTCATCATCGGGGTAGCATGATCTCCCCTTGCCCCGAGCTGCTGTTATATTAAAGAACCTTTGAGCGACTTTCCACACGAGGAAATTTGATGCATGACAGGGTCAGAACCCGGGTGCATGACAAGCTCCGAAGTGCACTATGTTATCAACGAACAACAATGACTCAAGAACAGCATTTTAACAAACCAATAGCAGTGCGCGGAAAGGCGAATCCTATTTATGTATTCATCAATATTCGAACGCCGTGATCAGACAGGTGCAAGTACATATTTCATATCGCCAACAAAGAGCACCTTCACTGCTTATATGCTTACGTGATTGAAGCACCTACCCCGCTCATGCTCATCCTGCTTCAACTACGTAAATAGCACGCGTGCTACATAAATAATGATGAGAACCCTCTCGTACCTATAACGTTTGCACTACGAAAGAGGGAGGGAGGGAGGGAGGGCGGAAGAGCACACATACAGCAGTCAACCTGCAATCCCCCAAGACATATGTTTCACTCGGTATCAATACTCTATTCCATCGCATATCCATATCATACCACAGCGACCCAGGATATTCCAACATCGTACCAACCTTGATACCCTTATCGGGGCAGTAGTACGTTCGCAGTTACTTTGTACCTTGTACATGCATACCTGGCATAAGGCAGCGTCTTATATGGATGCATGGGGGTATATACGACCTTCACGATCATAAAACTGTCCGCACACAGAACATTAACGTTTGCATCAGGTACACACAAAACAAGAAGAACAGCAGTAATTGTTTTTCTGTCACTCCCCTATCCTAGTACTCATCAACCAACTATCACCAATCATTACGTGCCAACCCAAATATTTGGGGAACCGAGGGAGAGAGGGAAGGAGGGACGAAGAGGGGGGGCATTTATTTATTCTCCTGGGGCATTTATTCCAAGCTCAAAACGATTATCCAAATGCAATGCGCCAGCACTCTGGTACCAGGGTACGAATTGACGTATACCGCCATACGCCCATACATCACGAAAGGTACCGTGTGCGTATACCTGGTATACCTGGTATTCTAACAGCAGTATAGTACTTCTCGTATAACAGCGAAGACATCGCAGACAGACAGATACAGCAGTATTACCATATGAGCACGTGTTTCATGTACCTTGCCCTGCTAGGTTCGACCTAAAACCATTATGTGTTGTACTACTGTATGCACGCTGGCTATACCGCTGCTACTCGTATCAAGTAGCAGTTCAGTGCTGCAGTACGACAGTACATTACCACAGCAACCAAGAAGAAGCGAGAACGGCATCGAATTAAAGCACACAACCGAAGCAGAATGTCGGCTAGTCAAGTACTCGTCAAGTGCGTACTCAATCCTATCCTGCGTGAATCATATCTCACCCTCCCCACGCCCCAAGCCAAGTACATAGCCTATTACCCCGCGCAAGAACGCAAAACAACAGAACCCACAACTTGTATTCAGTATAATAGTAAGTAATTAGCAATCTTACTCTTACGACACACCTACTTAGTACACGTGAACAGCAGTAGTTGCATCATCGTACGTACAAACACCATCAACAAAAATAAGAAAGCCTTCAATGTATCCTCCCCCAAGCAATCAATAAGGCAGCACAAACAAACCGTATACCTCAATCAGGGCTAAACGGAGGCATGAGGCCACCACCCAGGGGCCATCCCGGTCCAGCTTCCGTGCTGGTCCAAAGACAACCTTGCTGTGGGTGGTGTTGCTCGCCGTCGTCCCGCCCCTGCTTGGTCCCCTGCTGTCGCTGCTGCTGCTGCTGCTGCTCGATATCCGCGTCTTCCCCTCCCTCCTCCTACGAGTATTGCTCTTCCTCTTGATCTTCCTTCCGTTTCTCGCACGATACCAGGGCTAAGTGCGCCAGGGCAAAACTGCTCTTCCCCAACAGGGCGAGCTCCTCCGCCTCGAGGTCTACGCGCATGTCTACCGCGGGCGGCGGCGGTGTCGGCGGCGCCGAGGCGGTCGCAACCGCGGATGCTCCTGCTGCCCGCCCGTCCCATCGCCGCGTCCTCTTCGTTTCGTCCGTCTCCTCCCCCTTTCCCTCGGTCAACCGTCGTTTTCTCTTCCCCACTTCTTAGTCTAATGCTGCTCCCCCAGAACCCCCCATCTGCAATATGCAACCACCTCTTCGACCACATTGCCCTTCACGTATGGCGGGATTACCGTCGTCTAGTGAGTTTCAACGTAGTGCGCAGGCGGAGCGACCTGCTCTTGCGCGCCAGCAATCCCCGAACAAACTGGCTCGATGGAGCTACTCTTCGCAATCGGACATGGCTGCGGCAGGTCCTCCTGCCTGTCCAGTGCACTGATGCCGCTCCGAGAGGTCTGCTCTTTATTTAGTTTTTTAATTTGTTCTTCTTCTCTGTCTCCGTCTGCATTCTTCTCTTCTTTTTCTTCTCTCTCAACTTCCTCACACTTCCATTCCTCTCCCCTGGGCTGCTGCTGCAGCTGCTGCAGCTGCTGCGGCTGCTGTGGCTGCTGCTGCTCCGGTTGCTGCGGCTACTGCTGCTCCGGCCGCTGCTGCTGCCGCTGCTCGCCTGCGTTGCTCGTATCTCTAACAGAAAGCGGGTCCACCACCGTCGTCTCATGTCTGGCAAAAGCGGCACGCTGCTGCTGCTGCGGCCGTATCGAGTGCATGACCTATTGCCTCCACTGGATTTGCTGCTGTGCCGAGAAAATCCGGAAATCCACCTCGTTGAGACGGGTCCTCTCCTTCGCGAGCATGACAGCCCTTCTGGTCTGCGGGGCCCAAGCTTCTTCATAGTGCACGATGCGTTGGACCAGAAATAGGCGCTCGCAGTACAGCTTGTCCACGATCCCCATCCGCTTCACCGTCTTCCACCTCTCCGTAGCCAAAACAACTTCCCGAATCTCGAAATACTCTTACCCTGTTTACTTGCTCTCCGCCAAGCATTCTGTGATTGCGCGTCGTTCATTTCGACGCGGAAAGTCCCACACTCCGTTCTCCGAGGGCTGAACCGCCTGATGCCCGTAGGCGCCCGATATCATTAGCGCGCTAAAGCGTATTGATTCAACTTCGGGGGCATGACGGGCCCTCACACGGGCGGACAGGGTCGTGGTGCTGGAGCGCTTCTCATGGAGACCTAAACCACGTAGTTAAGTATATGTATTATCGGGTCTCGCAGTAGAGGCAAAACGAAGTCAAGCAAGTCGAGGTACCCGCAAGCATGGGACTGCACAGATGGAGAAAGCCTCATCAAGTATATAGAACTTCCTAATATCTGTAACCGCCATCGTACCTGTGGTATCTATTGCAAGCACAATCAATATAAATCCCTACGAAAAACGGCATTTCTCCAGATCTAATGCTCCGACCTAGTCCCTATGATAAGTTTGGAACAGCGTAGCTTACAGGCAATCGTTTTGTCTCAGGAGCTTGATCGACACGACGCATGTTTCATTTCGACACGTGCCTCTTACTCGAAACTTGCTCCCTATATATTTGGTACCCCAAGACTAATTTGAAAAATGGCAGTTGCTCAGACTGGTGATACGGCTTGAACTTAGCGTGTCGACTAAGGTGCCGAGCACGAGTAGGCAAGAGTACCTTGGCCTCTAGTTCGACCATCCGTGGCGTCCCGCGCGGCGTAGATTCCGAACATATGCTCCGAAACGATCAACGTTTTTGTTGCTGAGCACTTTTGTTTCTTAATCACAGCCGTGTCTGCCCTATCTTGCATATCCAAGGCCCACAACACTCTCTCGAAATCATAACAAACAAGCAATATGTTTGTCTGGCGCAGGTCTGAGCATTTGGATTCGAGCTATACGGTGTTCGGTGAGTAGTAATGATAATGTATTATTGTATCAGATTTAGTATAGCTGCTGTAAAATAGACGAAACATGTTTTTTCAAAGGACGAAAGCATCAGTTGTTTTTGAATCGAAGTGACCCCTTACTTACGATACGCTTGGGGGGGGGGGGGTGGTGCATACTTGAAACATCAATGTGCACATCGCCCAGGCCACCGAGTACCACTAGACATGGTCGCTTTCACGATTACGAGCATCATCGTATCTCTACCTCGATCGAGGGGAGAGTCTGATGATATATCGTTGCCGAGATGCGCATGTGCTTGATCATGATGCTGAGCTACTGCTGTCAAACCTATTTCCCCGCTTTTTCGTGGTTTTCTCACAAACAACATAACTCGCTCGAACCGTTTCCAAACGCGCACGCTCCTTGCCCACCAGCGTCGAATATTGAGGAGATAAATAACAACTCGTTCCTGCACGTAGTAACACACCGGTCGATGCGATCCCCGGTGTCGACGCTTCCGTGCTTACTGCCTGTGCTTCGTATGAAGCGCTTCGCCTCCGATGTTGCAGATGGGTTGCCCTCGCTAATTTCCCGATTCGCCGCCCAGCGGTGAACTCGAGAAATCGTGAATTATCTGGTCCAGCGGAGCGACCGCTGTCCACTTATTAACAACAGCCCTGTCTGTTGGCGTGTTCTACCAGTCTGCCAGCACCGTTCCGTGCGGTATCCACTTGGTATTGTGACAAGCTGCTGCTGTGAAGTGCGCTACGTACTTTTTATTCGGCCAAGAATATGAACCATAACGCCAAATTCTCTCTACAACAACAAACTACAGCAGTTCATTTTTATGTCGGTTCCCGATTCCTAATAATAATCGTTCTCTTTGCTGTTGGAACAATAACAAAATATCTAAAGCCATGTACACGCCTTGTTCAGACTATAGCCGCATTAGGCCTGCTCCCGAAAGTTTGGGCACCAAGATGGTAGCAAATAGAAGACCAGCGATTACTTAAGTTCCTCATCGCCTTAGACTACCCTCGAGTACCGCAAAAAGAAGTGCAACTACTGTCAACGCTGATTTATCGTCCTACATACTGGACGATGAGCCTCACCCTGGTCGAGGACGGTGGTATCTACTTAATAACCTCCTGCGGACTACTCACTCGCTCCTCGCCAATCCCCGGTGTCCGCTTGGGTGGGTTTTTGTGGCGCACGGACAGTACTGCCTCAGGTGCAGCTCGGTGGTAAGCCAAGGCAACGCAGATATCTCGGTTACCGTGCGCGGCAACAACCGCAGGAGCTTATCAAGTAGATTCCACTGTCCTCATCCAGGGCGAGGCTCATCGACCCATTGCGGTCGTGCTCCGTAGTAGGGTCCAGTATGTAGGAGGATAACTCAATGTTGTCATTTGCACTGCCTTTTGCGGTATTCGAGGGTAGTCTAAGGCGATGACGAACTTAAGGGGCCCCTTTGGTGTTGAAAAAAATGAGTACTTGATTGTTGAAAAAACATATACTTATATATTTTGTTTTCTTTGCAGCAGCAATACAATTTCTGATATAATAACACCATATCAGTACTCCTTACGTAAAACGGCATAGCTCCAGTTCTAATGCTGAGACCTTCGACCGACCAAAGTATTGCTTGTTCGTTATAGTCTCTAGGAGGTATTGGGGCTCTTGGGTCTGCAAGGGAGAGCAAGCATTGCTGTGGTTGCATCACGAAACGAAAGTGCTCCGCAGCAATATTTTGATCGTTTCGGAGTTCCTGTTTGGTATAATCACTCTGCTGTGGCCACGTAGGACGCTACGGACGGTCGAACTAGAGGCTCAGGTACGTTCACCTACTAACAGCCGATTTTCCTCATTGAGAATTGCCTTTCCGATGATAATGAAAATCGATTTTTGTACTTTGTTATTGTTCAAGAGTTTTTTATTTCGCTCACGATCGAAAATTTGATCTAGAAAATATGTTCCTCGATGGTAGGTATCGATCCACGAATTAGTTTTTGAAATCGGCCTTGACAGGCTCGAAAAATCAAGGATTTAAGGGAATTTGCATTTATGAGCGTGGTCCCTCGCCCAAAAATACAGCTTTTCTGGGATCCCCGATATCTTGAGACTGCCGATGCCGATATTTTTTTTTTTTGTCATCGACGGTTTGTCATGACAATTGTTTACAGCGAAAAAAATGACTGTGAGGAAAGCACATCTCTTACAATTCGAAAACCAATCTTTTCGATTTTCATTCTCATCGGAAAGGCAATTATCAACGAGGAAAGTCGGCTGTTTATTAATGCTCGGCGTCCTCGGCGACAAATTGAGTTAAGACAGTACCAGTAGCTGGAGAACTGTTTTTAAGGTTCGTCTTGGGTAGCACGGGTTTGGCGAGTCGTTTTTCAGTATAAGGCACGTTTCGTGATGAACAAGGCGTCTGATTGATATGCGTCCTGAGACACACATGTCGACCATGATGCACGCTCTCTGACATTACTCATTGGTTGACATTCTGAGCATTATAACTGGATAAATGCCGTTTTCCGTAGGGAGTCACGACAATGTCGAAATTATACCAGAAATAGAATTGCAGCTGGAAAAAAAATAAAACGGATATGTTTTTCCTGTTCGCCAAGGGTGCACAAAAAAAAAAGAAAACGACACCACACACCTAGGAAGGTCAGAATGAAAAACAAACCGGATCGCTGTGATCACAGGACGAAATGAGCAAAAAACATTTTTTTTTTCGTTTTTTGTTCCCTTTTTTTTACTTGGTTTTAGAGACCCCCCCATATTTTTTTTTCGCTGGTCGGGGGGGGGGGGGGGGGGGTAATTAAAAAAAAACTTGACTTATTGTTTTCTGGGATCACAACGGTCCGGTTTCTTCCCTTCAATATAGGGGGGGGGGGGGGGGGGTGTGGTGTCGATTACTTTTTTTTTTGTGCACCCTTGTTTGCTCATATATTTGTTGTCCGAAGGGGCCCCTTAAGTAATCGCCGGTCTTGTATTTGCTACCATCTCGGTGCAAAAACGTTCGGGAACAGGCCCAAGGCGGAATTCGTCTGAACAAGGCGTCTACATTGCTTGCGATATTTTTTTTTCTTGTTCTAACAGGAAAAATATACACCAACCCCCCTCCCAAAAACGTGTATCGTAAGTAAGGGGTCACTTCAATAAAAAAACTAAATGATGCTTTCGTCCTTTGAAAAATCATGTTTCGTCTTTTATACAGCAGCTATACTAAATATAATACAAGAACACACTAACATTACCACTTACCGAACACCGTATATCTCGAGTTCAAATGCTCAGACCTGCGCCAGACAAACATATTGCTTGTTTGTCATGATTTCGAGGGAGTGTTGGGGGGTTTGGATCTGCAAGATAGGGCAGACACGACGGTGTTGGGATTACGAAAACAAAGTGCTCAGCAATCAGAACTTTGATATTTTCGGAGCACCTGTTCGGTATCTACACTCTGCTGAGGCCGCGTAGGACGCTATAGATGGTCGAACTAGAGACCCCAGGTAGCTTCAGCTACTCGTCTACACCTTTGTCGAAAAGCTAAGTTCAAACAGTATCAACAACATGACCCACTGCCATTTTTCAAAATCGTCTTGAGGTAGGAGATACAAAGGGCCGAAGGTTTGAATTAGAGGCACGTTTAGAGATAAAATGCGCGTAGTGTCGATCAGGCTCCTGAGATAAAACAGTTGCCGTAAGCTACGCTGTTCCAAACGTATCACAGGGACTACTAGGTCAGAGCATTAAATCTGTAGAAGTGCCGTTTCCCGTAGGGAGTCACGAAATAGTATGAAATTATACAAGAAACAGTACTGCAACTAGAGAAACAACGGATTGGTTTTACAGTGCCCTTAGATGTTGCATGAAGGGTTTTTTTAAGAAACACCATCCAGGCTGTACGCTGCTCGCGAAATTCTGTCCGACTGTCTGTCGAAACCTAACAACCCATATATGTTTCATTGATATCAGCAGACAATGTATACGCGTCGTACACTACGGTACAACGATATTCTCTAAACATTGGGAGGATCCACCGTCGAGGAGGAGCAATGACATATACTACCCCCCTCGTTCGAGGGATGTGATAACCTCAGCCTGTCACACAGTCTCAGGCCCTAGATGTGCCTGTATCCAAACAACGAATTGTAAAACGACCCGTGCAAGATATATATGTAAACGTTTGTGAGTCTCCTGCCTTGAGAGGTGCACCCTTAACTGATATAGGAACCAAAAAAATGTAGGCTCTTTTTACCCCCTATTACACTATCCTGTGGTCAAGCTATCTGGCCGTTAAAAACCCAGACAGCAAATCGGATCCGAGAAGGCAACGGTTGGCAAGAGATCATTCGAAGGGGAGCTCCGTTAAACGGAGAAATGTTTGAATGAGAAAAGTGCAACTCCTACCGCAGAATTTCTCAAACATATATATAATCCAACGGGTGTTACTGGATATAAAGATGCTTCGTAGAATCGACCACCCCCCCTCCCCTTAATTGTCCACCCCCCTCCCCTTAATTGTCCACCGGTTAGAACATGTTTGAACCATCAATATACCATCATCGTATTACGGAGGACCATAGTTAATACGACCAAACTTTGTGAGTAAAAATAGGTGAGTATATAGGTTTTTGTATGTGCCATAGGTCCTATTTACTACGCTCCCCCGTAATAGTACGGGGGATCGAAAAGTACAATACTCTATTGAACCTGACCGCTATCTAACGGGCTCTTCTCGCGCATCCCCACTACCCCCCCCCCAATGGAAGTTGGAAATATCCATCACCCAAACACGCTTGAAAATACGTGGTGACCAGCACACCAGGATATCGAAACACCTAAACGTACTCCGCAAATCACCTGTTAAAACATCGCAGACATGCTCTATTCCCGTAGGCAAACGCCTGCCTCCCATCGCATATAACCTTGCCGGGGGTGAGCTGGAAACCTGTGTCCCCAGAGTCTGTTAGGTCTCTTGGTGCCGTGGAATCCCGATCTACTGCCCATCACGAAGTACGAGTTACAGGGCTCGGGCAAAATGCCACGAAAACTGGTGGTGCCTTCGTCTCGGAGTCCCTCTCACAAGGAGATTGATATATACCTAGAGAAGCTTGAGTTCGAAAAAGTTTTTTAGTGGAGTAGTCATAAACAAACATGCAGGATTGAATTACCATACAAAGGTTGTTGCCCGCTCCACAAGCTCAACCGGTCAGAAACCATACAACCAAAACCAACTACCCCCCTTCCTCCCTGCCCCCCCCTCCGTGCTACTGCCCTCGGGTGCGTCGTATATCTCGTCGCCCCCCTCTGCAGCGGCGTACAAAGTATGCGTACACATAAAAGGAAAATACATACTGTGTTGTCATAAACGTGTCGGTTCGTTTCGCTATACCGCACCTTCGCCTCAACTTTATACGCCGGGCGTCGAGCGTAACGATCTCGCGCGAAACGTTCTACGGTAATGGTACCGCCTAAATATACCTTGACGCCCTCCTTGAGGAGCTGCAATGCCTCACCTGAAGAATGTATTATAGAGTATAAAGCTAATGTATAAACGTGAAACCTTCAGAGGCGCAGTCGCAAAGCTTACGTAAGAATATGACCCAGAAAAATACGAAACACCAACGAAGCGTGTTCTACGTGGATTAGCAATGTTGGCCCTATCGAACCATGCGCCATGGACACAAGCCCCACCCCGAGGTCGTGTCGCAACAATATTATACCTACCGTATCCGCGACACCTGTCCGGAATTGTAACCAACGTTTCGGTGTTCCCAAGTTCTTCATACACTAAAATATCGCACATCTTCAGACTGCTTCCAACCTCGTATACAATTGTATATAGAATATGTACGTGGCAACAGGTAAAGGTACATGTAAAAAGAGCATGATGTTTTTGTAACGTAAGAATATGCATTGAGTACGATGGGTATTTACTGTACACGTACAAGTATAGTATGCTGTATATTTGTAGGTGAAAACTAACGCAGATATTTTAATCACTCAAGACCTTCGTCTCCTCCCGGACAAACCGGAATGTCCCTCAGGAGTACGACCGAGAGTAAGTTCCGTGTTTGTGTCGATTTACACGCCAACACTAGTATTCAACCACCGTGTTCTCCCACCTCAATATCACTGTTTAATAACGTTTCTCCCTCAGCTTGGCCAGCATCGTGGCCCAGGAGAAAAAAAAACACGAGGCGAATATGATCTCTCGCTGCTTTGTAAAAAGGGCTTCGTCGCCGGTGTCCGCAGCCAAACGATACACCTATTTTACCTCTTCGTTGCCACTAAGGCGCACTATGACACAACCTAAGATTGATATGTGTCCAATCCTGCTGCCATCAGGTGTTAAGCACGATCTATGTCTAGTACAGCCCAGAAACCGTCTGCTAGATTAGATAGGCCACACGACCGCCCCCCTGCGGTAATATGAGTGAATACTACGGAACAGGAACGCCCTCTGTCCAGAGATGTATAGATGACGAAGAGGAGATCGGATATCTGTTCCATGTGACGGACGATTCCCTGCAGGCTCCCCGCCTTTGTCTTCCTGTGCAACAACGCAGGGGGAAACGTATGTGTGGGTTTAATCTACTATGCCTCCCGGCATAAGAGGAACATTCTGGGCACGCTCGCGTCTGACTGTCAACGCTTCCCAACCGAGTCTCTACCCCATACGATGGTATTATAGCAATACTGAATATCAACAAAGGTATGGGGGTTGGTCTACAAAAGGCGTATCCATTTGTCTCGTGGGCGAGGCGAGACATCTAGACGTATTTATGCTAGATTGAACAATAACACGTTTCGATGCACTTACCTATCATAGACGTGAGTTACACTGTTTGAATGGGAAGGATTTACCTCATAGGTCCATATATTTAGTTGGGAAACTACAGTAGTAGTACTACAGTAGTATTAATATTACACTACAGTAGCCCATTGTTGATGCAGAATTAGAGCACATATAAATTTCAGTCGGGTTCGCGCGAACAAACGCCTGCCAACTAAGTGCTCCACGTGAGATGTTTATGGAACTTCGCTGATATGAAATTGTGTACAAAGTCACCAGGCTTCCGGCGCCTACACCACCACATGCGTGACTGGGTCGTGATCCAGGCGGAGTTCGTCCACCTACTGCGTGGTACCCAAGAGACCCTCCACTTGAGTAGTTAAAACCTCTACCCATCATCCAACCCTCTCATGCCTTTCACACTAAGCCCAGTACGCAATGCTATGGAGTAGGAGGTGTATCGCTTGATATAGATCTAACAAAGACTGTCGTGCACTACACGTCGGATCCGAAGCTGTCCGTTGGCTTCGCATGTAAAACGAACGCATGAATGGGGTTGTTTCTTTGTGTATTCGTGGCATGGCTCCGCTACCACGTCAATGGTCCTCCCTAAACCGTGGGTGTATTTGTCAACATTTCGTTTTCTGTTTCATGTGTCTCTTCCAACTCGCAGGTTCTTGACTGGTGACGAACGTCTATAGAAAACAGCATTTATTAATGAGTATACCCAACGTCATTCCCTCGCACAATTCGCGGACTGGTGTCCACCGCTCTCAGCGCATTACGTGGCATACTCCCTTCCAGACGATATACTTACAGGTGTGCGACTCGATGCACATGTGTGAGTAATGAAACAATTGAGCTAGTTTTGGCGAGAAGTCTAAGACGTGGCAACAGGAGCGTCGGTAGGCGAGTGTATGTTTTTTGTTACGGTCGTTCGGCATGCCGTAGTCTCAAGGGCTGCGTGCAAGGGTTTTTTCGAAGCCAATCGCCAATGGTCTAGCACAACTTTTCCATATCTACGGTAACTAGAGGGTGCACGTTGGCACCTTGTATAAGTATATACGTATATTTGTTATTGCCTCAAGCTTTTAAATATTATTGTTGCGATGCAATATTAACTCGTAAAATACTGCACGTTACTAAAACAAGGTAGAACTTTTAGTTCGAGGCGACGTGTCCCTGAAACTTAACTGAAGCCCTGAACGGGTTACTATGCTTCGCTGGAGATGTTATTTTCACGCTCTGTCTGCAGGAATTGAACTATTCATGCCCCGGTTAAGCGTGAGGTACAGAAGCCGCCTTGCAATATGCCTGGTGTCGCGAGGCCGATATGCTTAGTGAATGTAGGGGTGCACCTCCGCCTATCGTGATCGGGGTCTGCATCCGGGTCTCAAAGAGGTCAACACATTTGTTTCGGCGAGCCTAGCTCCATCCAAGGCGAACGCGCAGAGACCTCAACAATACTTTTAGTCCATTCATACCTGGTACTGGTGTGACGGTCGACACGCGCTTCCATTTCAAACGGGTGTATTTTCCCAGGCTGGACGTTCTTCCTCGGGCGAAGAGTTGACCTCCTCGTCTTCTTCGAGCGAAGCAGTGTGTCGCTCCTTCTTGTTAGGTCCTAGGAACGTATCAACGGTGTCCTCGCCGACAACGTCTACGCCCATGATAGCGCCCTGGCGAGATCACGGTAAGAGAACGGCGAGGCACCAACAGTGTTGTCGGTGTGGAGAAACGTTCGGTGGCTTCCCCACACAGGCGAACAAGCGAGAATGAATGTTTACTTCAACCAAGACAGTCTTGCTTTTGCCTCCGCTCTACTACATGCATCTAGGACCGGCCAGGGTAGTCTGGACAATCATGGATGTTGTACGTTTGCGTCAATCAAGTATATTACGTTACCTCTTTGCGGCTTGAGTATATAGAGAGAAAACTAACGAGTTCGAACGTTGTTATGCCGTCTACGAAGAGCAGTATTATGCGCGGCGGTTCCTAACACACAACTCAATATCCAAAGTGGTGCCGCGCCCACCATCGCGGCTGTTTCGGGTATGTGGTTAAATCTCAAATGAATATTTTGGTCGGACGCACGTTACGGTATGGGTGCGTCCTTTTTTTGCTGAGGGTGACCACTTGATAAGGCCTAAATACGTCACCCCAAAACCGATTTCGGAGAAAAATGAAAGTCCTACCGGATGGAAACTCCACTGTGGCCTGGGTATACAAGGAAACATGATGCAACACATCAGATTGAAAAGCCTAGGAATAATGGTTAAGGGTCCCTCTGTGAAAACAAAACAAATCAACCGTACCGTGTAACCCCTATCGCAGCACGCGTTGTTGCTACAGTGTCCTACCACCCTTAAAGCTTCAGAGGCGCGGAAAAACCTGGTAGAGTCCACGCCTTACCATAAATCAAAATACGAAACGAAGGCTACCGCCGACCGTTTTTGTGACTGAAAGCGTCTTCCGTCAGAGTACAGCCGTATCGGGGGTCATAGTACGAGCCGTGCGTTACTCAATCTCCTTGCAGTGCAGTTCCGGTACAGGTTTCATACATATGTTTTTTTACCGCCGACCGTTATGTGACTGAAAGCGTCCTCCGTCAGAGTATAGCCGTATCGGGGATCATTGTACGAGGCGTGCGTTACTCAACCTCCTTGCAGTGCAGTTCCGGTACAGGTTTCATAAATATGTTGTTTGCCGCTTACTCAGAAGCAGCTTCGAGTTTACTCCCGGGAGCGACCACGCAATCGACATTTAAGGCGTTGTACGACAGAAGAAGCACATGTTTCGTGGAACATATAGCCTCCTAGATTGAGCAGCTGCCCTATATGGTTTGCGTACGGTGACTAGTTTTTATTGACGTTGGTGATATAGCTACGGGTAGTCCGCAGGGTTTCCCGTCTTGCTAACGTTTCGTTTTTTCTCGAAACCATTTGGTTGGGATATAGTATAGTATGCAGCTCCCGAAGTGAAGACCCTTGTCGATCTCCGGGGACTATGCAGCCGGTAGCCCTCGTCCTTTGCGAAGCGGATTCGGTACAATATTCATAAACTCTGATTCCGTGTTATGGGGCTTCGGGCTTCCGACTAGCTTGAATTATCGCGACTTGAGTCTTATCCAGCAACACGAATGTCCTATAAAGTTGACGCACAAATCGTTACAACGTGTTCTTCGTACAGTAACATATAGGTGGACGGAAATACAAAACGAAACGCAAGAACAGGGACCACCCTTCGGCCGTCAGGCTGTACGTAATACTGAAAGTATTTCAGTACTACTGCATCAAACTGACACCAAGAAGCAACAGATCGCACGTAAAACATATCGTGTGACTGATAAAGTAAACGGTATCTGTAACATGTGCTAGGTATACCACTACCGCAGTGGCTGGTGTATAACTATTACACAACATCGGGCAAATCCCCATCTACAATACTGTAGATCCCCTAGATCTTGCCATAGGCGTCTCCCACTGTAATACCTTGCGCACGATCCGCTTATTAACACTCAATAGGTTCGAGTCAGGAAACAAGAGCTAGGGTGATCAGGTGGTACAAGCCTCACCCGGCTATATACGCTAAGCCTTGGTCGCGTCGATCGTATAAATGATACATATTTCTGCACCGATCCGGATTGAATCTCCCCATAAACATCTGCAGTAGATCGAAACAAACGGTGATCTGACGTCCGATCCATTGCTGCATATCTTACTCTGTCCACATATGAACGTTCAAGCTACTGCAAGACCGAACCTGAAAGCCCCTCCTGGTGAACATTAGCTTGATTGCGGCCCAGGTATTCCACCAGATGGACAGAAAGAACATGACGTTCACCATGATGAGCACCACCGAATAGATGGCGCTACCGGCTGAATGTTCGTCGGCCACCTCAGCCTTGATCATCAGCGCCAAGAAGTTCGTGAAGAATATAACCAGGCATCCCTTTTGTTTCCGGAGACGATTCAAAAACGGTTCAAGGACGGCGAGGTTTGTTCAAGTGACACTAAATAGGGTTTAGTGCACTGCTACTACTAAGCAGTAGGGTGGTACATATAACGTATTCCGCACACATACCCAATAGTCCCGAAATGGACAGTTGTACCTCTGGTTGGACCGGAATGTTCAAAAAGTCGTTGTTGACCGATGTTCAGGCGGCCAACGGTGGTGTGGTAATATCGCTGTTGAACTCCCTCTATCGCCCTTTGACATTTAACGTGCTTAGTCAAAATCGTACGGTCTACCCGTCCTGGCTAGTTTCGACGAGTTCGGGTACAGGCGCAGCTGCCAGTTGTGTACATATCACAGCTCGCAATCCTTGTTCGCTGCACCGTGCGGCAACACATATTTCAAAACAACCGTGTGTGTCCTTTGTGCCAGGTTGGCGACGGATCTTACTCTAACACTTGCAATCGATGTTCTATGTGTATGGACCCGGGAGTATTGAACAGATTTAGCCGTTACCCAGTTTCGCTGTACATTGATACATTGAGCCTACGGTGGAGCTTGATACCAATGCTCACTGTAAGAAGAGTGTCGAATTATCGGTACATGTGTGTGGTAACTTCAATGGACCAGGGAGTGATGAATGCCGAAAGGCTTGTAGGGCTCAGGCACAAGAGCCGGCTGCCGTCAAACGAATAGGCCGTTCGTGTTAGCAGTGCCAATAGGTTGGAAATGCTTTGACTGTGGCATCTTCCGATCTACGTTTTATGTGCCACAGGTATATGCACACGTCATGAGTATTTTAGGGTTTATGATAAATGGACTCACCGTGCGGTAGATCTGAATTTCCAAGGAGTCAATATGCGGACGCTGAAGCTCGAAGGCCAGTAAGCTGAAACAAACAGCAAGGGAGCGCGTAGTAAATAAAGGTGGCCGCGTTGGGTTGCGAAGCTCACAACGGAAGCATGTATGACGATCACAAGCGAAGCACGTATGGCGACAAAACAATGACAACCACCACATACACCCACGCCGTAGATCACACCAATTAGGGTATACCTGTCGTTTTGTGTGTCGTTGATATCTGCGGCGCAACCGGTATACTGGTACATGCGTCGAGTTGCTTCAATGCATGTCGCAACGGAATCAGGCAAAGGACCGAAATGTCCCCATGCATCTACCGCAAAGCTATCCCCACTTTGTTCGTGGACTCGGGGCTCTAGCACACGTGACACGGCGCAACGGTGATAAGGGTGCGTCGTGCCACTTGCTAAGCTCACCGTTCGTCACTCCTCCAACCGCGAGCAAACCCGAGTAATCATAGCCATAGTTTATCCTTCAACAC
Organism: Saccharina japonica; assembly: GCA_008828725.1. Taxonomy (NCBI): domain Eukaryota; class Phaeophyceae; order Laminariales; family Laminariaceae; genus Saccharina; species Saccharina japonica. Next base: position 238,305 of record MEHQ01000666.1, read on the forward strand.
GGGACGTCTTTCCGTACCACATGCTCAGCATAAACACCATACGATAAGAAGATGTTATCTACGCTATAACTCCCTCACGACATAGTTGTTGAGGTCTCCACGGTTTTTAGTCGGGAGTGTCTGAACGAGCGCCACCACCATAATGGACTAGTCACGGAAACTGGCGTTTCACATGCTCGGCGCAAGTCCAGTTGTGCTTTATAGCTAGTTAGTTGTACCGAATCGAGTCCGCTGTTGGTACGTTCATCAGAAGACGTGATTCCGAATGCCAGACAGTGCCAGGCACAACGAGGTGTACCATACATCTGACTGAATACATGGCTACACCAACCGCAGTACATCTTGTGTACGAAACAGTACACCTGGTGCACGGAAAGCAACACAAAATACAAAACTTGGCACGCACACTCGCCCAAACAACAGCGCCCTATATTTTCGAGCGCAATGACAGCGCCAAAAAAACGAAAGACGCCTTCCGGGAGCGCCGTTTCCGGACTATATATATACTAGGAGCACAGACTAGTTCGTTCTGCCAATCACGACACACACAAGCAAACAAGCTGACGACAATTTCAATTTGTTATGTCCTCATTATAAGGCTATACTCATACATCGCACTATAACCAAGGGCACACATATATCCGCGGTTCGCCCAGCAGACAATATTCAGTCCCACGGGTCTAGGTAGGCAAATAGGCGCTCAACGAGGATTAGGACCAAACCTTTGCCGCCAATCAACAATTGATGGTATATGTCGTACCTGGCGAACGCAAACACGCAGCTGAAGGCCACCTGCCCCGGTGTGTCTGGAACGAGGAACACCAGCAGCCCCGTGAGAACCAAACGCCTGAGACACTCGAACACCTGCCGTGAACAGAGGAAATGAACACCGACGCACCACGTGGAATTATAAAACAGGTCACATCGCCTCGTATACAAAACTGTGAACTAGGTAGTCTTCCGCTTCTTTGCAATAGTGGTATCACAGGTAGATGGTCAATACGTGTTGTAGTATTTCACCATATGATGGTTGGTTCTTGAACAACTTTATATTTCGAACGTATTCCTCAATCGATCATGCAGCCTGTTTACAATGTATCGGCCCAACACTTTCGGCAGAGGTCCTCCTTTGTTCCATTCAGGTACGCATACGCTCGGGTGTCACCCTCAAGGCCACTGCCAGATAGATACCCAGTTCGGACAGATTCGAAGCGAGCTCAATATATATCGGTAATGTCCTATGTGGGACTAAATGCCTCGCCGACCACCAACCCCGTTGATGGTTATTTCTGCGGGCGTTCTTCGTACTTAAGGCGAACGGCACCGCGCCATTATTGAGTCCGTTTCAACTTGGGAAGGCCCTCGCAGTAACGAACTCTTGGCATAAATCAAACAACGGCGATATCCCAACCGGCGGCAGGTGTTCGTATTCAGCCGTGGATGTTCAACCACTTGGTCTGTATTCGGCCTGGGGAATGCCTTCGCCACTACTGCTGGACGACTCGTCGTCGTAATAATATCTCCGAAAACAATCTCAAAATAGTATGCATTTATTGTTTTTCGCGCTGTTTACCTCGTAGTAGTAGCGGTTGGGGTAGTACGCGTTCCAGAGGAATGAAGTCGGCGCTATGCTCCGGTCTGTGCTGCGCTGCTCAATCTTCTGACGCTGTCAGACAAAAACAACACATTTTCCGTTCACCAAATCAGAAGCGGACAGAGGCAAACGAGAGGTAAACAATTTTATATGGAGACACAAAACTTTAGCGGGACGGGAACACAGCAGTGCGGACAGTACGTTATTGGAGACCTGACAGGAAACGGCAATGCTGGCCTAGGCAATATTGCTTATTTGAGATCGGGCGTTTTCCATACTGTGCTCAAGATAAGGACTGCTGAATTTCATATTTTATATCATGTTTCAGCCGGTGTCTCTCATTCGCAAGTTGGTGTGTTTGTTGTCTTGTGCTGTGAGGATTATGGTCAGGTCTGTGCTGTGCTGATCGATGTCCTCGCTTAACTGAGAACCAAACGGGCCCCGAAGAAGATGACCACGACAGACGCCGAAGAGGACTCAAGGGGTCACGGTTGTACGCAGTGATAACGGCATGAAGCTGCGGCAGTGGTCACAGCCGCAAACCCTTTTTTTAATCCTGACCGCGTTCCTTGTGGGCTATACTACGAGCCTGAACAAGCCGGCAACATTTCCCACTCAACATGTTTATCGAACTTATCGTCAAACATATGGTTTTCGCCGGCCGACATGGAACACGTATAACACAAATAGGGTAAAACATCCAATCAAAGTAAATACAACAAAACGGGTAGGTTACCGATGGCCACGGCACACACCCACACGGGAGCATATTCACGCAACAAGGGCTGGATGACATTACATCACTACGTTGTAAACATGAATGTAGAGTACAGTACAATGTCGTGCGAAAAGCACCAGAAACATCACCCCCGACGAAATACAAGTCCACGAACGACGCTTGCCACTCTACTTTGCCTGACGTCGCGTCAGCACAATTACACTCTAATCGGTTACGGTTCTTCCGAAATATTTCACAGCAATAAATAAAATGTGGTCTACGGGTAAAAATTCCGTGGAGATACGAAAGTGGTACGGTTGCAACCCAGTCTTCCCTGTGAATTATCGGTTTACTAAACCTCATCAAGGACAGGCTCCGTGACTTTGCATAGATGTTTCCCACCCCCGGTTTCTGCTTGTAACGGCCATACCACGATCACTTGTACCTATAGCTAGACTAGCCTGCGGTTTCCCTCCTTTACACAAACAAATAGTGTAACGGGATTTTACCAGTGCTTGTCGTAGTCGGGTTAACGACTTCTGGTTCAAAAGCACACTAAAACTGTAGTACTCGTTTTACTCTTGAATATCGTTCTATCACGAGGAACTATGGCCATCATAAACCACGATTGACACCAAAACCCGTGTACCCCCGTATGATTGCACACCACATGTCATTCCGGTTACTATAACATGCCCCCACGCCCCCCCCCCCCTGGGTTGGGTTGGCGTCGGTTGGCAACGACGCTGTAAAACCCGCCACTCGCTGCGTGAGCTAGACAACCAGGGTGCCGTTTTTTTTTTTTATTTGTTTTTGGCGGTCACCAAAGCTGGCGGTCGGGTAGATCATTTGTGCGGGGTGGAGAACCTTTGTTCCGCACAAGGGGAATGGTCGTACCACGTAGTGTTAATATGGTAAGGCGTCCGCGAGGCAGTTACATAGTAAAACCCATTGCTGTCTCCGGAAGTGGCCGCACCAGAAATTAAATTAACTCATTGAAGCTGTCGTCCATATGCAAGTCCGCCTCAGAGGCGGTTCTTAGCAGGATGCAGCTCACCCTCCATGCGACTCGACCAATACCTCACGGCGTTTCGCGCTTGGTGCAAGCAATGTCTGCCTGGTTGGTGAAAACCCAACGCGCTCCGTCCCGGCATTGTAGGGATGCGAGGGTCTATGGTCATATGACTACGGCCGTGCACAACATGAGTACACCCCCCCCCCATAGGGTGCTTACCACGACGTGTCGGGTGCCTCGTAGCTCCTTCACGACCTTGTCGGTTGGTGGGTTGATGGAAGATCTTTGACGCGAAAGTAGGAAGTAAAATGCCGCGGGAATGCCGAGGGGGTCTGCAAGCGCGTAAAGCGGATGACGAAAACGCGCAACGACGCACAGGAGGACGAGCGCGAAATTGAGCGGCACTGTACATGAAATTGAGTTTTACTAGCGTCGCCGTAAGCACGCTAATCATCGTCCACGTATGCCCATGAGACCAGGAATGGGAGGGATGGCCTTCTAAGTCGACAAAACCAAAACACGCATTCATGGAAGTGAGAAGGCCACGGTGGTAGCAGTGGGGTGTTCCGGTATGGGTTCCTCGCATGAAATGCTCCATATCTCGGTCTCCTAAACTAACAACTACTGTAGGCTTACTATTTACAGTAGAAGTAATTCTGACGCATGCTACGATAGAGGTGCGCCATGCTTTTTTCTGAGCTCCTCACTTAAGGAGCTCCATGACTCACCGAAAAAAACTGAATTTGGAGGAATACAACAGTGTTACCCGATAAACAATCTCATGACCGAAGTCTCTATATTCTGAAACATATTGCAACACAGATTGAACGCCCGACGATCGGGGGTTAAGGAGGATGATCGTTCAGAAAACATTTCAGCAAAAAGTTCTACCTCTATCGTGGGACACGTTATTTACTAACCGGTAGTCGCTCACTTGAGGAGGCCAAACGGTCGAAAACCGTCTGAGGGAAACCCTGCAACCCCTACCGTGGGACGACACAGAGGTAAACGATCAACACATTGCCGAAAGATACAATGGAAACCCGCGTACACGAATTAAAGCCGCCAACGTTGGAGAAGTATGAGGCGGATCTTCCGCAAGTGTTTGTAGTCTGGCCAAGCTCGAGCGTGTGGATACCAATCTGCGCTGAGTGTACGCTAATTGCAGCGTACGATGTGGTGCAGGAAATACGACAATAACGTTCAACGTATCGCCTGGTGATAATATAGAGGTCACCAACGTTCGGATGCTACCGGTACACGACAAGACTAACATCTTGACGAGTGGGCACATATCGCGCATGTAAATGCCACTCGTTGATATCGAAACTAGAGGAATGACGAAATACAACGCGACGACTGCGGTAACGGCAACCGCAAGAGTAGAGAATGCTCCATATTCCGCGTGCACGTAAGCGTTTCGCAGCACGGGTGCAACACGATACTATACCGGCTTACTCGGAGCTCACGCCTACCGTGGTCGCTGGCATTACTAAAAGCGATCATGGTCTAGGTCTCTCCATTGATCACCGAGGCGCAGCAGTGGCACAGTCGCAATGAATATCACTATTCTGCGGAGAAGTACAGCTTGATACCTGGTACATCGGGCATTCCCCTCACCCCCGCACCCCAGGCATGGCTCGTGTGGTCTACGCTTGGATGGTCGTATATTGTGTCGGCGAGTTACACCCCCTATAAAGCATGCATTCCAGCCCCAAACGGGTTTTCGACCATAACCCGAACGCAAACGTGAAGCTCAAACTCGAGGCGAGATAGTAGGCCCTGAACAACAAGGGACGCCCAGTTGGGGCATGGTTTTATCAATTCGGGTCTTTTGTGGCGAGTCATGCAATGCACTCACAGAGGAATATCATGACGGCGGCGTATATCCTGTACGACTTGTGCATGTCAGTGTCGCACTGAATGCTTAGGTCTGCCCTGAGGAAGCTTTTGTTGATCTCCGGAAACGCCTCGCACGAGAACGTCTGGAATACCTGCAGGCGATGCGACAAGGTATATGTAAGCATATCAAACGCTTTTGATATGATGAAATGATATTGGTATCTAACGCCAACAGTCTTCATCTGCTTCGTCAGCAGCGCCTAACCACTTGCACGTAGTGCTCCCAAATATGTCGGCCTACTACTGAAGCAGTGTCGCTCTTTGTTTAGCGTGAACTCGTGTATATGGTAGAGGAACTCGCGTGCTATGTCCGCAGCACAAACATGGAACTACACACACGTCCGTTGTTAACGAGGCCATCACTATCGAGTGTATGGATTTACCCTCCTTGCGTAATATAGCTGCATTCTGCACTTTCGGCGTCAGCAAGTACAACGAAGAACATACGCACTGGGTTCGACAGCAGCAGTGTCGACCTAATAGATGTTAGCCCCTTCCCTAAGTTAGGGACATACATGTGCTGCTTCAATAGGAGCACTACCGTACACCACGCGGAATCTAAGCAGCCTTCCTGCAACAGGAAGGGTGACTGTCTACATAGGTGTTGGGGGCAATCCTGAACCATGTTACTATTAATACCAGGCGCAGACGCATGCTGCGGCAGATGTGCACCGTTCTTTTTCTTGGGGCGTTCGCTTGAGGCACTATTTCCCAACCAAAAAACTGTTTTGGAACGACAAACAAAAGTGCTACCCGATTTATAATTACGTGGCCTCAAGCATGAAACGAAACAATAGTGCAACACAGGAATGATATTGTGATGAGTTTGGGTTGAGGAGTGCAGTCATTCCGTAAGGATATCCAATAAAATGTGCTACCTCTATCGAATCAGATGTCCGCAACGATTCCTGTCCAATCGTGTTTCACGTAGAATGTTCTAACAGGTCCAGACCAAGGCTCCAGACGCGGTCGTTGTGAGTGAAATGTTGACCACGACCAATGCCGCGGTACAAGATACACCTAATAGTATTTTTTGCCTCGTTGTTTCTGGTGACCGATTGCTTATTAACCCTAATATCGTTGTAAAACCAACAATGGTCACTCAGTACTGTTCGTGATACACCTTACAGGTATGGGATTATCAACACAGTGACGGGTTTACCTTTTATCTGGGTCAGTTCGGGTGAGGTATTTCGCTTGTGTACTACAATCAAGTGAGAAGGCCTCTTAAACGTCCAATAGAACCCGTAACGTAGTACGCGTCACCAGTGTACAGCCGTTTCGTGCGTTAGGTGTATGCAAATGGACCATAGCGGTACAAGAGGGGGGGAAACTGCTGGAGGGGGTCGAAGGATTGGCACGTGGGAGACTAGTATTAAAAAAAACGGTATTCCTGTGCATATTTGCACCTTCGGTAGGAAATATACCGTCTGCAGGTGGTCCCGGGAGGCCATTTTCCATAGTCGTCTTAGGCCATCAGTTCATTAGAAGCGCTACAAATCACTCATTCAACGGAAATGTACGAACCCAAACTTTTGGAACAAGCTCTTCTAGCCATCGCGGGCTCCCTTTTACGCACTCTTGACCATTGGGAAAATTAGTGGCACACCCTCTTTGTCACGGTAAGATATGTTTCGCTAACTCTCGACTTCGCACGAAACCTTGGAACCACTTTATCGTAGTGTTTTTTCCTCTCGTCGAGGCTCCAGTTTATCCCAAATCGTGGAGACGACTCTTTAACTTTGTTGACTCTATTTCAAGCGCCTTGGACTACACATGCTACATTGTTGGGACCTATTTTTTCCATTGTTGGGCGGCATTGCAACCGTGCTCGATGTAAAGTCAAGCATTGAGACCGTCTCTTTTGTCGTTTTCAACTTAATGTCATGACATTCCTACGACGAACATAGTCTTAGAACAATCGCATTTTCCTCTATGGCTTCCAATCTTGGCCCAACATGTTTGAATCAACTGAACATTGTCGTTGGCTCCATATATTGCTCTTTAGACTACACACAAATATTGGAAGCCTTCTTTGCCGTACGAGTTAGTCGGCTCAAGGTTTCTTGTCTCGACTGCAGTGTTTCAATGAAATCCAAAGTCTCACCACAGTGGAAACTTGACTGTAGACCAGGTACAAAAGGATGAGCGTCATTGTCGTGTGTCGCGCAATAAGCCTCCCCAAACGGTCCTGAGCAGGGGAGGGTAACGATGTATACCAAACAACAGGGGGGGGGCACAGCAGCAGCAGCAGCAGCAAGGTAGACGAGTAATAAGCGCACAATTCTATTTGCTACCATCTTATGAATGCTACAGTTTCCGCCTGTTGTGGGCGTACGTACGAATATAACCTTTGTACACATATATCTGGTAGTTAATACTGGAGCGAAGAGTAATAGTAACCTCTTGGGACGTGTAAACACACATTGTGCGGGAGAAACTCGTTGTTGGGTCGCACGTGGATATTGGCAAGTGTGATGGCCGCCCCGAGGTAGGATATAGGGCCACGGCCGTGACCAAATATGACGACATTGGGTTTACTTACCCCTTTATGGACGCGACGGCACTGTTAGTCATGTGTCGTGTCCCACAACGCTTGTACGTGTATAGAGTGCGAGCCAGCAAACCAAAAATAGTTTTACCGAACCATGTGATATCAGTTACGATGCGTTACTGAGACACCCACCCACCACCAGCGGAATATCGTATTATTTTTACCTCCTCCGGGTTCGTCTTGTTTCCGGTCTCGGTCCCCAACCCGCTGCCCGTTGACCTCTCCGTTTTGCCGGGGGAGATCTCTTCAGAAAAAGGAGATTTCGCGGAAGCCGCTAAGCCACGAGGTCGCTCTGTCGCGCTGTCCCGGTGGTTGACCGTACCGCCGTCGGAAGACTCCCGCTCCCCGCCAGTTGATCGGTGCTGATCCGCGACGTTGGTCGTTCTTGTGGTCGGGTGCTCGCTACGCGACAACGTCATGGCATCTCCTGACCCTCCCGAGAGCCTACCCCTTTGCAGGACCGGCCCAAATCTGGGTAGTTCCATTACTTGGGAGGCATTTGGGGACGAAGGACTGCCCGAAGTATTTTCCCCAAGCATTACTGGATCTGACCCAAGGCGTTCCGTAATTTGGAGCACGTTTGTGGCTGATTGAGGTCTGCTGCGTGCTACTGGAATTGTCGGCAGATCGGTTGCGACGGGTGTTACTGCCCTAGCTCCGATGTAGAACGTGACGCCGAGAAGCCCGAGAACGATCAGCGGTCCGATGGTAACCATTCTAATTTAAGCCGAGTTGCAACAAAGCGGGGGGAGGCATGTGTATTCAGACGGGGCGGGCAGGGGGTATGTGGGCGCAGAACATGCCATACATTACGGTCAAATGACAAGCTCGTGAACGGATAACGTCAGTTAACTGTATACAATGTGCAAAAAATGCCTCAAAACAAGGCAAAACGCATCTTCGTGAACTGACATTGATGGGGTGCCCTTTTTTTCGTCTTTTTAGAACTGTGTGTATCCATCACCCCCCAAAGCGAGGACACGATGACCGAGTACAGAGGCGGCAGAAAACCAAGAAACATTGAAGCCCCTGGTGTATTTCCGTCGTATATGTCACATATACCCCCATCGAAAAAGACGAAACAATCGCCAGAGCAATTCCACGGAACTTTTAGCGCCTCATTTTGATGGTCACTCGCTTGAGGAGGTCAGTATCTCACCCGAAGCATTCCGTTCAAAAGGGGAGGTGAACCCCACGTTTGTTCGCACAACCCGTTCAACTTTGGTACGCGCTCGTCCCACAACAGGCGTGGTTGACGAGAATTCATAATAACCGTACGCTGTTAATTGGAAGAGCTGAACCGAGCGAAAATAGATCCTACCCGTATGCCTGGTCCCTCACGCTGCTCATATAGGCGGTTGGCAGTTCCAACGATATTGGTTAGATCGCCTCCTCGGGGCCCCAAAGAAGCTAGGGAGGCAGTCGACCTATTCGAGGTTTGAACGCCACATACTCAATGCGTGATACAAAAAATGTACTCACAGCAGCTTGTGGTAAAAGTTGACTTCAGGTGTTAGGCATGCGGCCGAGAGAATCCAGGCCAGATCCAGGGAAAATATCCCTATAATGGACAGGAACTTCTCGTAGATTGGCGGATACCCTACGTTCGTGATATTGGAAAACTGTTTGCGCACGAACCGTGTTTGCGTGTTCCCCATTTGTCGTGAGAAAAAAAAAAAGCAGCGATGGCGGAACAGCGTCAGACACAGCGAGTAGTAAGGGAAGGACAAAGGGCGGGAAGGGTGGATTTGTGTCGGTTGATTGCATATGACGCATTTTGAAGACACATGATGCGTATTACGGTAGGCATGCATTGGACATTATCTGAGACTCCTGGGGTGTTATCGGCCACCCAACGCCTGTATTTTGATAAAAATGATAGTGCAACCTAACGAAGAAGCCTGTGGAGTGGTAAAAACAACTCCTTTAAGTATATAAAATAGTACAACACGCAAAATCTATGAGGAACGTCCTTAATCGAGACATGTGCCCGTCCACCAGAAAAACGATGGGTCCAACCCTGCTACCCCTGTAGCACCGCCTCCCCCATGTCTATAAATAACAACCTTTAACAAACGATGATTGCGATCGAAACTAGGGCCCATTGAAGATAGTGCAGAAGTACAACGAGTGTCACGATTCTGCCTGCGCCAAGCGTCGTATAACTCCCGGGTACGGTTCAGACTTGTGATGGGACAAGGGGTTCTACGTACCCGTTGGGTTAAGATACGGCTCGAGTTGCAGCGGGCGAAAGGTATATTTTGATAATTTGGTTAGGTCACACGTTCGGTGCATCAACGATAGGGATAAACCAGGCGTTCTTTGTGGTTTTATCATGTGGGGGCAATTTACCTCAGCCAGATACCTTGACTTTGTCAAAACCACAGGTGTAAGAGTCGATGTTGCACTCAAATCCTGGACCCCGGAGTTAACACCCCAAACATAAAAGGTTGATAGTTCCAGCGATGTTGGGTTTTATGTTGTCAGATGTTAACATATGATCAGGAAAATGACTTGAGAATTGCAAGCGTTATTATCTCTATCGTTGCACGCGTCGGGTACCAGAAGGCTCACCGCAGCTGAAATCTGCCAGACCACTGCTTCCCGGCGACGGTGGTTGATCGATCACGTTGACCGAGACAAAGTGTACAGGGGACGTGAGAAAGCGAGCGGACAACGGATACAGCAGGGAAGGAGGGACACGGTAAAAAATATTAGTTTGGTCTGTTTTGTTGCTTGCACGGCACGCACCGTCCAGAGCGTCTTGTGACTTGTTCGGGTTAACCGGACACCTGATTGTACATTATACATACGACCGTTGGTCCATGTTGGACTGGTGGGATCGGTCTACGTGGCACGGCGTGCGTGCACATGCTTGCGGGGTACATCATTTGTACCCTTCGACGGTTCAGCCCACGGTGTGGCCCTTGGACGACATATTGTAGACAAATGTATATATATATATATATATATATTGTGTCTAGGATCTAGATCACGGTCGGTTCAACGTTTAAAAGGTTACCTATCACGATCTTGAGCTTGGACAGGGGAAGTTCCGTCAACATATTGCCGATTTTTGCAGCAGCCGTGTTGTCCCCGTACCCGTTCCCAGCTTGATCGCTCTGTGGCGACTGCGTCTGCGCTTCGTTTCTCACTGACCCCTCAACACCTGCTCGTTCTACGCTCGGCTGCGGCTGCCATATGTTTCCTGGTGAATTATTGAGTCCCCCCCCGGTCGCTGGAGGAGTTGCATAAGCACCGTGCTGTAGCTCGGAGGTCCAATGCTGCCCGGGGATACCAGAGGAACTGACACGATGATGGCCAGTGCTAACAGTTCCATCGGCTTTGTCGCCGGGATTGGTCGCGTCTCGGACAATCTGCTGTGTTTTTTGTTCCAGCGGTGTCAAAGGGGGTAAACCTCTGATCCTCATGGGCGTTATAAACGTGCCACCGGCTTGTTCGGGCGTCCGAGGATGCGGTCGTACCGATGCCGCCCGTCCAACAAAGTTCGATTTCTTGGGCAATGTCCTTCCGGCAAGTATCGCCCGGCCTGAACCGCCTGCCAAGTTTCTGCCAGTGCTGGTGCTGCTGGCTGGGTCGATCCCCGGTACGCTGTGGATTTGGCTGCCGCTGCCGGTTCCGCGCACAGACGGCTCCTTTATTCGCGTTTCCTGTGCCAGCTCGACCCCATCCCCGGCTATGCCGCCGGACTCAGTGCTGTTAGGGCCATAGTTGGTGTTGAAGTCAATGACGCCGCCACCTTCTGAGCGCGCCAGGAGCACGGATCCACGGTGTTTGATGGTTCGAACGGACTGCTTCGTGCTGGACACTGTTGACGATACGGCCTGACCTCCGCCGATCTGCAGGAGATATTTCGTTCAGCGTTCAAAAAACGAAACAAAAGGTGGAACGTATTGCGGCTGAGGTGGGGCAAACAAAACACGAAAACACTTCCCTCTACATGAAGCGCGGGGCGGCGCAACTAACTCACGAAAACAAAACAATAAAGACGGTTTCGGCGAATTTATAGAAAACGGGTGGTAAAATTGTGCTGATCGGAGACCAAACGAGTCCCATCTGAATGCCTTCTTCGACCGGACGCATGTTTCGATAGAGGGGCACCATGTATTTTCTGAGGGGAGTCACTCCATACCCCACCAAAAAAACTGAATTAGGATGGAAACAGAAGGGCTATATACCCTATAAATAACCCCATGGTCTAACGAGACAACAAACAATATGGCGAAAAAATAATGGAATTCCGGCGATTCGGGGTTTAAGGGCCCGTTTCAACGAAAAAAAAGAAATAAAAAACAATGTAAAACAAAACAAAAAATCAAAACCGCTTTTCATTGGTCAAACCCCGCACCCCCACCCGACATTATACTTCATGATCCTAATCGTTATTGCTGGTGCGTGTGTTGACCAATGAACAGCGATTTTTTTTTTTCCGAAACTGATTTTTTTTTTAATTGTTCATAAGGGCCCATATTAACAAGTATCAAATAAATTCATTTTGGTAAAAAATATATATATATCGCTATTTATTGGTCAACAAACGCACCAGCACCAAAGATTATACCCCAAGATCCTGATCTTTGGTGCTGGTGCGTGCGTTGACCAACGGAAAGCGAATTTGATTTCGAATTTTTTTTTTCGAATTGAGTTTGTTTTACATTCATAAATATGGGCCCTAAGGCGCCCTTAGTAGACCATTCAGAAAATATTTCAACCAAAACGTGCCACCTCTACGTAGCGTAGCGTGTTTCCCCGAGACTGAAACATCTTGATGACGACTTGGGCCTCGGGAGTATTTGTTTATGAGCGTTTCGGGGAATAGATCTGGTTGGAAGTCCAACTTGTGGTTGGAACGTTTCACGAGAAACAAAAAGACTATTGCGTCTTTGTGTCGTACGGCCACTGCCCTGAGTCGAATGAAAAGTAGGCATCGTGACGGCAAAAACCTATACACTAGTTTTCAGCGTATACTTGTGCTCATGTTCGGGTGCTGTTTATCATTTCGTTGACGTTAGACGTAGGTTTCGGAGGGTCGCATATTGTGTACATGCGAAACTAAACAAACCCATTGGGGACAGTCCGTCGCGACTAGGTCCGCGAGGCATCGAGTCGGCAGTTTGTGTACACGCTCTAGAAACAGTGTTCTGCACTAAAACATGCGCCCAACAAGGAGCTCCACCAACAGTTGTCATGTGTCAACACTGCAGTTAATCGTTAGCCTTAGAAATTGGCACTGACGACGAAAACCGAAAATCAGCAAGCGCCATGTGTGTTGCTACGGCAGGGATACCGTCGGGAAAGCGGTGACGGAGGCTGTTTTCGAACGTTACAACAGAGTTGCGAGCGGCAGTCGACAACATAAGAGACACCAGACACACCACACCCCCCGCGAAACTCCGGAGGATCAAACCGATTCGACGTGGTGTAGATAGTATGTTCGGAGTTGAAGAACACGTCAAGCTTCGCGTTCGAAATTGGATTTTGTGGAGGCATTTTCGCCGTGTGTATGACTCGTAATTGGAGCGGGGTTATGAGATACTCGGGTTTCGGGTACGCTCGGTGTCGCACCTTATCGCCACCCCTGCATGCTGCATGTGGGCATTATATCACTGTGTTCAGAGGTTTGCTACCTTTGTTGGATTTGTAGCCGGCAGCTATGTTTTCCATCACGAACCCAACCAGTGTGCGATACGTGTTAACGCGATCAACTACAGTGAACCTTCCGTACGCAGTGCTAAGGCATATTGGTACACATGTTTCTGAAGTCATAGCAATGATGGGACGCGGTATGAAAATACGTAAAGCACGGTCGCGACCTACGGTAGTCGCGTAAGTACACACACGACAGCAGCGGTTGTTTTATTTTGCCGCGTAAGTGTTCACCAGGTGAGCTCGCCAAGGTTGCAACGCTACCCAACCCCTTTCGATCATATCAAGCGGGTGCGTATGTCATCTGTCTCCTGGCTGTGCCTGTGGAGTCCTAGACGATAACGCAAGCGTTCAAAGTAACTCTATCAAGCGTTCGGCAGATAGAAGCAAGTCTACAACTCTTCGCACGACAAGGAGCGTCAGACACGTTCGATGGCACTACAACCTTTATCGCAGCTGCACAATTGACCTCACCAGATACACCACCAGCAGCGCCGTCATGATTAGCGCGAATACAGCCAATATCGCCAGAATTGAGAGCATCCCCATCCTGAAGCTTTCCGTGCATCGGTGGCACTGGTTCCCTGCTCCTCTGCCGTAGCCGGAGGCGCACACCGAGCACTCTAAACATGGAGACCAGAAAAGGGCGTGTTGGGCACAAACGGGGAAATGGTAACGGGCGAGACGAACGCCGAGTTTCAACAGTACATCGATTCAGAATCAGACACGACAAGAACACAGCGTGCCACACGCTCACCCGCTTTGGGTGCGTACAAAATAGAGCAGAGCAGGGTGGCCTACTGTGTTTCGATACGAGCATATTGTGGGTGCGGTATCCCCAAGGTACAGAGTGCAATCAGCGTCAGAATACAGTTAACGCTACAATTAACAGGAAGACAGCGCAGTCTATTGATAGGTCGAGAACACGGAAGTTGATCGTAAGACAGATGGAGGAGTTGGAGAAGTCTGCTAGAACGTAGAACGGTTGGCGATGGAAGACACGCTGCGGTTTACCCCCGTCACGACGTAGACTTCCTTTACCTGCACCGCCCCCGATTCGAAGGCGTCATCTGTTATGGCCCCGCCTCAACAACGAGTAAAAGCAAGATCCAGCTCATATTTCATGCGACTAGGGCAACACCTCACATCGGTTCGTGCTTGGTGCAAGCGATTTTCTCTCTGCTCGGTGGGGAACAGAGATGCTCCTCTTCGGCATCGTAGGGGTGCGAGGGTCCGCGGCAATACAATCGTGGCCACGCATGAAACATGAACAGCGGCCGATCAAACGTAACACCAATGAAACAAATGCCCCTGTTCATGCCGAACCCGCAGTAACCGGTTGACGAAATACAAGCGCGAACTCCGACGAAAACGCTACGCCTCGGGATTGTCGAATGTGGGGGTTTGGCCTGGGCGACGTTTGCCTCGATCGCTACCAGAACGCAACATGTTACACGCGGTACGGAAAATGAAATAATCCAGAGCACATCGTTGAAGCAGCACGCATCCATAACGCCTCAACATATTATAACTCCAATGAAGCACGCAGCCTCAACACCGTTACGTATATCAACCGATTACATGGAGCACGTGGTTTCAATGCCCTATCATTGCGACCGTCTCGCCATTACTACCCAGCAAGCGGCAATCGTAACGCACGTAAACGCACAGGGACTCACCAGGTCCTTTGTATCCATCGGTGCAGTATTCCTGAACATCTTTGACATTGGTTCCTCCCTTGCATGCATCCTAAACAACAAGAAATCAATGTGCAATGGTCACGACAGTGAGGTACAATGATACGCCAGCATGGTTGTCAGGGAGATGGCATGATACATACGACACCACACGGTGATACGACACCAAGCGAATACTCGACACACCATTATATGACAGAGCGGTTATAAAGGCATGCAACCCGGACATATAACATCAGAAAGGCGCGCGATACGCATATAAATATCGCAACGCGTAAGGTGGCGGGGATGTAATCATCGGTCTCCGCGACGTGTATGCGTCGAACGAAGGCGACCGGCTCTCACAGGCAGTAGACTAACTATCACAACGCGATCCTCGCCGCTAAATGAGGGTGATGGCCTATTGCGATGGCCGTTCACAAGAACCATAATATTCAGAGGACGTACGGTCCTGTCATTTGCATAGGAGTTACTTCACAAAGCATTCAAATGAGATAGCGGTGGTGCTAAGATATTCGCCGAACTGGGTAGACGAAAGGTTGGGCCCGTCATGGGCTGTTCTACGCTTTTCCTTAGATTACATTTGTTTGTCGGCGGTCGAAACAAAAATGTCTTGAGAAGAAGCGAACTACCCAAACAGTATGCGAACGTTTGGATAGAACGCCATTATTATATACGGTACGATGTTGTTGCACACCCCTCGAGCGCCCTAACAGATGTTGAGATTGTACATCGCAGCCTTACCTACGTTTGCCTGTTTAGTTCACCAGGTACCAGTTATTTGGCAGGGAATATTTGTACGTCCTGTCGTTCTACCATTACACAGGTAGCCTCCTTTCACGAATGTGGGCATTAACACACTCCTTCAGAGGACTTTAAACAGTGTAACAAAGTCCAAAAGGTGTGTGCCTACTTCTCAATTATGTGCGTCGTTGTTCGAGGTGCAAACAAGGCTAGATCGGCAGACGCGTTCAAGGCGGCGGTCCAGGCCGGCTGTGAACTTACGTCTACAGTTTGTACAGTAAATACCGGACAATACGAGTACAACATAAGCGAGGTCACAACACAAGTACAGCACTCGTCGCCATAGTCCAGGTTGTGACGTAGAGCTCCGACTATTATCATGAGTTGACGGCCCTGCCGCTCAACACCGTTACCCATAAAGGGTGGCAATATCTTCAAGTAGGTCAAAGGAGGCGTCGTTTACCACAGGTACGTTATGCGTAGTCAGGGTTGACATTTCATCCAAACAGGTGCGACCTGTACCGTATCAAGCGTCTAGAGACCGACCGGAATCCTCCACGGACGAACCAAGAACCGATACGGTTGAAATTGTATTCATCTTAAGGTACATGATCGATGTACACATGGACCATGGGGTTGTGGTCTCATCTAGGGGGCTGGGCTTGATTCTGTTTTCGAAAATGTTTTTTGATGAGGTAAAATAAAGCTTAATCTGCGAGGGACCTCGGAAAGTGAAAGGGTCTTCACTTCTAGCCGCACGCGTCTACTGCAGCCAATTGCCTGCGTCCAGCGCATACATATGGCACATGCCACAGTAACAAGGTAAGCTCTTGCTGCCAGTGTTTTTTTCTGGTGACGGGGTTCCTAAACCGAGGAAACCCCACCATGTCTTTGGAAACCCTTTTCGCGTTTTTACATCACGAGTCGCTAAATACTTATGCTATTGGGTTGTTCCCGCTATATACCTACAACGATAACGTAAAAACGTTTATTGAGGGTGGGGCATGGAGAGGTCCTCGAGTGTATTGTAGGAGCGTCCTAAAATGTGTATGTGCACCTCTATCGAAAAATGTCGAGCATTCATAACCACTGCAGGTGCGAACCCCTACCGTAGAGTGCCTAATAACGGGAAAGGTGCCCCTGTACCGTAGAATGCCTCACCAAGATATTGCAGGACCGTTACAGTATTGAAAACATATTGTGTGCTCCCAAGTACCTTAGCCGTAGACTACCTCATGAAATAATAGGAGATGTATACCGTTACCGTAGAGTACCTCATTACATACTAGGTGCCAGTTAACACTACCGGACAATGATTCATAAACTAAGAGATGCACCACCTCTGAATGTTATACCCTGGTAGGTGATATTGACCCCTAGCGTACAATGCCTCTTCTACAGGGTTACCTTGTTGGCGCACTCGCGAATGACGACCACGTCTCGTCCGGCCCGCCAATGCCCCTTCTCGATAGGTAACGATTCAAGCGTGGCACCTGGCTCCTCGCACTTGACTCCCTGAACAAGCCGGACATTGACACGAGGTCCGGAAATATTTTGACACTTTCGAAAAATGAAGTTCGCGGAGTATTCGTTGTCTTGTGCTCGGGGGGGGGGGTCAAGCTATCGAGTTCGATAATGTTCGAGATGAAGTCGAAGGTTAAAAGGAAGGGGATACTCGTTCGAAATGTTACCAGGGGCGGAGGGAGGTCTATGGTCGTTTGACTGGGAGCTGTATATGTCGTGTATGTATCCAAGGCTTGCACACTTCAGCAAACACCCCTGTGTTTGCGTTTTCCAAGGCTAACGAGTAACGTGCAAAGCGCTAGCTTCTGAAAACATAGACAACGGGCACTCGAGTCCTTGGATGGTATTGTATTTCGTTTGTTTAACAGGAGGAATACCATATATGTTACGCTTAAACCATACCATTACTAACTACCGAACGCGGCATAGCTTGAGTTCTGCTGCTAAGACCAGTCCCTGACCAACGTATACCTTTTTCAACATGGTATCTAAAAGGTGTTGGGTCCCTTCGATTGTGAAAGGAGGGGAGGCATTGCTGTGTTCGCACCATCAAATGGAAATGCTGAGCAGCAAGATGTTTGGCCATTCCGGAGCTCCTGTTAGGTATCTACATTCTGCCGGCCGCGTATAATGCTAAGGACGGTCGGACTATAGGACCAGCTAGGTTCGAATCCTAGTGCTCGACGCTGTCGTCGAATACCTAAGCTAAAACAGCATCATGAGTCGGAGAGGCTTCAATGTTTCCGCTTCGTATTTTGGTAGCAGATGTATGGGGAGACGTTTCGTAGTAACAGTCGCTTATGGTGATAAACAAGCGTCGGATCGATCTGGCCTGACACGACAAAGTTGTCTATGACCTATGCTCTCTATGTTTTGATGAGAGGACTTGTTTTGTAAGCCATCTTTTTGTGCATAGGGTAGCGAGCTCCTCAATTGTGGAGCCTTCGTAAACATTATTTGCATCCCCACCTTGAGCAGGCACCCATAGCGTTCGTAGGCAACGCGTGTGAGCGCTACCGCCGCGAAAACCACACGCAAGTGCAATACCGCCCCATCCCAAACGCGTCTCTTACGGCAACATCGCGTAACGCGCATATGGGCGCGTGCTCCGTACGGGTACATGATAACATGAGTGACGCCTCGCACGTGAAAAGCGTTACAACTTTCACTTGGCAAAAAACGACTCTCGCGTAAACGAGTAACCCAAGCCCTATAATATCCGCATTTTCATGCGCTGCGTGTACTCGTAGGCGTTCAACGAAATATGATCTAAAAAATCAAAATGCATAACACAAAAAAAAACGAGAATAATGGCACGGTGCGAGTGGTCTTTCTTTTAGGAGCCACTGACAAGAGGGCATCAATATAAAACCCAAACCATCCCAAATATTATATTTTCGCGCAACCCCAAAAACGTTTGAACTCGCTATATCTTAGCCAACAATGACTACAGAAGGAAACAACTGTTAAATAACCGGATAGTTTTCTCCCGTAAGATGTACAACGGTCCATGGAGGATTGAGCCAAGCAATTCAACGTCAAGTCAGGTTGTAAATTTGTTTTGCAGCTTGTCGCCATATGACGCATGCTGAGATAGAAGTTCACCATGTATATGCTAAGCTCCTCACTTAAAAAGCGTCATACCTCACCAAAACAATGATTTTGGCGGTAAATAAAAGTGGTGCCGGATGAGAAATCTCATGACCGAAGTATCCTCCGAAACATTATTCGTCACAAGAATGAAAGTCCGATGAATTTGGGTTAAGGAGCCCGATCGTTCAGAAAACGATTCAGGCAAAATGTTCTACCTCTACCGTATCACGGGTCATATGTAGGAGCTCCGTCGATGATACGTCCATGCTCGTGCTCGAAAAAGCAAACCCGTCCCTTAAAACAGAAACAAACACGACCACGCACCCTGGAATCTTCTTCCACGACGTCGACACAAAGCCGGCATGCCTCGGTCGTGTCTCGATCAAAACCGTCAAAGCCTGCTGCGGTAGCATTCCAGACCTCGCCGATCTCGCAGTGGAAGAAAGTGACGTTGAGCGTATCAATCGATACCACACTCGATCCCATTCCGCTGGCACTGAAGTTGACGAGTGTGTTGCCGTCAAAGCCAGGGCTCGGCAGGGTAACCACCCGCAGGGTGATGCTGCATGTGTAAAATGTAGACGCCGACGCAGTGATCGCGAAGAAATATATTAGCCACGAACATCGAATATTATAGCACTCTACGCCGCTAAACAAAAAAGTTTTAGTCAAACCGAGATGACCGCAACATGAACACCGAGCATCAGGGTAGGTAAACGTTCACAGCCGTTATATCCGGAAATGCTTGCAAGTACAACAGTGTATAAATAACAAACGCGTTGATGGAGAGGCAGAACCACGTGTTCACAAAAGAAAACACGATTCACGTCCATAACATATCGTTGTTCGACTCAAGGGTTCTCATCCGTGGCATATCAGCGCCATAAATACTTTGCATGCTGAGAAATCACGCAACGCTAAGACCGACATCTAGTCTAAACGAATAGTGGAAATGATTGGCGCCGCGTTTTTAAATTATTCAGCTACAGTCTCCGCGTATTTTCAGAGTATATTTCGGAGGTGCGCCCAGAAATGTATTGAAACTCCGATAGACCTCGGAGCAAGGGTAGATCGTGTACAGCGAGTACTGAGACATTTGCAGTACTGACGGCCGAATGGCTGGGGATTTCCGGCTGTATGAGCCGTTTCGACAGCTGAAATATCGCGGGGTTCCTTCCGACATGGTATAAACATCCGCGAGTGCTTCTTACACGCACAGACGCAGATGGTTGTAGAAATATCCAGTGAGTTTACGTATACAGGGGGCTTTCATACAAACAAGATAATAATGTACAAGCAGCCCACGGGCTGTTAGGAACACATGTTAGGAAGTTGCCGTCAGCATTACGTAAATAACGACCTGAACTCAGTATGTCATACCCTGGTACCAAGTATATTTTACCTGGTGGGTTGATTTCGGATACAGATGCGTAAGCCATCTCCGAGTGGAGATGTTCCCAAAACGATAAACATACTTGAGCGGTAAACACGGCTTGGCATGAAATTTTATTTCGCCCGACTTAGGCTCCTTTCAAACAGATTTACATGTTTTGTTTGTTACGATGGAGTCATTCGTTTTTCCCCGGGTACGGCATAATAGCGCTCGTAAGCCGGGGTACAAGCCGTTAGTGGAAAATAGAGGTACTTCCATGCCCCAGTAGATCGTCAAAAGCTACCCATTGTACTGTATCGCAGCATGAACGTTTAGTTGCCCGATCTCAACGTGTTCACTCTGTTGTGTTGAGTCACACCGCACGCACCTCTGTCCCGGAAGCAACAACCCCGACGATGGAAAGATGGTCCAGTTCATCATACTCGTTCCGGTGTCTGATAGCTGCGGCATCGCCGATACTTTCCAAATCACGCCGCTTTGACTTCCACCATGAACAACCACTCCATTCCCCTCCCCGTGTCCGCTGCTGCTGCTGCTTCTGCTGCTGCTGCTGCTTCTTACAGTTTCGCTCAAAGAAGCGTCTGTCTCGTTCGTATTTTCCATACCGTAACTTGCAGCAGTGTTTCTGTGCCGCAATAGCAGATCCCCAACAAGCATGTCGGGAAAAAAGGTTTCGTTCGTCGCCCTCGAGCGACTGAGGTCCAGCGAGGCCACCTCTCCATTGATGCACCTCTGGTACAAGCCGTTTTGTTTCAGCACATGCGCACGGCAGATCAACCGTGGCATGTACACAGGCAGAGGGTCAGTGGCACGACTAAGATATAGGTGCTTGTAGATATTCTTGCATAAATTAGTAGGGAGATTGCGCTAACGTTCCCGGCGGAGACCAAGGGACAAAAGTAATGGCCGATAGAGGTAGCTTTGCGTTCTGGCCGTATGTACTTGGAATGACGGAATCCCTGACCAAACGACTACTGTACCTTGAATCCCATTTTTGCATCAATATTCGATATACAACCTAGAGGTCATAAGATTATGCATCGGGTAGAGCCAATGCATCTCCTGTAAGTGCGTTCTTCGAGAGGCATGGAGCTCCTCAAGTTTGTAGCCTCAGCATGAAGTTTGGACGCGAGCAAGGCCGAGGTAGAGTGTGCAACGTTCTCGGCCAATCGTTTGTTTTCTGGTCGATGGCCTGTGTTCTGGTCGATGGCCTGTGAACGCTCAACCAGACCAGGCGCGTAGAATACGATGTGCATTTTTTTATATTCGTTATCAGGCAACCTTTCATCCACTTCGCGACAATATTCAGAGGTGCGCATGTTACTGAGTTGTGTTCCCACCGCTACCAGCACACACAACGTAGGTGGACAGCGATACATCGCCGCCACCACGTATATGTGACGAACGGAAAACTCGATGCACGAGATAGGTAACCCCATGTTGGCAACAATATTCATGACTGAATATTATTACTTCGTATACTATTTAACCCAAACTTGTTGGAAAGCCATTACTGTAGTGCTCACAACACTGGTACAGTAGTAATATACCTAGGTTTCCTGATTGTTTTTCGTATTGGTTGGTTTCGCAGGGTATAGAGCTCCCATACTATAATCAAGTGAGGAGCGGTCCGAAAGCCTTGGGGTTGTCAGTGATATCGTAGCGTGCATTCGAACTACCCAACAACCCCATGTATCCCGTTTATCGTAGGCCACCTTTTTCAGAGTTGACCTTTGCAGGTAGCACTCGCAGTAAACGCCCACATCGCCTTCGAGACACTCATGCCCTTCGCTGCAAATAATTTTCGCCTCAGAAGAGTCTGATGACGTGTCTCCTCCGTTGACGGCGTCTTGGCACGTCACGTTTGCGTTGGTCAATGTATCGGCTGTCGGTAGTTCTCTAGCTCGCGAGCTTGCTGCTGCAAGAGCCATGTCTGTGTCACGTCATGATAGATCCGATGGCCCGGGATGTCCACAAAATTGAGGTGAAGCAAGGGATGGGGATGGGGAGAGGGTGAGCTGGCTCGAGGGAAGAGTGGGCGCTAGATAGCGAAGAGGTGCATGCCATGATAAAGGTGCACGATATATATATATAGTTCCCGAGGCCCCATACCATAACAAAACATAAACTGAAGGAAACTGAATGTGGACTCAGACGAACAATAACATGGCTGCTTAGTTTAGAAAAACAACAGCAAATATCACGACTTGATTTTCCAGGTACAAGGCGTGTCGTTTTGGGGAGTTTGCTCAGTTGGGGGATTCTTGTTGGCCAAACATATTTGTCTCAACAAGACAAACCAGTGCTACCCTTGTTGCACCCACGCGTCAAGGTGCCTGACTGGCACCAACGATAGATTAGGGTATACATGAAAACTGAACTGCCAGGTACTAAGGTATACATGCATAAACTAGTGCAATTTGCCTGTCCATGCAAGGACCACCTTGCACTGGAGAGTAAAATCCCGTGCATGCACAACAGATGCAGGAGTTAATTGAAGGCACTACCACCATGATAAGTAAAACACACGAACTTGCAAGCTGTACTGGCGTGTCTCACAATTATCGTCCCCCAGTACCGTGTTTCTGATTACTGCTGTCGATTCTGGCCCTGTGTAGACTAGCTGAGGGGCGGTGCTACCGCTAAAGTCACAGTCGTCCAAGAAGAGTGTGCCCTCGCTGAAGACAACCGCCTGGACAGATCAGGCAGTGTTGGTGGTGGAAATCGTCGGGCATGTTTCAGAGAGCGCGCGCAGAGTCCATAACGCACTCAGAACACCAAATGTTGCAACACTTCTTGCTGCTACCGCCTTGAGACACGCTTTGGCAAGGCGTGGATTTGCTATTGCAGTTGCAATGGGCACGGGTAATAATATCGTGAAATCCAGTAAACGCTCGCAATGGGTGCAAGGAGTGGGGCAGCTATATGTCAACGGTTGACACCCCGATGGTGCTGGCAAACACCGTGTGGACTGGCTAGGGCCTGTTAGAGGGCAATACATATCCTCCTGTTAAGCAAACGTCCATCTCCGATCCATTAAGCGACTGATATCAAGCCTGTGAGTGTGACGTATGTACAAGTTAGGCGTGGCGAGGTGTATGAAACATGTACGCTCGAAGACACCAACCTCTCCCTGGAAGCCTACGAACGATGTGTCTTCTGCGGTGTAGGAGGAGTCCTCGTCCACTTGGACAGCGGAAAGATCCAACGACATGCTCGTATGCTTGAACTCCACCTGCGCACAAACCGACACAACACCACAGCCGGACGAAAACAGTCACATTTATATCAACGAATACCTGTTTTCTCCTCGAATGATTGTTGATAACTTGCAATGCTCGAATACACACCGCTGTTGCCGCGAGCTTGTTTAGCCCGAAGGAAGTACAGCAGTAGTCACTGCCATAAAGGTACCAGAGCACGGTTGTCGCCTCACGCACACGACGAATACCATGTCAAGCACAAATGGTTGTTCCATCGATAAGGCATGTCGGTAGGATTCTCCGGTTTAGGAGGCCGGCCAGCCGTAAATACTTAGACAAACACATTTATTTCTACTTCGATCGTACCACGCGTACAATTGTGACCATACAATCCCATCGACCTTTCACGAAGTTATATTGTTCGTACCTGGTACGTCTCGAGATAGCTTTCACTCACGAAGACAACAGCGCCACGTGCGACAACGTTGTCAACTAGGGAAGCACCCCTCAGTATCACAGTTGTGTCGCCCCGGGCGTATCTGGGTTTAAGAAACAAAAAACGTCGCACGAAAGTGGGCAGAGCCTCGAAATCATTAACATCGGCATCATCGTAACACAGAAACTGTGCACAACTCTGCGCCCTCTAACGTACACCAAAGGAAATCGGAACTGTCAGCGAAAGTTCTTAGCACGTCATAGAGGGGTAGAGTGAGTGACCCTCAAGAGGCACAACAGTGGTAACATACTTGCTGGCCTATACCTGGTACGCTTGATAACGACAACAGTTCCACTCAGTGTGCAGTGACGTTTCACGTTTGGAAAACAAAACGTCCACGTCAGAGTGTTGCATACATAGCTGACGTCGCCCCCATACTCTGTAGTGCGGGGAACATCTCGGCATCTCGCTCGCTCGATCTTCCGAGATAGCTTGAGTGCAACCAAAAACTCTTTCCGAACTAGCATTGTATGTGTGCTGTAGGTTTGGCGGAGAAATGCCGTCTAGGGATGATGACGTTGTTGGTCTGTAACGGTCTTGGTTCGGACCGGGTATGTTTGCTACAAATTAAAACACGTTTCAGTGTAACGCATCGTCGGCGAGTTTAACGTACCGGTATGTGGTAGTCGTTGAGTCATGCCCCCGAAAGGGTTGTCGAAGGGACGATGTTGGCCGTTTTGTCGTGAACACACTGATAGGTTGATAATCCAGTTGCGCTTTCAAACCAGCAGAGCCGACGCGAAGCTATCGTGAACGCTAGTTGCGTTTCTGTTGTTAGAAGAAAAACTCAACCATGTAGAGTTTCCCAAGATATTAATTGCTCGGACAACATAAAAACTAGGGGCACCCGCACGTTAACTTCCACCAATTACCTGGGTCGAAAATGATATATCGATCGAAGTGCTACCGTAAGGGTTTCTAGACACATACGAGGGTGGCCCATCGGAGGCGGTAAGTTAGTGAACTGATGGCTCAGGATAGCGTCAAAATGTATCAAACTGTGTTTACAGTTTACGAGTTTGTTAGACTCCGATAAATGCAATTTCCTTGCATGACAAAACCGTGGCATCGTTTGATTTGATTGGATTCCCCTTGGTCGGTCACTGTCGTTTGTTTGGTTTGGGTGAGTCGAAATGTTTGCTACTGTATACGAGGCGGTTTCCCTCTCGGCCCTAAACACTAGCCAAGGGCATGGAACATCTTACCTATCGAGCTATCAACACATACTATATGCGCATGTCATGTGTATTGCATATCGGTAGTTGCAGGCCCTTTTTAGGGTTAACACTCTTTACGTACAGTCGGTTGTCGGGTAAGGGTGTAGAGAATCTTCGCGTTAGGCGGATCAGTAGGCGTCACAGCTACGGTAGAACGGCGAGTAATATCTACCAACGTGGACGGACAGGGATGCGCCCTTCGGTAGGGTTATATCACCGGGGGTTTAGGAGGCTCCTCACCCAACGGGCTCTAAACATCACACTATACCTTACACTGACAAAAGACTAATCTTACAACCCAAGTATCCCACCAAAACTGTTGGGAAGCACGTATGACATTCTACCTATACTGGGATGACGACCCCGGTCAGTCATACGCGTTGTACCCTAATAGTGCCACCTCCATCGCGGAACACATTCTAGGTGGCAATCTCCTTACATGGCAGGTCCGGCGAGGGCGGAGTTTTCAGTAAGGTTGCAAGCCCAATCCAGCACCGCGTCATCGACGGCGTAAATGGCGCCGCCGTTCACGCCCTCGTTCTTCGTTATCAGCGCCCCCACGCACGACACATTCCCGTCTCCCTCTTTGTACAAGAATCCTCCGAAGTCGGCCCTATTCTCACTGAAATTTCCTCCGGTAATCTGAGCACAAATGTGACAAGTATGGGCAATGCCGGGTATAGGATGGATCTTCGTTGTCTGAGATCCTCACATGAGGCGCTCAGCATTTCAACGGAAACATGACTTCGGACAACTCTCTTCGCCCAACCCGACCATGTAGGCCTAAAGCAGATACACTCCTGCAGTGATAAGACAATACGCAGGGAACAATTCCCGCTCGAGGAGCTCAACAGGTCATCAATCCTTGGCCCAAACATTGCAGCCCGAACCTTGGGATGAGTCGTGGATGATATACAACATGTGTTTCTGCGTAAACAAAGAACACCCCAATTTTTTCTGGGGGAGGCGAAGAGGTAGCATACACCGTTCTACATTCAGGGGTTTCTTGCAACGCTTGTTGCCTCCGGGTGTCCGACTTTCGAAAGCAACGGTTATCGGCGCGTGCTGTGTACGTTAGGCGTAGCGTGTTCAGGCCATTATTGTGTTGATAGAGAGGTATCCTCAACCGAGGAACTATCGGGTGTCTCGTTTACGTTGCGTGCTATGTTATTCAATTGTGGTCTGAATCATGGACTCGTTGTTGAAAAATTATCCTACAGATTTGTCACACCCAGTGTTGTGTTTGGAGTTCCTAAGGAGAGGAGGTGGGGACCAAAATAACTACGTCTTACCCCTATCGTAGCAGTTGTCTATCGATGGGATATATTGCAACCAACAGCATGCAGACCGTGGAAGAAGTGTGTAGACGATATTGGGAGGAGAAACATATCCCCACACAACCTGTCGACCCTACCATCAAAGAACACTCATGTTTTGTGGTCATGACATCACCTGCACACTCAGAATATCATGGACGTTATCACGAAAAGTATTGAAGCCGAGATTTAACGTAGATAACGAACGTAAAATGAGTTTAGCAGCGCCTGCCTTCAGTCCGCATTCGAAAGCCCGAAGGGTAGGCACGGCCAACTGAACCGTTCCTGGAGAGAAACTGTCCTGCGGTTTGCGTGCAGCCACTGTAACTGCTAGCCTTCAAATGACCTCTTCGTTGGCCACATCGAGTCTACGCTGTACTTCCGGGTTAGTTGCTACAACAAGAGGGTCGTTCACGATGGTTTCGAAAGTCGAGGTGGTTGTTGCGCGTTGTAAGTATTACAACACATATGGATCTGGTGGGGCGTGACGTCATGTCGTGTGCCAAGGACAGGTCACGAAAGCTGACCGATGACGGAATGTAGAGGCTGGTGTACGAACATACGGTAAGACAGTCCGGGCTGCGATTGTGGTATTGAAAATAGTAAAACTGTGACGTTTGTTGGAAGGACGCTGACAAATATTTTGTTTATGACGAAACACTGATTACGGTTCAGCAGCCGCGGGTGAGAGCATTGCGTACCTGGGGCCGTGCGCATGCACGACAGCTACTTCGATCGATACGACTGCATCGGCTTCTTGCTTGCCTGGTTGGCAACTGCCAATGGTTCCGTCTCAAATAAGTTCGCATCGCAATTGCTTGTTCGTCAGGCTGCAACAAGGTGCTCGGTAGGTCCGTCCAACCTATATTCGAGAGAAAATATTCGAGTAGAAGATACGCACACAACTTGCACGTGCTATAGACCCTGGTGTCGACTATCGAATGGATAGCCTACTACAGCATAGGGGCATCGTCTTCATTTGTGTTCCGGAACGAACGACACGCTCGAAAACTCTCCTGGTTCATGAAAACCGTATTTTTCGTGGACGTCCGCGGTGACCTGTGTGATGTTTCGCGATCGATAACAATACCCTGACGATACGATTCCCAAATGGTTGTTTTTATCGTCCCCATTATACGATGTTTAGACACGCATACCCACGTCGCTGATCCCAACTCGTGCCCACTTCAATTCGTACGAGCAGAGAAATTGTAACACGCTGTTCGTTCATGTGCATGGCGGAAGACTCGGCCATGCCGTGCTAATCAAGAGGAAAGGTCTATAGATATAGTGCCTCTCTTTGACGGGGTTTTGTGTCCGAAGGAATACCCGAAATGTTTTTATTTTTGCAATACTGTTCGTATGCTTAGGTCACAAGGGCTGCGAATCAAAAAGACTTTTTCGTTTTTTCTCGAGCGCGTTATCGGATGACGCGAAACGCTCCTCGAGGCAGGAGTCCAATATAACCATTTTGATGCACACCTATTGCAGGTCGCGCCCGTAAACTGGTACCAAGCCGGCAAAGTGAGCTCACCCACAGGTCCCTCTAGAATACTACGTGCCAACCCTGTTATTGCAGCCAAGCGGTACATAGTTCGTCCATTCAATCCAAACACAATTATTTACAAACAAACACTACACCGCAAGTAGAAACGACCACGAGCTTGGCGTATGTTTCGCGCACCTTCAGCATTCCATTCTTGCCGATGAAAAACGCGCCGCCAAAGTTGCTAGCTTTGTTGTCCACGAACTCGCCTCCCGATACCGACAGTTTGGCGTCCGACCCGACGTAAACGACGCCCCCGTCAAAAGCTTCGTTTCCTTCAAACTCGCCACCAGCCAAAATGGCGGTACTTTTGTCGCCAAGGACGATCACACCACCGCGGTCCTTGGCACGGTTTTCAAGGAATTGGCCACCGAGAACCTCTATCTTGCTTTTCGTCCACATCACACCCCCATCCTTTGTCATGTTTTATTTTTTTCCAGACGGGGAGTTACAAATATCGAGGGTACGGGGAAAGGATTTAAGTAAGAAGCAATATTGGAGATCGGTCGGCACGCAAGGTAGCAGGCATGACTCCTGAGGTTCTACCCTGATACGTGGATATACATCGCGAGGCCCGCGGGGAGAGGTGGGCCACCTCAACTTGGAACACAAAAAAAATGTCTGTCACCGAATTCAACATCTATGGTGACCGTAAACAGTTGTTGTTTACAAACTCCTTACTCTACGAGAAACCCTACCTTGGGGAGTCAATCACGGTTACCACAATCGTCAAGACCAGGTGGTAGTGATAAGACCGACCACGGAACAAAACCGAAATCGGATCATGACGATACAATGGTCGAGTCGCTCGTCATTTGATAAGTACACCAATAGTCAGTAATGTCTCACCCCAAACCATTGTAACCCTTTCGTAGCGCGCGTGTACTGACGAAACCATTGTTTAGGGGTCACTAACTCGGCTGACGTCGCAAGGGGAGCTACTAACTGGTGAAACATATTACCGACCGTGCCTGCTTCGGTAGTGCATGGCGATTAGAAACTGACGTTGTCGAAATCAAAGGTCCGCTCCCCACCATGGTCAAAGTTAAAACGTAGGTATGTTTGTGGCATCACCAGCTACACGAATGGGTCATTAACAGCATCATTCTCACTTGGTGCAGTTCGCGGCGCAATCTCACGCACTGAACGAACATCGACAAACATGCTCCGGTTTGTGTTCTTAAGCGCCTCTTAGGTTAACGCACAGAAAAAAAGGCACCCCGCAATCGACGTTTCGACGGGGGGAATTTACGTCCACACACCCACCCACCCACCCCGTTAGCGAAGTTACCCCTGAACACGCCTCCCTCCACGGTAATGTTGGTGTTGGTCGTCCCTCCGAAGACAGCCCCGTCTTCGCCGCACTCATTCCCCCGAAACCTATTTTCCTCGCCGGCCACGATGAGGGTCGTGTACTCCGCCAGGTTAACAACGCCTGCGTTGCCCCCATCTGCCGTGTTCAAGTCGAACGTAGAGTTCCTCAAGATGACGGTGGCACCCGGAGTCGTTTCCCAGTCCGCTCCAGACGAAAAACTGATCACACCGCCCTTTGATATTGTTTGCCATGGTTTATGATCGAACGAAACAAGGGAAGGGACAGAGGCGGTTCGGGGCCCGAAACGCTCGTCGAAGCGTGGGTAATATTTGGTGTGGCGCTTGATACGCTCACGGCATGCAAACACTTCGCTCACGTGCTACGTAAGGTTCAATACGACATGATGGAACTCGATATAAATAATATACGCAGGAGGAGCAATGATAATTTCACTCGGATATCGCAGACGATTCAAGCGCCCAAACATAGAGCCTTAGGGTAGTCTCCGGTTACTCGGACGGACCTACTTCGTTTCCCGCGGGATCCTATTCCTCGTTCTTCGCGGTCACCCATGCTCCGGTACGAGTGTGAGCAACGTGAAGAGTGCGGGTAATATGCAGAGCTACACACCGGACATATTCGCTAGTTTTGGTAAAATATTTCCGATTACCCCGACGAACCATCCCATATATATTGCGAATATCATTTTGAAACGCGAGTGATGTGGGATACGCTGGTAGTTCCCGAGTTGAGGCTCCGGTGCCGGCAGTGTAACGTATTGTTTGGTCAAACCATGCGACCCCCGAAATGTGTCGCCTCTTGCGTCTATTAAGGTTTGAGTACCAATCAGACCTGTCTCCCACATACGCTAAAATGAACGGAAATTTATCACACACCTGACGGGTATTCAGATTCCAGTTTCACGACCTCGATATTTCATGGAAGATATATTCCGTATCCATATGATCTACACCAGATCATGCTGCTGCGTATTGTGTGTGTCTTCTGCACGCAGTTTAGGACAGCTCTCAGACCCACGGTCCATACAGATTATGCACAACACCTCATAACGATGGGCGTGGATTTGATATCCTGAAGTGGATCAGGCTTATGTACAGGATATTGTGATATTTTCGCCGCATGAATTAGGCTACGTGTTATGTACCTCGCAAACGGGTTGGGAAGGTCGCTGTAGCTGCAAGTGTTTTAACGTTCGATCGGAGCCTGGCGTGTCCCATCTTTTCCCTGTTCGGGTACTAGACCGCGCGCAACACATGAGTATTACCTTCGACGATTGATGGACATGCGGAGTCCCTCAACTGAGATGCTACCCGATATCCTAGCCGTGTCACACGAAGATGTTCGATACACACCTACTCTAACAACACGGCACCAGATGGTCATGACATGAACCATCAAGCCTACCCAATTTCCCGAATATTAATGTGGTGGGGTGTGTGGAGTTTTGCGCGTGAGAACGTTCTGAAACCTTAGGCGTTACGCTGTTGTACCGTGCGTTAACTTGGCTAGGATACACCCCAGCTCCAAACAGTCGGCGACTCCAGGCCCTGATGAGACCATACCATACATCGAGGATTTGAGTCACGGCATCATTGACGCATGCAAACGGTTGCGCAACACACCTCCGGTCAATGCGCTTCGCTAGCGTGAACAGCTCCGAAGCTTACCCCAACGCGCGCTACGATAGAGTCAGCACCTGCCGTTTGGCAGGCTCTTTAGCGTGAGAGAAGCTCCGTACACCACTCAGAAACTAATTGGTGGAAGTAAAACTAATTGAAAAATGCTGAGCTCAATGTATGAATAGAGCTTCCGTGAAATGTTCAAGTGGTTTTTTTCAGGATAAAGTTACACCAAACATTAAACAGCACGTGACAACCGCTTTCCCGTGCACGTACGTGTAAAATAATTCGTCAACGATATACCTTGTTTCCACAATGGTTGTCGACGAAGACGCTGTCCGACAGCAGAAGCTGGTGCCCCGGGGCCAAGTTGAAAGCACCCCCTTCTCCTTGCGGGTCGTCCTCTATGTCAATCCCCGCGGTATTGTTGGACACCAGGCAGCGGTGCAACTCCACATTTGACGGCGACGATCCTGTCCC
The DNA here is from genome assembly GCA_008828725.1 of Saccharina japonica. NCBI lineage: Eukaryota > Phaeophyceae > Laminariales > Laminariaceae > Saccharina > Saccharina japonica. The sequence goes on from MEHQ01000666.1 coordinate 269,919, forward strand.
GATATTGAATGCGCCCCCCTTCCGTGCGGCGTGGTTGTAGGCGAAAACGGTGTCGTTGATGCTACAGCCCGCAATGCCATCGAACGAAAGGTCGCATGTTCCCAGTGCCAGGGCGCCAGCTTCTCCTACCGCGGCCTCTGTGCACATAACCGTATAATTTTGTTGTTGGGGGAAGGGGAAATACTCAGACAGGCTTCCGTGTCAGTCAGACCTTTGCGTATTGGAAGGCCTGGCATATACATACCTACAGCACCTGCGAGTGGTGGTATACGTAGCGATCTGTGAACGACAGGGGCAGAGTGCGTCTCCTATCTCGTCATCTGCACATAATACGTATGAATAAGGTGCTAGATGTGCGCATGCCGACAGAGGTGACTGCATCAGTGGCGCCGGATTTCATGCCGAACTTTGATGTTTTGGAGTGGTTCGTTTAGATGCTGAACAAAGTGTGTGAATAAGTGGAGCAAGCTATCAACATTTGGAGGCGACAATCACGTTGTCCTCCTCTGTACATGCCAGCAACCGTCTATATTTAGGGATAACGAGGAAGCAAACAGAAAAACAGACGTGGTCCTACAAAAACAATTCCAAGCAGGCAATAGATCGCCACACTAAGTGTCGTGGTCGCGCCCGTGTTTTTCGATTTCCATGCAGAATGGTTCGGATTCGAAATGTATCACCACTTCCCGCCGAGCGAAGACCGATACCGCAATCGTCGTGTTTGGGCGGCGGGAGTTCCTGTCGAAGAGCATTCCCACGGTAGGGGTACCACTTTTTGGCTCCATATTTTCTGACAGGTTGAGCTCCTCACGTGTGTAACCACCGGATACTATATACATTTTTACGAGCGAATGCGAGTTTCTAATCTTGACCAAGTCTCTCGTGATAGGGACCCCTTGCGAGAAAGCGTCGACCGTTTTTTTACTTGAGTAAACAGTTTAATATATCTGCACTTTTCCGTCGGCACTTTTCATCAGTTTCTCAGATTTTTATTCGTCTACTACGTGGTTGTCCAACATATTCTCATAATTTTATCTGTCTAATTCGCTGCGCTCTCACATAAAAAAATGATTTTCTTAGCCGTATAAGGGTTTCGAAACCATGACCCATGTGATGATAGGCACCTGCACTATCTGTTACCTTACACGTACAAGTGGTGGGAATATCCAGTTTTTATTCACTTCTATAGTAAACGTACTGTAACTCTAACGACGAAAAAAACGTGGTCAACACGGTTTCGAACCAGTGATCCTAGTCTGCGCCATCATGCGCGTGTACCGCCTGAAGGGAGGGCAGAGGGGGTTCTCGGGGCACGTCGTTGACGTTTTTTCCTGATGTTTTGCCCACCAATGCACACAAGCTGACGACAGTTACTAATATCCTGCTGCGCGAGTTCCAGGCGACAGCTATACTATCTTACTGGTATGTTTGTTTTTGGACTACCGCATTGAAAGTTTTGGTCGGGCTGCGCGAACGAATGTTTCCGGGGCCATGTATTGGGTGAGATATTGAGTTCATCATGTGAGGAACTCAGTAAAACCTGCGGCGCCCTTACCGTTGGATGAGTCCTAAAGACCTAAGAGGGTTGATATTGCGCGGTGAAACGCGTAGACCGACGCGCTCGTGTGCGCAACTTTGTTTCTCTTCTAGGAGCGTTTACAGGACAACGGCGAAGGCGTACGAGTGTGCAATCAATATCAACTACACCTTTCTCTGTGTGGGAATACGTGAACTACGCATTCTGCAATTGCGATGTAGAAGGGTTAATGTGTGGGCACGGGCTCGTTTTAATGCAGAGTCACCCCTTTATCGTGTTGCGAACTCATGCGTTGATTCGTGGTTTTACTGTGCAGGGGCCAATTGCATATGTCGGTGCGGGCATAACTCCGGGTGTTCGAGAACCCGTGCAATGCCAGGGCTTACATCTTGTGGCCTGGACAGATATATTTGGCGGCACAGTTCATGGATCTCCGACCACATATAATATTCACCCTTCGCTTATAGTACTCAAACTCTGTTAGCAACACCGTCAACCAACCCAATAGTCTGAAAGGCGCAGTCTCCTCATTTAGGGTTTGTCGAAAACCGGCGCATATTCCCAGCGATGAGCGGACGGGCATGACGTTACTTCCAACACTGTTGGGTTATTATTGTTCCGCGTGCCCACGTCGTCGAGCTCTCCACACCGTCGACCTCTATAAGCCCGAACGCCAACACGTTTCTAATACCGTCACCCCCCATCTCGGCACTACGGAGCGAAGGGTATTCCAAACTATTTCGCTAAAGAAACACCTCACCATTCTTGACGTTGTCGCTTCCCGCAGAGTTGTTGTAGAAAACCGACTTCGATATGGACATGTTCCCGCCGTCCCCCAGGCGCATACCGCCTCCTTTCTTGCTCGCGTAGCACTCCTCAAATAGGCAGCCAACGATGAGGGTGTCGGTAGCATTGCTCTGCCGATCATCGGTCACGTGAGCGGGACCGGGGGGCAGTCAGGTGCAGGGGCATACTGGCGGGTCATGCTGCTTGTTCTTGGGGATAAGGGGTTTAGTTGTTAGTGTTGGCTACACAGTCTCCAAAGCCTTGATATCCTGTATACACGCTAGATCATATCATACCCCCCCGAGACACATCTACAAGCCGAGCACCTTCTAAACAAGGGGATGACACACACATAACTAACAGTGGTGGCCTCGGGTATAACACGTCGACATCGATTCCTGAAACGTATCGCTCTGCGTTCGCACTGTCCCGCCTGTTGATAAACCAACAGAAGAAACTCATCGGAGGGGATATGTTAAAGGTTCATGTTGTGCATGCAATACATGAATCCGATTCAGGTCTAGGTATGGACCTGGGGCGGCATCGGCTGGCCGTGCGCGTTTTGTGGGGGAAGGAACATCAACGTTTCCTCCATTCCCTAACGAAGAAGTGAAGATCGCTGATAATCGGGTAACGTTTCGAACAAATACCGGTAGCTGTGTATGACACCGGTACTAACCCGCTAGACATCGGAAGTTATGTTGGACTGTAGATACAATAGTTGGCGAGGTATTCAAACTTAGAGGTACGGATGAGTACAGAGCGCAGCGCAAGGAGGGCAGGTGAACTTACTCGTGATGACTTCGTTCGTGCTTGCGAATTCATTTTGTTTTCGAATCCACGGTATCTCGTTACTGAGGGAAGGCGCTGAGTTGGATATTCCATGAGAATACATGTGTCCCACCCCGAACCGGTCGTGATCTAGAACATTGAGTTCACCTCCTGCCTTTGTAAGCGGTTGTGCGTGATATGCATCCTACGGATCCACCCCAAAAAAACATGTCCTAGATAATACATACTATACGGCGCCCACCCGACACACGTGAGCTAGATCATACAGATCCTATATATATATTTCCCCGGAAATAGAACGATCATCAAGGGGGAATCAATGATCCGTACAGGGTGTAAACTCTACCCAAACGGCAATGCGCCAGTCTGCTGCTTTGTCGACAGGGAAAACCAAATCCAGCACGCAATACGGTAAAGGCTTGTGTTCAATCCGAAACCTTCTCCGAGGACCACGTTGGCATAAGAGGCACGTTTCCGGGGCGGGGGTTTGAACTAAACGCAGGCACGGAAAACGCAAGCGGCATGGGAGCTTATGAATATGTAGGCTCGCTCTTTCACACCTATGACCTTGTACTGTAATGCCTTTTTGTTTGGACACAGGGGACTGTGAGAGCCAATCTCTCCTTACAGGACCGGAAAGTGTAACGAGTCTGTGCGCGAAATGTAAATTTAAGCGTGAGCAGATGCAATCAACCCGCACGGCGATCACAGGGAAAGTTGGTTACCCTGGCACAATGTTCGGAGGAAGCTGCTGCAGGGGTGTAGCACGAAGTGTTGGTTAACCTCAGTATTTCAAGGGCGATGTACACCATCCGACAACCGACTACTAGTCGAATCTCAAAAAGTCGCACCGGTACATAATCCAATACGCATGCCGTAAACACACGTAGGACATCCAAACATTATCGGGTACCTCCATCACCCAGACACTATTGGATCTAAACCTAAGTGGGACTCGTGATGAAGCACGGCTTCGAAGAAGGGAGCAGGTGCGATTAAATACATACACGTCGACCACTGCGAGTGTACTCACATTGATACCACCGCCTCCTTCGAAAGCTTGGCCTCCAGCCTCCGGTTGGAATCCCGCTCGGCAACGCCTGAACACAGAGCTGATCACGGTGAGCGTTGACGCGTGTGAGAATATACCGCCGCCATCGAATTCGGCGAAATTGTCTTCAAACTCGCACGACATGACGGTAACGGTTGCGTGTTGCGCGTGTATACCGGCCCCGCTCGCGGTCGGGTATTCGGTAGAGTTTGTGACGTAGCCACCTCGGATGGCCATCGTCTCAAGGAAAAGTTCCCCACCGTCGACATAAAATATTGGACCGAGGGACATACTCTCGTTGTCGGCCGCAGATATGTTTGACGATCTAACGCGAACCGCGGCTGAGGTGAGCCCGCGTGGGATCGAAAGCATTCCGGAATAGTCATCGACCTCGCCGAAGCCGGCCGAGCTGGTGGTGCTGGTCCCCTCCGTCGTAGGCGTGGTATCAGACGTATCCTTGGGGCTGGAGTCTCCTTTGATGTGCACCGTCGTGCCTTGGCCGATATAAATAGTTTCGGTAATGTTGACGACGCCCGACCAGGATATCACGAAATCTCCGCCCTCACAATTGAACATCGTGTGATTTAGGCCAGTTGTAGGAGTGACGGATACACTGACCGTCGTCGACCCCCCTGCTGTGGTGTTGCCGGTACCGCACGGCGCGGCCAACACACCAAACCCCACCCCCCTCGTCCGCGCGACGCCGTCAAAGATTGGCGACACAAGGATTCCCGCCAAGAGGAAACACAGAACAGCCGCTATGGGGTGTGGGACACGGCGGCCGTAAGAGCAACAGTCGACTGCCCCAACCCTCGTTTTGCCCTGGAGAGTCTGCACAAAACCTATCCGCGGTCGACCATATCGCTGTCGGCCTCCTTCTTTGTGAGTCATCGTGCGCTACTCGCAGCGCTACAAGAGGCGGGTATGCACTGAGTACGGCGATATATGATTGTGCCGAAGAGAAGAAGTCGATTTCAACCGTGAAGCGCTACTCGCCGACGCCCGCCGGCAAGAGGCAGGCCCTTGTCCTGTTGTTTACAAGCGAGAAGTTAGCAGGAATCGAGGAGAGAGATAGAGGGCAAGTAGGGGATGGCGTGTCACGAACGTGTGAGGCCTACGAGTAGGGTTGATGCATTTTCAAACGAACGCCTGGGCGAAGAATTATCAGCCGGACGGTTTGGGGGAGTTCTACGCCGTTATGTAGCGCGGACGTATTGTCGACTGACGGTATGACTGGCTGGATGTGTGTCTGTTTTGTTTATCCTACGAGGCGCACCCTATATATAACAGGCCTACAAAAACAAAACCTGAGATTTTGTGAAAGAGAATCATCCATGACGGGAGTTCCAGAGGTGATACTGTATTGACGAAAAGAAGGGGCGATTACAGCGAAGTTTACTACCGGATTGTGCGAGTTTGTACAAATTGGGGTCCGTGCTTCAAAGCAAGGAGTCGGACGATACGGGCTGAAACATATCCCTATCCGTACTTCGGGGCACGCATGGTGCCCGTAGACGGTAGATAACACTGACGATAGGATTAGGGATATTCCGGGGTCCGGTCAAGTGCTTGTTTTCTTCAAGGACACTACATGTCTCCGAGAAGGAAACGAATTGATTGACACATATTCATGTCACTATACTCCAACAATTTGAAGCACCTTAACCCACCTGTACCTGTACAAACAACCTTTACAGACCGGTCCGTCAGTGCCTTTGACGATAGCATTGTTGGGTGCATGGCATCTATCTGACGACTTCTATACGCACAAGATACGCTTCCAGGAATCATGTATGGACGTTGTGCAAGTGGGAATGTTGGGGGTGTGAATCTATTATATAACTACTGCTTTGCCAAAAACAAATCTGCTATTCCACTGTAGTATCACTCTGCCCCTTCATCAAACATTTAAGGTAGGGCTTTAGCCGAAATCAGGTACACCAGGTCACTTTGGGGCCGAAAACAGGTACTACACTAAAACGAAGTACAAATCACACGCGAAGACATCTCGCATTGGCCAGCCTCACATCGTACCTGATTTCGGCATGAAATGGTCAGGTACACCTGGATTTGTCTACTTTGGTTAGCTTTCAAGTGATTTTGGCGAATTTTGAGTCAATCATAGGCCATACGTACACTGTCTCCTGTACGCTCGACACGAAGACACCACCGCACTACGTACATACGACCCGCCACAACGACTACAGAACGTATCATACGCGCGCATACAGCACAATGGACCTGTTGTAATATATTACGTACTACTGATTGCTGACACGGTACGGAAAGCGAGCAGTTCAGTCTCAAATTAACTCGATGTTTTGTTCGTATGCTATCAATGTGGCTACGACTATACACACACATATGTACGTATTATACCTCGTACAATAGGGCACTTGCGTTATCTCCGAAATGGGAGAAAACAGGCTGTGGGCGGAAGGGGTCTGTCCACTCTAATATCAGCATATATATTTGATGAAGAAATCGATATTTTCAACTCGGTTTTCCACTGTGAAAAGATGCTGTAAAAAAGAGATGGCCGGGGGCACACAGCAGTACCCACCAGCTCGCCAGTGAGACAACGCTCCCGCCGGCGCAGGGAAGCTCTGTGATTCCTGTCGACTGCTAGGCCATATTTCATGATCAGAGAGGGTCGCACGTTGCTTGTGCTTGGTGGAACGACTCGGTGGCAAGCAGCACAAGGGCAAACAGTCTGCGATGCTTTGGTCGGAATTTGAATCACCACATAGACCTTGTGCTGCAACATCATCAAACAGCAGCCTGCATGACGGGTTTGCTGCTGCTGCGTACTCCGGCGCTGCGTGCGAGGACCGTCGGCGCCGGAGCATGTCCCTGAAACCCTCGAGTGCCGGCTTCTGCCTTGCGGAACCAAGTTCCTGCTTTCATGGTGTGTGCGTGGAGTAGGCGTACAGGTAGTCGCAGCTCTAAATCTCTGATACGAGTACTCGCGCGAGCAGAAATGTGTTAAACGCAGGTTGTATTTGGTGATACCCGTACGTACCTCATCAACACAACAGAAGACACTGCACGAAGTTGCGAGCTCGTGAAAGTGTAAGCGAGCTTGACGAACAGCTCGCACTGCCTCCGTCGACGCTGCCCTGTGTTAATACCGGGGTTACACCTTCCGCCTTGCATACCGCGTTGTTGGCGTCTGGCTTATTGGCAAGCTGCTGCTGCTGTGCGAGCACTGCTGCCAAAATAAACGCAACTTTCTTTACGTATCATACGGGCCACACTACCAACAGCTTAACGACCAGACTGAACGGCGATGAGGAGACGCCTGTTCGCTGTACATGTACAGTTCATTATGTACGTGACCAAAGCAGTCTGCCTGCCGGTACGAAACGCAGGCTATGGGAACAGCTAGCACCGTCTCCGTCGACACCGCCCGTGCAATAGCACCGGGAGTACGTCTTCAGACAGGCTATACCGTGTTGTTCGCGTCTCGGCTTGGGAAGAAGCTGTTCTGTGTTGCCGAAAAGCACGCAGCTTTGAACAGCACAGCGATGTTTTTTTGTACCAAACAAATACGAAGTAACCCATTGAGTAACCTTGTTTTTTATTCAAACAACAACATAACGACCAGACTCAGAACGAGACTTCTCTTCGCTTCGTAGGTACGTGGTAACTGGTAAGCAGTAGACCGCAGACAGAGTGCCCTGCCGGTACAGCGTGTATTTACAAGCGAGCTCGGGAACGGCTTGTACTGCTGTAGCCGTCGACACTGCCCGTGTACCGGGAGTCCATTTGAAGCTATATGCGGTACCGCGTTGTTGGCCTCCGCTTGGCAGGTATAGCTGTCCCCAGCAACAACAAAACAGCTTTTCACAGCAAGATATACTTCGTAAATCATCGTATATACAGCTGGACAACACGAACAGCAGTAATACTAGGCACAACGGCCAGTACAGACAACACAAAATGACGAGAGACCTGAAGACATAGCATACTGCTGGCTAAGAAAAACTATCCACAAGCCTGCACAGTCACGTAACTACGGTAAGCCACCCATCAGCTTCATGCCTTGCTGCTTGGCCGCCTCGGGTACAATGCTATTGTGGGTGTGCGCATCGCACACGTGGTGATTGTTGATGTCAACCTCCTTAAAGCGACGAACGCCGGTGACGAGCACGGCAGCAGCAATGGCCTGGACGAACCCTGGGGCGGCGGCAGGGCGGGAGGGGGGGGGGGGCGGGTTCCTCTACCGGCACCAGCGGCGTCGGCGGCATTATCGGTGGCACCGGCGTTCTCGCCGCTGGAATTTCAACAGGCACCGGCGCAGTGGATGGTAGGGGAGGTACTTTACCGTTGCCGACGGGGGCACCGACGACGGTGCACGGGCAAACAGGGGGGGGGTGTTGCATGGCCGCCAACGCCCGTGAACCATACAGGGTGAAACCACACATGGGGGCAAACGTCGGAGGGGACGGGGAGGGTGGCGGGGGGGGACGACGACGCGTTGCATCCAGCCTCGAACCGGCTCTACAAAACGAAAAAAAAATGTCAACCCCTGTTGAGTGCAGAATGATTCCCTCCTTCGCCTAAATGGTGTGAAGATATATGGAGTTAGGGCCCGTTTTAACGAAGAAGAAAAAAAAACAATTTGGGAAAAAAAATATTCAAATCCGCTTTTCATTGGTCAACACACGCACCAGCACCAAAGATTAGGATCTTGAGGCGTAATATTTGGTGCTGGTGCGTGTGTTGACCAATGAAAAGCGTATTTGAATTTTATTTTTTCCAAATTGAATTCATTTTGTACTCGTTAATATGGGCCCTTAGGCATCAGGTTGATTTGGAAATATACAAAACCTACATACAGTAGTCACCCCGCACTTTTTCCTTGCTGCGAAAGGTCAAATCAAGGGTCCCCACATTTTCCACCACAAGCTCAGTCCCCTCGCATATATACACCTTGCTTGGCGTTCTTGGGGTAGGGGGGCGCAGATAGTACACACTATTATCATGGTTGGTTTGGATTTCTAAGGATTATCGGTCAATTATCAACAACCGGGATCCAACATTCTCTGGCGCCAATCAATGTACTATTTTACCACATACTGTATAACACGCATGCTGCACACTCTCCTTAGATAACACCCCTCCCTGTTGGGCCGTTGTAGTAGAACAGCCCGGCCATTTTCGGGTAGGTGGGTGTAACATTCGATATATCTTGGGGGTTGAGTAGCCAAAATCGGGTATACCCGATGGGTTTGTGGCCAGCGTCGGGTGGAGGCCGGTGCTGGCCAATGAGATGGCGCCCTGGGGTCGTCGCGGACACAAAAATACAATGGTACCCTGTTTTGGACACAATCGCATCGGGTATACCCGATTTTGGCCACTGCTCGTTATAGTACGTAGCTTTCCGGAATCAGGTTGCAAGTACACTGCGTGATGTCGTTACCGTGTAACACGCAAGAAAGCACACCCCGGTGATAACAGTTTGACAATCAGAAATATCATCACCAGGAGCACTATTATTGTGGAGGGGCGATGTATCTAACGCATCCCGGGTGATGAACATCATGCACGAAAGCCCTGCAGCTACAGGGTGTGGCAATGAGGGGGTGTGCTAACGGCAGTATTGGGTGATAAGGAGAGTTAACAGACCCCGACCAGATTGAGGGTGTGTGGACTGGAGGGTGTGTGGTAAGGAGAAGGTGTGATATAGCGGTACGAGCTGGTTCAGGCATATCACCCCAAATTTCATCAGTCACGAATGCCGCATGCAATAGCAACTCCAATGTCACATATTTGGCATCATACTGACCGCCAGGAACAGTGGAAGAGGGCGACATCGCCAGTTTTGTGTTCAAGGACCTAGAACTGGCGCTACCGCCAACAATGTGGCCCGACCAATCACAGCCCTTCAAAGTGGTCACCCATAGTCAGGCGTTTCCGTAGGAAAACACCCCCCCCCCATTTTGTTTTTTTCAAACGACCCGCTTCCAGGTGGTCCAAGGCCAGTGATGTGAACCGACAACCGAAAATCGTTTTTTCGGTCGATTTTGTTCGGTTTTTCCCGACCGAAAACCGACTTTTATTTTTCGGTTATTCGGTTGCCAAAATAAACCGAAACCGAAAAACCGACCCGGTTTTTTTCGGTCGTTTTTTATTCCCCGTCCCTTAAGTTAATAACGCCTACATATCTACATGGATACGCACACAGCACTCAGTACACAGCACAAAGCCCGCAGCAGCAGCAACAACAGTCGCACAGGGCACAGGGTACAGCGGTACAGCAGTGCGTCGCGAGAGACTACTAAGGATAACCATATCCGGTTCAGGCGACAGTGCTGACTCTGACCTTGAGCCGGAAGCAGACGCGGGCACGCACAGTCAGAGCCTCCCCTTTCAGCAACCTAGAGTTCCTCGTGGCGTTAGCTGTACACTGCAAGATGTATCTATCATCTATCATTACATCATACTTGGTATCTAGACTGCACATCGGCAGTGCCCTCGTGTCCTGGTACAATACTATCCTGCCAGGTACAGCAGTACTTTTTATTTGGGCAGCGGCCAAAAACAGGTACACCGGGGCCGTTCGGGGCCAAAAACAGGTATATACGAAAATCAAGTTAAAAACGCACCCCACGAACCTGCCGTTCCTTGCAACGCAAAGTAGAGTTTTTTCATGTTGTTCGTGCTTGCCCGGTGGTTACGTATACGAGTAGCTGCTATTAATAGTACGAGGAACGAATGTCTGCTGCTGTATTCTCCCTTCTCAGCTTGCGACACCCCTGGTATTCCAAGTCATCCACAATCCTGAAGGAGGGCCTTCTATGTCGTATTATTTCGGCGGAGGTGTCCAGGCAGACATGTGTGTCGCTCGAGTGGCGCACAGTACAGGACACCTAATAAGAAACAGGCTAATAAGAAAGCCAGGCTAATATTTTCCAAAATAGAATAAAGATGCGAGGCTGGGCCTCCGCTGCAAAATAAGAAAGGCCTATTACCCCCCTGAGGCGAATCCCCGACGCCTTCGGAGAACCCTGCCGCCTGCCTCTGGTGGTCGCGAGTAACATATTTCAGCTTTTCAGCGACCATAGGCTTTTCAATTTTGACCCGCTACAGCAGTGTGTACTCGTAGATTTTGTCGTTTGTATATTGCATTTTGTTTTTGGCCGTTTCATATTTTCCGAATTTGTTTCACCCCACAAAAACGTTTTTTGTCGACGCGGACACCCGAAACAAGTGTACTGGGTATATGTTTTAAAAGTTGCCCGCAGGCAGAAGAGATAGCAGAGAGGGGAAGAGCAGCCTGTAGTACTGCAGTAGACCCAGGACACAGATTTTGCGGCCCTTATTTTGTCAATGATGACGTTCAAGGCCAGACTCAAATCGCTCTCCACATCGGGTGAATTGAGACACAAGGAGCGCCTTGAACGCGCAGCAGTTCGATGAGCTAAATAGAACCCCGCGCGAAGGTGGTGTTTCTGCAGAAACGTATTCCGTCCTTTACACGCTGTTGGATCTACGATGTAACGGTCCCTCAACGAAGAGGAGTACAACAGCGAGGTCGGCGAGCTTCTTCGTTTATTTCGACCATTGCGATCGGACGCGAGTGCTCGACAAGTGCATCCATGCCACGGCAGCAGCCTTCGGCGAGTCTCAAACCGTCGACTATTGGCAGAACCCAAGCACGTGCGACTACTGCAACCGGTGGGTTGACAAAACGTACAAGGCCGCCATCACAGGAGGTTCTGGCTTGAAGCCCACGGAGAAGCCCATCCTTTTTGCGGACAGTCTGCACGGGCAGACGACAGAAGAGTTATAGAAAAAACTCAGAGAGGAATGCAACACCCTGCTTTGGCTGCTGCCATCAGGGTACATGGATGAGGCGCAGCCGTTCGGTGCAGGATACGGGAGGCTGGGCAAGTTGGGTGTGGGGAAGGTTCTCGAGGCATGGTTGAAGAAGGATGACAACGTGGAAACGTGGGACACCAACAAGCTGTCTGCCTCCGACCGTGGGGTTTTGCTGGCGCACTGGGTGGGCGAGGCCGTAGAAAAAGTCGGTTCGTACCAGTTGCATCGTAGATGCCTGTTTGAAATGACTGGGCTTGTGATGGCAGCAGACGTTACCGACGACAACCTCACCAACCTCGAAGGCCTGGACGGGCCGTACACGTTCGCTGGCGTCAATGCCGGCAAGAAAGTCCCGGATGACGTGCAGCCGATTACTCCAGTGGACGAAGACCATCTCGAAGGGTCGAGCGACGAGGAAGGCGACGAAGAAACGGAGGATGACAACACCGGGCGACTTCGTGGATCAGACGTTGCTTGACGATGATTATGACCTCGGAGCTGATGAAACAACCCCGCTTCATGAATGCCCATCGGGTTATGCCTTTGTGCGCTCACCTCCTCCGGCCCTCGATGCATCACTCGTGAAGCAGAACATCATGCTGTGCGGGGTGTTGGGATTGGTGAAGGGTTTCATCACACGACTGGCACAGGTACGGACGCGCCAATATTACGACTATAGGGTGTCAATCGAGCAAACTGGCACGACGCTCAGTTGAGGCTTCCACTCGGGAAGTATATTGCTGTTGGCGAGGCCTCAGCATACGTTTTGTGGGTGCTACTGGCTACTGGGTGAGGCTACTTCGCTCTCAAGAATGCTTCAACGTGAGTTACTGGCGCCACCAGAGGGAGTGGGCAACAGCGATATCGACCGGGGCGGCCACCCTGGACGTGGCAACAGGGACAATGATGAGGAGGGGAATAATGGCAGCGAGGAAAGGAGACATGAAGGTAGAGGGGGGGCGGGGGGGGTTACAGCTATAACAATCGGTTCAGAAGAGGCCGGCAGGGAAGTGACGAAGAGGAAGGGCAAGAGGAATCGGGTGTGCGCGGTATAGATGTCGACAGCGATGATAGTTGTCCCGTAGAGGGAAGCTTTCCGAAACGCGAGGAAGAGGGTGAAGGCGGGGAATACATTTCTGACGACCTTACCGGAACTAATGATTCTTCCAAGGGGAAGAGACGAAAACGAAAACGGAAATGTTCTAACTCCGTTGCCGAGCACGTTTCCTCGGCGTCAATGTCCCCCAGTAAGAGTACACGCCGAAGAGTTCAAACGCCGAACGTGCGCATGGGCAATGAGTTAAGGGCGTGCGGTCAATGGCGGTATAAATATGAGGTATACCAAATATGAAAACAGCTCGATTTTCGATTTCTACCCGGCAGAATAGGAAAGAGGCTCAATAAGAAAGAGGCTAAAAAATTGACAAAAATAGGAAATCCAGGCTGAGCCCAGATTCCTGTTTCTTATTACCAATAGGTGTCCTGTACTGTATGGTGGGAGGTGCGAAGGGAGGAGGGGATCTCCGCGTACGTCGGCATTTGTATAGGGGGCATAGGGTGGAACTACCGGTATGAAGGGCTTAAAAACGACAAATTAAGGTGAAAGTCAAGCAGAGTAGACAAAATCAGGTATACCTGGGCGGTAAAGAGGCCAAAACAGGTACAACGAGTTTTGGACCAATGCCAGGGCACGTAGAGCGCTTCTTTGACTTGAGTTTAAGTATGTTCCTGTTTTTGGCCGCAAACGGACCAGGTATCCCGTTGTTTGGCCGCTGCCCTTTATATTTTGTGAAGAAATACAAATGTCGGCCTGTACCGTGTGTGGTGCAGCAGACGCAGGTACTGCAGGAGGGCCACTTGACACCATACCACGATCATCTCGTCACATTGTGCCAACACATGCGCACCAAACCTTTCGGAATGTGCCCCAATTGGCTAGTTTAGTCGGGAAACCGACAAAAAAAACGACCGAAAATGTTCGGTTTCGGTTTCGTATATTTTCGGTTCAAAAAAAAAACCCGACCTAAACCGACCGACGTTTCGGTGAGAAACGAAAAAACGACCGAGGCCATTTCCATTTTCGGTTCACATCACTATCCAAAGCATGTTTGTACAAAGTTAAACGCAAAAACCGAAGATCTGACTGCGTACGTATGATCATATCAAGTCATATTTCACGCCCAAAATCGATTATATACTGAAACTAAATAGTTACGAGGCAACGACTATTTTTGCATTTTTACCGCAAAAAAGTCCAAATTTCCACGCCGTTTTTTTCGGGATAGACCGTGGAATTTGGCAAACGTAATTCATGCGCCCTACCCGTGTGCCTTTTACTATATTTTTCGTTTTTTTTGTTCGCCGGAAAGTTTGGATCTCTCAGACTTATATTGAATTTCCTGAACAATTACTGAACAAACAATATCTGACGAAATAAAAAAACTGAAAAAAGTTAAACTTTCGGGTAGGGCGCATAAAACACGAGTGCCAAATTTCAGGGTCTATCTACAAAAAACGGCGTGGACATTGCACCTGTGTTGCAGTGCCCACAAAACCGATAAAGTAGGTTCCAGCCAACAACGTCAATTATTATTGAAACCGGGATTTTGCAAAAACCAGCCCCCCACAATCGCTTTGGGACATGCAGCAGTCTGCGCTCGTTCACTGGGGCCGTGCTCCCCACTGAACCCTCCCGATGACACACCACGCCCGGACGAGCTTAACCAAGTCACGATATAGCCTGCTATGTAATTGGTTTGGCCTTTGTCGTTCTAGAATTGGAGAAATTTGATGCACAGCGGCCACGCAATTTTATCCTTGCACAGCCGGTACGTAAGCCCCAGCAGTCGCGCCGCCAGTTTAGGCAATTTTCACGGGCACTGTCGCGGTGGTAAACTTTAACGAAATCGCCCAAGATTGAACGTGTGCTTGTGTATACAGCCAGGGAAGGTATACCAGGGTGGCGCACTTTTTGATTAATATCATCGACGCCGCTATCGGCTTGAGACGTACCTGCAAAAACAAAGAAATGTGGACTAAAAAAACACTGCGTTTTAAAGTTGAAGAGCTGCGACACAAAAAAGTTACGAGCGTTGATATTTTTTTCCAATATTCGTACGTACGTGAGTACTGCTCACCATGGCTGCAGCTACAAAAAAAAACTTGGCCATAGTATGAGAAATAACAAATCCAATGTCCTGGAACCACATTTTCAAACTTCAGCGACTTCGTCGCGGTGGTTAGAGGTCACGAAAACTGCTGCCGTTTTGCCACACTGTAGTGAGAGCACCAAAGAGCCCATAGCAGGGTGGCGCACTTTAGGATTAGCTGTGAGGCTGGAGTTAGAGCGGAATTGCGGGATATCGTACAAAAAAATAGAGCGGTGGTGCTTCCAGGTTTCGATTTTTTGGCAGGAAAATGGCCAAAAAACGATTTCATTTTGTGGGCACTGCAACACAGGTGATTGGCCACTGAATAAGTTTTGGGCGGTATGCTTGGACCAGCCTGTATATATATATTAAAAAATTAAAAAAACAACAGCTGTGAGCTCGAGGATTTCGTCGTAGGAGGGATGAATATATATTTAAAAAATGAAAAAACAACAGCTGTGAGCTCGAGGATTTCGTCGAAGCTCATCTTTGCTAGCTGAGTGTAATACTTCGATCGCGCGTACTTACGGGTTTTACGGGTTTTATATCTCCTCATGTAGGATGTACATCCCGTATGAGGGGGACACAATCTGAGACTGTAGAATTCAGGAAGTGTGTGTCTATTTGTGGGGGAAGAAATAATTTAAATTAAATTAAAATTAAAATTAAACAGTCTGAAATAAACGTACCTGGTATACTATAGTGTTCCGACGAGTTTACGTGATAGAGTGGTTCTACTATTTGTAGCCATGTATGGTATATAAGAAGAGGTGTGTGAGGACAGATTATGGAGTAAAACTTAAAAGCACCTGGATGAATTTTTAATTAATTAGTGATTTGGGTTTTTTATAGTGTGCATTATTTATTTGTACCTACGAGTATAAGGTATCTTTAGTGGCAATTAGTAAGAACAACAACAAGCAGCATATTCTCGGAAGAATGAGAGAATGCGAGTTTTGTACGTACGAAAGAAGTTTGGCCAATCAGATGAATGCAGAAATACATGGTAGTATGAATCGTAGCCCGTGATATACACCTGGTCCAGTTCGTAGCGGTGACCTGCACGTGATAGCGCAGTGCAGCAGAGTCAGAGCTACGGGTCCAAGGTGTGATACAGACTAGTTTTGAGTTCCAACCCACCCACCCGTGCTATGTCCGACGAGAGCAAGTCGCCGGAGGCTGAGGTTTTTCGGGTTGCTGCTGCGCAAGACGTCCAGGCGGCTTTGGCTGCTGCGCAAACTCAGGCAGAAGAAAATGCGCTTGCTGCTGTAGCTGCAGTGCAGGCCCAGGTGGACGCACGCCGTGTGGAGGATGCAAATGCTGTGCAAGCCAGTAAGAACAACAACAACGTTTTATCCTTTATAACTGTTAAAGGGGTGGGGGGGGGGAGACACATACATACAAGGGTATGAACCAATCAACCATGTTGACAGGAGGTATGTTAAAATCTAGTATGAATTTTCAGGGTTTTTTTGGGGGGAAATTGTTTGTAACAAGTAAATAGTGGTTAATCAGACGATTTTATTATAATAGCAGTATTTTATTTTGCAGAAGAGGTGTGTGACGACAGGTTGGGGGGTAAAACTTAAAGGCACCTGGATGGATTTTAATTAATTTGTGATTTGGGTTTTTAATATTCGTAGGCAGAATATTCTCGGAAGAATGAGAGAATGTGAGTTTTGTACGTACGTAAGAAGTTTAGCCAATCAGATGAATGCAGCGATACATCGTAGTATGAATCGTGGCCCTCGGTACACACCTGGTTCAAAGGAGTTTTTTGACCAGAGCCAACGTGTAGCCGCATTGGCAAGCAGAGTCCAAGCCTTATCATCCAGTCGTAATATAGGAGTTACGCGAGAGATAGAAGACTTAGTCGGGGTTTGATGTGTGAGCAATTCGCGCGGGCGGTTTTCCATGAGGTTTGAGTGCTGAATGGGCTTGAAGGAAGCTCGGCGAGCGTTTTTGCCGTATCATAGAATATTTATCGTTGCGTATCTCTGGCCGCCAGCTTAGTTTGTTTCTCGGATCTCCCTGGTGGCTGAGGCGTACGGATCGCATCTGGGCTGTATTTTTGGGGCGATGACCGATGTCGAGTCACGCGGTCAGGAGCGTGCTAGGCCACGGCACAAGAAACGAGGTAGAAACGCCTAATTATTATTGATGAGTTACCTACGACACCCGCGAGTTTGTGTTCTTCCGAGCTTGACAGGTCGATGGCCCCCGCGATTGTTGCGTCTGGGCGATTATGTGGGGACGTGTGTCGCTCAACAGCTAGCTACTCCTGTTTATTTTGTTTTCGGTGTCCGGAAAACATCATACCGGTACGAGTATGTTTTGTCTTTGTTCAGGATATTTTCCCACTTTCGTTTCTCTTTCAATATATCTGGGCTGCTGGCGACTGTATGCTGTGCCGGTCATAACCGGTGCGACTTGTGTTAGTTATTTGCGGGCGATCGTCGTACGTCGCCGGCTGTCGGTTGTCGTTCTGCCTCTTTTAATGTTTCGCAAATTCGTGGTATCCACCGAGTGGCGTACAAGGTCGTACAAGCAGGTACATGTGTCTTATTAGCTTTGATACAGCAGCAGTGGTTGTATTCCACACTACAGCAGTAACTGCAGTCAAACAGCTACCTGGTATACAAATATGTTGAATTCCCCGGAATCTCAGGCTGAGTTTCTTGCTGGGCGCTTTCTTGTCAAGTAGCGGGTACTACACCTAAAACGAGCACGTACTCAAAGTACCAGTCTCGTGCTTTTTTTTTCGTATTCATCGATGCGAGTATGTATACGTAGTACATTGTATAATAACTGCAGTCAAACAACTATCTGGTATGATACAAATATGTTGATTTCCCCGGAATCTCAGGCTGAGTTTCTTGCTGGGCGCTTTCTTGTCGGGTAGCGGGTAATACCACTAAAACGAGCACGTACTCAAAGTACCAGTCTCGTGATTTTTTTTCGTATTCATCAATGCGAGTACGTATAATACATTGTATATACCTACCCGTACTCGTAGTACGTGCGAGCGATGTATACCAGGCAGCTTGCAGTACAGGCCCATGAATAAGAAAGAGCCCAATTAAAAACAAAAGGCTTACTTTAGAGTACGCAAAGTAAATTGATTAAGAAAAAGTGCTCAGCGGCGAGAGCTACACTAAATCCTATATACTAGCCTATGCTCAAGGTCGTTTAAAGATGGTGCCACAATAGGGATCTAAGGCTTGCTCAGATTAGGTGTTTCTTATAGGCCGGCCCATACTACTGCTGTACTGCTTGTGAATGGTTACGAGTGCAGCAGTTGTTCAAAGGTGGTAACAGCAGTCCCTTCTTTCGGGAGAGGCGGTTGCGTATATCCGGCGGTGTGTATGATACCTCGCATATTCCTATACCCGGTACAGCAGTGCGAGTACAGCATATTCATATTAAATCTAACTTTATCCCCGCGAGATATACAGAAGTGCGAGTAGTCCAAATATTCGGCACAGCCGTAACGCTAAGTACCAGTCGAGTACTTCGTATGTGGCCATTATTTTTGTACTATATTGGGTGTTATTTTAAAGTGGCAATTTAAGGTAAGGTTGGTTAAAAAAAGACTTAGTCCTTATAACTGTTAAAGGGAGGGGGGGGGGAGACACATAGAGACAGGCGTGTGAACCAATCAACCCTGTTGACAGGACGTATGTTAAAATCTAGTATGAATTTTCAGAGTTTTTTTTTTTTTTTTTGGGGGGGGGTGAAATGTTTGTAACAAGTAAATAGTGGTCAATCAGACGATTTTATTATTATAGCAGTATTATATTTTGCAGTATGGTTTTAGGTTAGGGTGTGTGGCAGGGGGGGGGGAGAGGTGGTTAGTACGTAGGGTAGATTGTGGGGGATACATTGTATTTAATATTAGTAGCATGTTGAGTATGTATCGTATTTCATCATGGGGGTGAAAAAGTCAGGGCGGAGATGGTGTACGTAACAGGTATATTTTACACAGACAGGTCTTTTTGGTGTTGTCATGTGATAATGTTGATCCATACATAGATTACCAAACCCAGTAACTCCCTGTTTTTTGTAGTCGCGGACCCATGTCGATCCACGGTCCATTCCAGTCCCGTTGATCAGGTCGTGTCGGCATAGAGGATTCCTGTTTTACGTACCCATCATTCCTCATTGATGGTGCATGTGGGCAATCTATAGACAGGTTTACGCACGCACGCGGTTTTCACCTGAAAGTATGCAGAGGCGATTCAGAAGAGGTGGTCTTAGGTTTTTGCAGTCACAGGCGTTCGAGCAGTGCACTTGAAGCTACAGCTCCTTGTCTTTCCACCTAAAGCTCTATCGGGCAGTACGTCAATCACAAAGGTCTGGACCAAGACCTGGTGCCGCANAAGGGGGGGGGGGGGGAGACACATAGAGACAGCGGTGTGAACCAATCAACCATGTTGACAGGAGGTATTTTAAAATCTATTAATAATTAATAGTATGAATTTTCAGGTTTTTTTTTTTTTTGTTTTGTTTTGGGGTGAAATGTTTGTAACAAGTAAATAGTGGTCAATCAGACGATTTTATAATAATAGCTGTATTATATTTTGCAGTATGGTTTTAGGTTAGGGTGTGTGACAGGGGGCGGAAGAGGGGGTTAGTACGTAGGGTAGATGGTGGGGGATACATTGTATTTTATGAGTATTAATAGTAGCATGTTGAGTATGTATCGTATTTCATCATGGGGGTGAGAAAGTCAGGGCGGAGATGGTGTAACAGGTATACTTTACACAGACAGGTCTTTTTGGTGTTGTCATGTGATAATGTTGATCCATACATAGATTACCAAACCCATTAACTCCCTGTTTTTTGTAGTCGCGGGCCCATGTCGATCCACGGTCCATTCCAGTCCCGTTGATCAGGTTGTGTCGGCATAGAGGATTGCTGTTTTACGTACCCATCATTCCTCATTGATGGTGCATGTGGGCAATCTATAGACAGGTTTACGCACGCACGCGGTTTTTCACCTGAAAGGATGCAGAGGAGATCCAGAATAGGTGGTCTTAGGTTTTTGCAGTCACAGGCGTTCGAGCAGTGCACTTGAAGCTACAGCTCCTTGTCTTTCCACCTAAAGCTCTATCGGGCAGTACGTAAATCACAAAGGTCTGGACCAAGACCCGGTGCCGCATATATATGGCGGGGAAACGGCGGACGTATATATATTGGAGAGGTGATGACGTTAGTGGCAGTACCGGTAAGGGCGCTGGTTCCAGAGATAAACCACATGATCGTCGCCCGAGGCGCTTCAGCAGCAGCCGCAGACTCCGCAGACTTCTTCGGCCCACTGTGAGGGGGCGCAGCAGTTGCCTCCATTATGCTGGTGTCCGTACCGGTGCGGGTTGGTTGTGAATTGTGAATGATATCCACCCACCACATGGCGTGATAATTGGGGAGTTTGACACTGTTTTCAGGTGTAAACATACGTAGGGGGTGTGGTATCTAACGTACCCCCGCTGATAAATTGACGGAACAAAAATCGAAGAAAAAAATGTATCACCGGGTGTGCTTATGTAGGGGGCTACTGCTGTGTTATCTAAGGGGTGTATGCTTTCTCCCGTGTTATACTATGTGCAGCTGGTTGTGTGGTTTAGAGTATCAATTTAACATGAAGGGTGCCTGGTGTGTTCTTCGTACCTGATTTTTTTTTTTTTTTTCCGTCCCATTTATTATCTTCGCACTTGCGTCTTCCTCCATCCCTGGTCGTAACTCAGATCCGGGGTCACAAAGTAGGCTCCTCTCCCTCCTCCCCCACTACGGTTCTTGCCTTGATTTTTATCGCGCAGAGGGTTCAGCCTTCCCAACGCTCGTCGATTTTCATCGAATTTTGCTAACTCACGCTCTTCTCGCGCTTTCCGCTATTCAAGATAATTTTTGCAAGAAAAGTCCCTACGAGCATGCACTCGGCGGGGCTCGAACTCGCGATCTCGACGCTAACAGGCTTCGTGGTTACCTGCTAGCCCACCGGGGCGACCCTGATACGTGCGCATAACTCCTTTTTCACTCACTGAACCTATTGTAGTGAAACTACGTATGTTGTATGAATAGGTTTGTATGACATGACATGTAAACGTGTCGAGAATCCCCCATCGTAACGCGAATCTGAGGAATTTCATGCGTATGCTACCACCACAAGTAGCAGTACCTGTAGTATAAACCAGTGGTTATTACTGGTGTTGTATTGTTGTAGTATCAATAGTGACTGCACCTTTGAGGGGACCCCTTCGGTCCCAACGAAAAATATTACTCGTACGTATGATACTACCCGTACGTCGTACGACTATACGACTTGTGATTTTTTTTTTTTTTATACAAAATGCTTCGTCCTTTTTACAGCAGAAATTATTTATTTACGTACGCCCACCGAACACTGTTTGAGAATCCCATATGTTGTGTGTATCATGTTAATATTAATAGTAAAGTTCTCACGTTGTATCGAAGGGGATTGTATGCACACCATATATATTTATGGGAAACAAATTATGCGATGGTGTGGATATTGACATATATATATATGTAAGGTCTTAAGGACGATATACATCGATCTTGATCGAAATCCGCAAGACAGAGAGATGTTGGTTGTGGAGATAGGAACGCATACTACGCTTGTATTAAAAACACGAAAAGATGCAGTGTAACATTTTTGAAGGGAAATACCTTATCCAAGTATGACATTCGAGACACGAAGAGGAAGTTAAGACCAAGGTCTTTTTGAGTGGAAAGACCTTATCCAAGTCTGAAATTCGAGACACGAAGAGGACGTTAAGAACAATGTCTTACAGCGTGCCTCGCTCTTATTGTTTCCGCTGGCGGCGGGCTCCACGACGTAAACCTTATTCCTTGGTCTCTCAGACGCTAGGGCTTATCCTTGGGCCCTGGTGCCAAGCCTCTTGAACGCTCGACTGCGTCCAATGATTTTTCTGGCAATCGCGTGCAATGACTTTGTTTCGACGCGTCACCTGTTGTACGTAATATTATGTGATATGGTTGGTGTTGTTCTCACATTGTCTGGTCGCGAAACGTGGCCACAGGGCAGGCTGAACAGGACCGTCTTCAATAATAGACGTTCGAAGAGAAGAATACCTGGTACATTATAAGTGCTTTGGGCTTTGGCAGATTCATCGTTGGAGCTTTCTGCCAGAATTTATTTTCGCAATAAAGTAATATTCGTCTCGGGCTCGACTCAAAACTATGAGGGGGGGGATCACAGACCCACACCGATGGAGTGGGGATGGAACTTGGATGCGGCTTAGGACTCAAGAATTGAACGTAACGAGTGCATATTGGGAAGAAGGAGGGAGCAAGGACAACAAATGGAGTATTGTGGATGAGTGTTGGCGGGAAGCAGACATAGAAGGGTGTCAGACTGTACGCATAGGTTTCCTTGTTTCCCGTGGTTCTCTGCTTTTGGGAATTTTATAAGTGATCAACGCTGAAAATTATGCTGCACATTGTCGGATGGCAAAGATTATAATAACAATGATACGTAATGATAATAATAAAAATAATAATAATAATAATAACTATGATTTTCGTTGTCACGATTCTGACCACCACACCGCCGCACTGTTTATTTTGTCATGTCTGTGTTTTAGTTTGGTTGTTTGACTGTGGATTTGCTTTATTATGTTTATTTTTCAGTTGTTTTCTTTTCTTTCCGCAATTGTTTTTTTTTCTTGTTTTCCCGATGTTTTTATATATTTCATGCACCTGGATTGCTAGCAGGGTATGTCTTGCCTGTCGTATATGGCATTGCATGGTCTGCTCTGCTTGCTGCACTTAGCGTAGTGTCTCTGTGTAGTTTTGTGACCACATAACTGGTACGTATATTTTTAGGATGAAGAATCGTCACGGACACTGGGTGTGCTGGATGTCGACGGGTACAAATGAATGTTGAATGTGAAGAAAACACACTGGCTAACACCCACTCGTAGTCGTACGCCCCGGTTGTTCATTAATAGCAAGTAACCACGAAGAGCGCTAAGATAAGGCAGACTTGAGGGGTTCGAGTCTCCGGATGGAGATTTTTATTATCCAATCCCCCACCTAACTGCCTGTCGTGAGCACCTATCGTACTCATTTGTAGCGTGCGTAGGCACAATTTGACGAGGGCCGACGACGGAAGAAGGTGCTGAATTTTCCTCGCGATAAAAATGCAAGGCACGTCCCGTGGTAGGGAGGGAGGCGAAGAGCGTATATATTGACCCCGGTTTTGAGTTTTGAATACAAATAAGAGAGAGCGACAAAATAAGGGTGAGTATATTAAATTATATGTGAAAGAAGGACAAAAAATGACGTTGCACGGCAGGCAGTTTTGTTTCAATAAAGGTTGGTTTTGCTCCCCCCTGCGGCTCGTGATTTTTTTATAGGGCAAGAGCCAAAAATAGGTACACCTGCGCACTTTGAGCCATTTATAGGTACACTTAATATTGCACACCGGAAAAGGCTTACTGGGCCGCCTGATATTGGGCCTGCACTCCATTGTACCTATAAATGGCTCAAAGTGCGCAGGTACACCTATTCTCGGCTACTCAGTTTGCGTATAACCTATTTCTGGCTTCCACTGTACCTATGAATGGCTCAAACGGTCACTTTTTACAACTGAAATATAGACAGACGGCCACACCAGATGCCGGGACTGTCAACCAGCCTACCGTACCTGTCAACCAGCCGACCGAACCTGTCAACACAAACGCCCGATAACAATGCCAAACAGTACGAACGCAGGTGACGCCGGAGACAACCCAAGTCACCTAACTAAATGGATGCCCGCGGCTTTTTAGGATTAAATACCAATCCACATATACGAAGTTCTTATATTTCTTCGTGAAGCTCAGCTTGTCTCTTGTTCTTATTATGCCCTACAGTAGTTCTTAACAGAGGTACTATACGTACTCGTACAGGTAAAGTAGCGGACGCTCGCTTGTGTACTGCCAGTATAATACTACAAGAGTGAATGTAGTAGTGGTGAATTGCTTACTACCGCCGCCACGCCTCATAATGCAGCAGCTAACTCATCGTGTACCCATACCACAATCTCTCGGGCAGTGGTGGCGTGGGCATCGGGGCCACGCTAGACGTGGTCATATCACAGATGATGCCGAAATTTAAAGTGGCATCACGTTATGCTCGACTAGTAGTACGCCATCTTGTTACTTATGGGTAGGGATACTACGAATTGCGCTGTGGAACATACAGCCGTGAAGGCACAATCAACGCGAATAGTCTCACCATGACAAAGCTCGCAGGGCTTTCAACGCCCGGCCGACCCTCGCTACGAGTAGTTTGGCTCGCTGTATCCGCGGCGGAGACAGATCGCCCACAAGAAACCGACTCCTCTCGCCATTCAACAAGCAGCAAGCCGCAATTATCCCGGGCACATATCTAACTCGCAATCGTCATACCGGTACATTACCTTCCTCATATAAAATCCGTGGTACAGGGCACGTATCATATGTATGCATTGATCGTGATACGATTTCTCGCTTGTACATAATGCGTAGTAACTCCGTAGTGTCGGTGGTTGTACTGGTACGATTGGCTGTCATCTCGAGACAGTATGGGTGGTGTGACGGCGGCTGTAGTACCGGTAGGGGTTCCACTGCCCTTTCGATCCAAATCACTGTCGAGTGTGCGTGCGTGTTCCTGGCATTAAACCCGTTTTTTCTACCCATCGACGTACGATGTCGCGTCTGGGACGGCATTCACAAACATGCAGGATACGGTGGCTTTCGATTCGTGCTTCAAAGCCCCACATATTTCCTCTCTTTTTTTCTGCTTTTTTAACTCACTTGTCTGGTTTTAATGTGTCTATTCCTTGTTTTTTCGGCTTGTGTCTCTCGAAAGTGGGCCAGAAACACTCGGCGTGTTGTGCCGTCCTACTACCGAAGGCACGCGCACATCTTTGTGAAATTAGTCGTTCGGGCCATATGACTTTAAAGGGTGTTATAGCGATGCGGAGAACAAGATTTACGAGAGTTTTCCATGCCGTTATGCCGCAAGTACGATACACATACTGTAGTGCAGTATATAGTAGGAGAAACTTTGGTATATATACGTGTACAGCGTAATATCATACGGTTACATACTGTAGTGTAGTAAATTTTAGGAGGAACTTCAGTATATATACGTGTACAGCGCTATATCGTATGGTCGAGGAGGCCTAAGTCACGCAGCCGTTGGCTCTGCCCGGAACATTACACAGCAAACGTGGGTGGATCTTATATTAGGAAGATAATGTACCAGTATGACGATTGCGAGTTAGATATTTGCCCGGGATAATTGCGGCTTGCTGCTTGTTGAATGGCGACAGGAGTCGGCTTCGTGTGGGCGATCTGTCTCCGCCGCGGATACAGCGAGCCAAACAACTCGTAGCGAGGGTCGGCCGGGCGTTGACAGCCCTGCGAGCTTTGTCATGGTGAGACTATTCGCATTGTGCCTACACGGCTGTATGTTCCACAGCGCAGTTCGTAGTATCCCTACCCATAAGTAACAAGATGGCGTACCACCAGTCGAGCATAACGTGATGGCACTTTAAATTTCGGCATCATCTGTGATATGAGCACGTCTGGCGTGGCCCCGATGCCCACGCCACCACTGCCCGACATATTGTGGTATGGGTACACGATGAGTTAGCTGCTGCATTATGAGGCGTGGCGGCGGTAGTAAGCAATTCACCACTACTACATTCCCTCTTTTAGTATTATACTGGCAGTACACAAGCGTGCGTCCGCTACTCTACCTCTATATACGAGTACGTATAGTACCTCTGTAAAGAACTACTGTAGGGCACAATAAGAACAAGAGACAAGCTGAGCTTCACGAAGAAATATAAGAACTTCGTATATGTGGATTGGTATTAAATCCTAAAAAGCCGCGGGCATCCATTTAGTTAGGTGACCTGTGTTGTCTCCGGCGTCACCTGCGTTCGTACTGTTTGGCATTATTATCGGGCGTTGGTGTTGACAGGTTCGGTCGGTTGGTTGACAGGTACGGTAGGCTGGTTGACAGTCCCGGCATCTGGTGTGGCCGTCTGTCTATATTTCAGTTGTAAAAAGTGACCGTTTGAGCCATTTATAGGTACAGTGGAAGCCAGAAATAGGTGATACGCAAACTGAGTAGCCGAGAATAGGTGTACCTGCGCACTTTGATCCATTTATAGGTACAATGGAGTGCAGGCCCGATATCAGGCGGCCCAGTAAGCCTTTTCCGGTGTGCAATATTAAGTGTACCTATAAATGGCTCAAAGTGCGTAGGTGTACCTATTGTTGGCTAATGCCCCTTTTATATAAGCGAGTACTCGTATATCCTTCTTGGACTCTCTCTGGTTGTGAGTAGAGGTGGGCCCCGGTAAAAAAAAACATTGTCGTAAACTATTTTTTCGAAACCCAGCAGGTGTGTACGAGTAGACGTTTTTGTTTTTTTAAACGCGTTTTTTTTCCGGTGTGAACCGGTTAACCGGACACGGGATAAAAACGGATACAAACCGGATAAAACCTTGAAAAAGCCGGTTTAAACCGGTAGGACCTGTTTAAACAATCACCAGTTCTAATAATAAGATACATACAAAATTACTAACAGAATTATACCAGGGTATACAAAACTTGCACGTACGACATCTATCTATATAATATATTTTTACATTTTTTGGACTCCAAAAATAGAGTCGAGTTTAGACTGAAAACAAAATATATATATCGAAATTAGTGTGTATTTATTTACTTGATTCTAGTGCAGCTAGACGGCGCGCAGGAAAGCCCTCCGAATAAGCTGATCTGCAAGGCATAGGAAAAAATGACAGGAAGCAGGTAATGACGAAGAAAGCCCTATAAATAGTAACCGGTAGGTATATATAGTATATCTGCACCGGCAACCTTCTTCACAACAATGTTTAATACCTTGAAATCACGTCACCCCCGTGCACTCTGTGTGGTTGTGGCTCGGAATCCACATACATACATATAATATAAAATCCGGTTTTAACGCTTTAGCCGGTTCGAAAAAAAAGGTTAAAACCGATCAAATGAAAGAAAAAATATTCGGTTTTTGGTTTTGATAATAACGCTGTGCGTTATCCGTTTTTTCTGTTAGTATGTGTTTCCGTCTCCCGGTGCCCACCTCTAGCTGTGGACAATGCCCTGTCGCATACTGTATTTGATACGATCGCACATCATACACACCCAAGCAATCCCGAGATGTTGTAATGGTGGAGTGAAATATTTCAGTATACAATCACCCCGGTAGACTAGCCGTCAGCTTCGAATGATACTACTGATGGCATTAGTAGCCGAGTTCAAATCCCAACGTCGTGGTAAAAAAAATTACTTTTTATTTACTCCAACAATAAAAAGTTTTCCTCGGTTTCCGTGGTTTTCTGCTTTTGGGAATTTAATGAGTGATCAAAGCTGAAGATCATTCTGCACATTGTCGGATGGCAAAGATACTAATGTATAAAAAGGGACCAATTAGTTGGTGAGAGGGCCATCGTGGCGTGGGTACATAGGCGCAATTCGACGCGAGTCGACTAGGGGAAAAAGTGCTGAAACCTTCTCGCGATAAATATACAAGGCACCTACCGTACGTTGTGGTAAGGGTACCCTGCCAGTTTTTTTGAACGCCCCCTTGGTTATAGGGGCGATGCTGATGAAAGGGTCGATTTCCTCGCGGGGACATTCGTGCTTCGACGTGCCCCAATGTACAAAAATGCCTTCTCGGTGATTCATTTTTCGACGAATCATGATAAAACCTCTATTCGTTTCATAAGAAAAAAACGATTTGAAATCGATTCGATTTGAAACTTGCCTTCGTTAATACGGGCCCTAAGAAAGGGAGAGAGGGAAGACAGACAAAAAAAATACAATTGATGGGAACAAAAAAAAAACAAAAAAAAACACGTCATCGTATTGAGTACGGCAGGCGCGACACACACACACTACAAAGTAGATCCGGCTCGTACTAAAACCCAGAATTTATCTCAGGCTGACTTTCTTATTCTGAGCGCGCGCGAATGCTCGCTTTCGTATGTTGCTCTTTCTTATTTTGGTCCACGACAAGACGTTTTCCTGATTGATAGTGATACACAACGAAATGGTGTGCCTCTGTCCCAGACCAGCCGCAGAAAGGGATCACTTTCGTAAAGCATATGCACTGACTAAAATCAGACAGCAGCTGCGTGCTCCATCTTGTTCCCACGCCTACCGTGTGTTTTTGTACAGACAGCACTTCAGACAGTAGTTACGCTGTAGTCGGCAAATCCATTGGTAAAGAGTGGGAGGGGGGGGGGGGGACGATGCTGCTGTAGTCGAATGGAGATTGCGGGCGTGTAGTTCAGTTTTGGACATGCATAACATGCTGTAGGGATTTTAGGTGTACCTCTTCGGACTGGTGTATCCTTTCCCTGCTAAAGTGTACGTGTTCTTTAGGATTCTCTGATGGCTCTAGCACTTTTGTGACCACGGGCCGTGATCTTGCTAGATCAGACTATAGGGATTAGCAACTGAAACGAGTTTAATGTGAAGACAACAACAACAACAATAGGCAGAGACCTTGAAATTTCCATTCTGACTTCCTTGTGGGTTTCTTTCTTGTGAGCGGGCCGGTACTGTTGTAGTTTAGATTCATAGTAATCCATGCACTCCACTTTTGAAGAAAACAACGAACATTAATGTCCGTCGCCTTTGTATAGTGCCGGTGTGCGACATCCAACAACACCGACACTATACCCTGCTGTAGCGGCACCCGGCACTACTCCGCATACTACCACACTGATTTGTTTTTACATGGTGGGCGAAGCGATTCCCCAGGAACTACAGCGGGAAATCTCCACTACTGAAGAGTTAAGTCACTACGTCACTGGGTATTAAATACGTAGAGGACCACTCCAACTAACTGTGATGATGTTTTTTTTGTTTTTTTTTTCCATCCCATTTATTATGTTTGCACTTCCGTCTTTTTCCCTCCGTAGTCGTAACTCAGATCCGGGGTCACAAAGTAGGCTCCTCTCCCTCCTCCCCCACTACGGTTCTTGCCTTGATTTTTTATCGCGCAGAGGGTTCAGCCTTCCCAACGCTCGTCGATTTTCATCGAATTTTGCTAACTCACGCTTTCGCGCTTTCAGCTAGTCAAGATGTTTCGCGTGAAAAAGTCCCTACGAGCATGCACTCGAACTCGTGACCTTGACGCTAACAAGCTTCGTGGTTACCTGCTAGCCCACCGGGGCGACCGGCAATATAATCGTGTATAGTAGGTGTGTTGGCGAGATACGCCAGGTATTATTATTGTTTGACAATGGACCGGTCGCCCCGGTAGGCTACGTATAAGGTAACCACGAAGCCTGTGGAAGTCGAGATCGTGAGTTCGAGCCCTCCGGAGTGCATGCTCGCAGGGAAGTTTTCTTGCAAAACAAATAAAAAATTAAAAAAATATTAATAACAGATCTTGATTACGAAGCGGAACGCGCGAGAGCGTGAGTTGGCAAAATTGGATGAAAATAGACGAGCGTTGGGACGGTTTCACCCTCTGCGCGATAACAACCAAGACAGGAACCGTAGTGGGGGAGGAAGGAGAGGAGCCTACTTTGTGACCCCGGATCTGAGTTAGGACTAGGGAGGGAGAAATAAGGAAGTGCGAAGATAATAAATGGGATATAAAAAACAAGAAAAAAATGAAAAAAAAGAAAAGCACGCATCGAGCTCAACCGCACAAAGGGCTCGCTAAGTTGAGCAAGCACCCACATGTAACGCCACATGTAACGCCCACCGATAGACAGCAGTACCGGCCCGCTCATACTAAAGTATAGCTAACGAAACGGTCAGCCTGAACAATTGAAAATAAAGAAGGATGCTCTCAGCCTTGGCCCCCTCCTGCGGGTGACCTGGTTTGGGCTCCGTTCATTGGGCACCACAGTACGTGACACCAGTTCACAATCTCTAAAATTCTAACCAGGCTGGAATTATTATGTAAAGAAGGGTGTGTCCTACACTATTTTCAGTACAAAAGAGGTCTTGTTCTTATTTTCGTCTGAAAATCCAGCCTTACATTCTGCGAGTGTCGCGTACTGCTGTACCTGACTACGAGGGAGAACGTCTCCTCGGGGACCAAAACAACGCAAAAACAAAATAAGAATGCGTTTTCGCGCACCGGACAGAATAAAAAGGCCAGCCTTCGATCGATTATCATGTTTCTTTCGAGAGGGCCGACACTGCGGTGTACTACTGCTGATGCCGCACGTTGTATATGTAGCCAACACACCCGCTTCCACGGTCTTGAGCGAATCCATCAATCAGGCAATAATTCACCGACTCAGGCCACACCCACCCGTGACGCAGACATGGCGTTTGTCCGCTGGGGCGGGGGCGCTCCTCGTCGTAATTGTTCAGTCAACCAACACACAACCTACTGTAGTATATTCACAATAATACCTTGCAAGATATATAGCTTCCGCAGCTTCCGGGATGATTGCTGCGGGTCCTTCGCCCTCGATGTACTCGTGTAGCCGGTAGAAGATAGCGATTGTGGTCGCTCGTGCTCGTTGCTTAAATTCGACGAAGGTGTGGTGTCGGGTGAGAGATGACGGGCGTAAAACAGGCCTACTTGTATCAGTCGTGTGGCGAGGGTTCGTAAGCTATCTTTTTTGCTACTCGTACGTATAATATGTGCATATTATATGTATACGCGCGTCAAACCCTTCTGCTGTGCGACGGCGTTCAAGGATATTTCGCGGCATCATGCGCAATGACTACTCGTACGTATTGATACTTTTGATTTTTCGGCACGTATTCTTCGCGTATAATAGCTGATACACGGTTGTTTGGACCTGCGAGGGCAATTTACGGGTTACCTACGCGTACGACAGCAACAGTATTCGTGATGTTTCAACCAAGGCACTATTATAACTACCTATGGGATATTCTTTAACCCCGTACTTTCACCTGTTAATAGCGACAAGAAAGGTTGGTGGTATGTTACTTCCCAAAGGATGCCCACACGGCCGTTCATCATTTTTTTTTTTTTTCCTATCCCATTTTTTACCTTCTTCGCCCTTCTTTCATCTCTCCCTCTATAGTGGTAACTCAGATCCCGGGTGACTAAGCCCCCCTCCCCACTATTAATAACTGCCAATCCTCGCAATATATGTACGAAGTGGGTATATACGGGTACGAGTATTGCGTACGAGCAGCAATCGCACCTGAGGCAGCCTCTTCCGGCAAAAAATATACCTGGTACTATTTATAGCACGATTGCAGTCTCGAATTCGTTTTTTTATTTGTATCTTGCACTATGATAATCCTCGTATAATTTCATAATTTCGACCTTTCATGGCCTACAGTACTGCTGTCTTATAAACATGAATCCCTACCGAGGGCGGTTTTACAGAGAGTAGGTTATTGTCCACCTCTATGTGTCAAGCCCCGGATCGAACCGACCCCTTGACCCTTTTTCCATCACGAAAAGTGCCTCTTTCTACGAAATGACTCCCCACGCCTCTGGTATACCCATGGACAAACCCATTGACGAACTTGAAAAATGGATTTTTTTCAGGATGGCTGCTGATACTACACAATCGATGTTTATGCCGATATCTATTATATGAGTCCTTTTAGAACTGCAGTCCTGTTTTGGGGACAAACCACTCTAATTCTAACTAGTTTGTCCCCAAAACGGGACTCCAGTCCTATAAGGGTTAATATCAATAGGCGAACCTACCTTATGCCCTCTATCAATAGTTCCAGCGTCCGTGGTGTCCTACCAGTGATGGAGATTGCCTCCGGCAACAGTGCCGATCAATTCTTGAAAAAGATTGCCCCCGAAAAAGCAATCTTGATCTTTTCGGCAATCTTGGCGAAAAGAGGCAATCTTGATCTCGATCTTCAATCTTGATCTTTATGTCGCCAAATTAAGCAGGTTTACTGCTTTATTTTCGTTCGTATACATATATACGTGGCTCAATTTGTTTTTTCAATGTACGACTACTTCGAGTATTTGGTACCCGCATTTTTGTCGTACATACGTACCATGAAGAATCGGCACGGACACTGGGTGTGCTGGATGTCGACGGGTAGAAAGGAAGGTTTAATGTGAAGAACACACACACACCAGCTGATTGGTACACTACATACAGCAGTATCATACACACACCTATCATTAATGATCAGAAACAAGACAAGCGGGACTAGGCTCGATTTCTTATTCGATAATGGGACAATTTCTACACTTATTTAATACATTACCGGCCCGTTCAGAAGGAAGTATTTCAGAAGAAAGTCAGCGCGAAAAATCGAAAAAAAATGGTAAAAAGCTCTCAGCCTATAGTCGTAGTCAGAGCCTAAGAATGAATATAGTTCACAACAAAAAAGCTTGTTGTGCACTAATAAACCTGGTACTACTTACTGTAAAAAGACATAGTGACTACAGTACAGGCCACCTAATAAGAAACAGGATAATTGTAAAAACGCACTAAGTTTTGAAGACAAAAAAAAAAGAAAGTCGGGAGTCGTTATCTTGAAATTTGTGTGGAAAGCACCCCCTATCGAATAACAAATCCAGCCTGGAACAGACTTCCTGTTTCATTACGTAAGTGTCCTGTACTGTATTAATTAGGGCTGTGAGTTGGCTGACTAATAGTTGCCAACTAGTTATTAGCTGGCTAGTTTTTTAAGTTAGTTGCGGCGGTGCCAACTATCCAACTTTTTTTTGGGGGGTTTTCCTTGCTTTTAGGAAGGCTTGTTCGGTACGGGGTGCGTATTTCTCGGCGTCCCCAAGCAGTACCACCACGCACAGCGAGAGGTCTTCCACAACTCATGGCGCATCAACCCATCGCCATCGACGGTGCCGGTGCCGATGGCAGGGCCGAGATTGCCGGCACCGCTGAGCCTGGCCTGTCGACGGACCATGGCGGTGATGGAGCGTCCGACGAAGAAGTGACTGTACCGAGCGCTCCTCGCTCCTCCGAAAGCGAGTGCACGCGACAACGTAGCAGTTCGCTACCGCATACAGAAGGAGCGCCGGTTTTCCAAGCGCCCCAAACGGGGACAGGGATTCATACTTTTGATGCGAGATGATTTGCGGGGTTCTGCATCTTTGTACTGTAGTCCATCTGGGACAATATTTCAATATTTCCAATACATTCCCCGCACCAAGGTACATTTTTCTCAGGATGTGTTGAGCTGTTCGGAAATCTGGAGGCACCGTCAGAAAGCTCAACACTGCGCGCAGCTTCTCACGATTTTTTTTTAGGTATTATTATATTAATTCGCCTCGTTTATGCCAAAACGTATAAACGAGCCCCTTGTTTCCCTGGGTGTAATACTTTTCACACCCGAATTCTGAGCACTGATTTGGGGAGCTATGACCTTAGGCCGCCGGCCATTTTTTTCAGAATAAAAAACAGCTTTAGAGGGAGAGATATGAGGGAAACAATGTACATCGAAGGTCATTTTCCCCTGGTTACTACTGTTTGGCAAATCGTGCGATATACTACTGTAGTAGAGTACGGCAAAAACGATTTTGCTCTCGTCCACACCTCCAGGCAGTTTTTTTTCGTTTGCAGCAATACGAAATTGCGTGAGATATTCATAATTTTGGCCAAAATGACTGATTTTGGTCGATTTTGGCCGGTCTTGGAGAACATGCTTTTGATGCATTGTTGCGTAACTACTTGAATTTAGTGTGGAAAATTTTTTTCTTTTTCGTTCTCAGCATCGATTCCTCTTGTCTTTGCGGTCACGAATATTGTTGTATGAAATATCATTTAAAAAAAAGCGTTTTTTCATGAGTTATGACTACACGTCATAGGAAATATTTTGTGCCGGACGGACCATACGAGTATACAGTAAAAGGTAGAACTCTGGTCTTATGGTTAATGCGGTCAACTGTGATGGCGGGACTTTGTCCCAACGTGCTATTACTGTAATACTACAAGTATGTCTCTGTCATGAGTGTGTCAACTGGATGATGAGCACCTCTGGCTCGGGTGTTTGAGCGATGCTCGTCCTGAGCTGTGTGTCGATCCCAGTCTATTTTGGTCGATCCCAGTCTAGTTTGGCCGATCCCAGTCTATTTTGTGTCCTATTTTTAGTTTGTACTGGTGATGTGCTACTGCTTGCCGCACGAGTATGTACCATATATTTCTGGTGCATCTCTTTTATATCCGACAAACTGAGACGAAGTTTAGAAACATACCTGTTTCGTGATCCAAACCAGAGATTAACTTGGCCCATTTATCATGCTTTTTAGGTGTAAAATGAAGCCAAATAGCGTATTTTTGGCCTCCGGCGGCGCCTTCAGCGGGATCCTCCGGAGGCGCCTCCGGCGGGCCCTCCGGGGGCGCCTCCAGCGGGGCCCCCTCGGCCGGGGGGGGGCTTTTTTGGCTCGCTTCGCTCGCCTGACTTTAGTCGACTAGTTGGCTGGCTTCGCCAGCCAACTAATAACTAGCCGGGAACTCCAGCCAACTCACAGCCCTAGTATTAATGGTACTTACAGTAGGAAAAATGTCTTGTCGGGAATCGAAACTAGTAAGTGCAAAATGAGGAAGTGAGCTTTCGCGCGCACCCAGAAGAAGACAATCAGCCTGAGCCCGATTTAAGGTTTCTTGTGAGAGGGCCAGTACTGTATAACAGGGCATTTTCATTAGGTGTTGCGCTGTTACGCTGGCGCAACATTTGGTCAAAATAACCGTTTTGCGCAACAGTCGCCGCGAGGCTGGTTGCGCGCAGCGCAACACGCGTATTTGGGGGCGCAATATTTTTCGCCGCAGGCGAAAGTTTTTGTTGCGTTTATTTTTCGCCGGAGGCGAATTTTTTTTGTGTGTTTTTTTTTTCTTAATAATTAGCCGTAATTGAACACCTTTTAGGCCCTTTGTCCTATTCGCCATACAGTGGTCGAAAAGAAAAACTAGGCACCTTTTGCTATTCGCCGCAGGCTTTTATTCTTTTTGAAGCACTTTTTTCTATTCGCCGTACGAGGCCAAAATTAAATTGAAAGGCTTTTTACTTAGTTTTGAGGCGTATATTTGCGCATAGATCGCTGCGCACAACACACCTTGCGTCGCATGTTGCGCGCGGCGCAACACACGTCGAATCACTAATATATAAATGCCCTGCTGTATAACGACTCCCTATTTTCTTATTATATTTTTAATCCGTGCCTGCCTTTCTTATTGCGCGTTTTGTTCTGATGTGCCCTGTGCTGTACCGGGTTGGCTGTACCCCAAGAAGCTTCGTGTTTTATACTGGCTTACCACTTCCTATACATAAAACACAAAAAGCAAAATCGTTACAGCAAGGAGGCATCTATCTACATATATATATCTGGTGTCGAAGCACTGGGCGCAAAGCTCAGACTATCAGCCGCCTCGAGAGACCTTTGAATGCTCAACATGTCCCAGGTAGACCGTAGATGTGTGCCGGCGTGCGGCATACCTGGTATACAGTATGGGCCTGCATAAAAGGAAGGGCATTTGGCAAAAAGGGGGATACCCCCCATATATCGTGACAAAAGGGGGGACACTACGAAGCACCGGTGGCGAGGTTCTCGTTCCAGAGGTGGTCGTCAACACCAATCCAACGATTCAGCGCATTAACGGTATACTCATAGTCATATATTAACCATTTCTGTGACCGAGCAGCTCAACAGCTCACTGCGTGGTACTATAAGACTCTCTCTCTTCTACGCCATGGTACGTACCTGATATACGCGTATAGGTATACGGCGGTACCCGGACTACTACATATACGTCGTGTAGTTCGCGCGATCGAAGTATCCCACTCAGCTTGCAAAGATGATTTTCTATAAAATCCTCGATCTCACAGCTGTGTGTGTGCGTTTGTTTTTCTAATATACGTACAGCAGCAAGCAGTACCAAAGCAGTAGTACTACTATCCCGTGGTACGTACATATTTATATACGTATACTCGTATATATATTGGTGAGTTTTGGGGGCCACAGGGCACAGGGCGCCAACCAATGTAATGCCTTGATTCGCAGGGCCACACCTTGAAACCACGATTGATTCTGAACCAGATGTGCGTGTCACAGGACCTGCTGGCATATATGGTATACAGGCAGTACTCACGGAATAATTTTTTATAAACCAGGTATACGTACATCACGTGTGCTGATATGCTGACTACGTTTGCCTGGGTATGGGCCGTTGATCTTTTTGGCGTTACTTAGACGTCGTCTGTTGGGCGTGCCACAACAACCAGAACATGGAGTGGTCACTTACCCGTGGTATTTTTGACAAAGAAAGGGGTATCTCTCTCCGCAACGTGATAAAACGGGGGACGCTACGGAAAAAGGGGAACTTTTCTAAACTTAGTAGATGGAAGGGGGGAAACCATAGCGTAGGCAAATGTTATGGTACTGCTGGTATGATGTGGAAACGTTTGGTAAATACCTGGTATCAGGTATAAGCATCGTATTGGTAGTACTTGGAAGGCGGTATCTTAGGTGGGAACCGGGGATGGTTCCCGATGGCTTTTAGCCATCCCACCGCCTTCTCAGTCGATCATCGCGGATAACGGAATTAAGCTGCTCTTCTTTTATCTCTAAGCAAACAACACACGTGAGTACCAACGAGTACCCGTTCCATAGGCTGACCTGGCTAGGGATACCCTGTCCTCTTATACCTACCGCTCCTTACAATTGGCGTTGCTTTCGGCAGGACGAGCCTAAAAACGGCGGAACGTTTTTACATGTACTCGTACTCGTTGTTTTTTAGCCGTTAGTTGTACGCGTTTTCTGCGCGAGAGAACAGCATTGCTCCGCTCGACTCCGCCCCGATGTCGTCTAAAGAAAGTGGAGGGTCTGATCCCCTTCGCGGCAGCCCAGACCAGGACCCTGAACCTCAGGGCCCCTTGCTGAGCCACCGTCTACGAAGCGCCGATGAAGGTGAAGCGCCAAGTACATGAGATCAACCTGTGGACTGGAGATTGGACGGCGGGGCTGCTGCAAGCTCGCCTGGACAACATGCCTCCAAGCCACGAGCTCTTGCTCCTTGCCAGAGGATGCAAGTAGAGCCTTTCACTCCAACGGATCCGTCCACAAGACAGGCCTCTGTGCTGCGACCTCCGTGCTCACCAGCAAAGCACGTCGAGCCCCTCACGCCCTCAGCCATGGCTCCTTCCTGTTCAGCGGAGGACGTTCGGCCCTTCAGGACCTCCAGAGCCTCGCAGCCTCTCTTTGACGCTCGGCCAGCTTCGAGGAGCGAGCCTTCTCTCCGACAACCAGCCGGTTTGGACACCAGCCGATGACGATCTGGGCCAGCCCGCCTCCGCCTCTGGCTCTACGATACCTGCCGAGCAGTATTCGCGCAGACTGCGCCACCTACTTCCAGTTCTACCTGGCTCGGGGAAAGACACGGGGCTGGCTGCTGCGGGCATCACTGGTACTCGTACGAGCCTCGAAAGCACAAACGCGGCTCCAGATTTTTTTCCCGCGCCAAGCCTCGAAGATGGTACACTTGATTTCAGTGTAGACGCTGCATCTCTCGCAGTCGACGCTGAGAAGAGTTTTAGCACAGCCACAGGCGTTCGTGAGCGAGTTCCTTTTAATAGTGATTTCAGTACCGGACGCGTACAAGGCCGAGCGGCCGTTGCTGTTTGTGCAGGCACAAAGGCGGGAAACATAACTCCTCCTCTGACCCCAGCTCGTATCCCCAGTGCCCGCAGTGCCCGCCGTACAGCACGGGAGGCGTCGAACGCAGCTGTAACAGCTCGTACTGCTCAACTTACTGCGCCGAACTCTGCTGTACACCTTTCTGCTTCACTCCCTACTGCTGCAAATATTTTTACTGCGTCGACCGCTGCTGCACACACATCGGACGAACGTTATGCTGCAAAAAAATTTACTGCGTCGACCGCTGCTGCACACACATCGGACGAACGTTATGCTGCAATTGTTTTTACTGCGTCGACCTCTGCTGCACACACATCGGACGAACGTTATGCTGCAAAAACAATTACTGCGTCGACCGCTGCTGCACACACATCGGACGAACGTTATGCTGCAAAACAAATTACCTTGTCGACCGCTGCTGCACTCACATCGGACGAACGCTATGCTGCACAAATTTTTCCTGCACCCTCTGCTGAAAACGGTGGTACTGCAGGCCCCGCTGCCACCCCTCCAGCTACCATACCCGGTATTTCCGTGGCTAACCCGGTGCAATTGCCCCCGACCCATGCGCCCTTCGCCGCCGCTCGTCGCACAGTCATGGCCAGCCCACCAGGGTCTACAGCAGGAGCAAGGGACTGCAGTTCTACACCTCGGTCCCGAAACTCCAGCCCTGCCTCGCAGACCGGTTCTCCTGCACGGTCTTTGGATTTCGCCTCGACTCCGGTGGCAGAGAACGGGCTCGAAGCACTCGACACCGAGGACGAAGACGCCGACTCCAGGCGACCCAGGCACCGGAACGAACGTTCACCGTCGTCACTGCCCCGCGAGGAACGGCATTCTCGGGGAGCCCGTCACGGGGAGAATGAGCCTCGTTCGCCCCGGCCGCTCTCCCTCGAAGAGGCGAGGGAGCAGGCAGCGCAGTGGCAAGCCCATGTACGGGCCCAGGCGACGCGGACCCCTCCAAGCGGGATTCTCACAATTTCCGCAGCCCCTCAGCTCCAAGAGATGTGGGCCGGCCTCCCGGACAAGACCACAGCGCTGATGACCGCCAACTGGGGGGCGCTCACGGAGGGGCTATCTGTGTCCGCCAATGCTCGCCAGGAAGAGGACATCGCGGCGGCGATGGAGACCCTGGCAACGACCGAAGCTACGGACCTCGCTACGGATGAAGCGCTAACGGAGGCCACCCTCGCCAGCCAGGCTTCGAAGCGGGCCGTCCAGGCTGCCCGAGATGCTTTGGAGGCGATCTAAGATCAAAGCCTACCAGAACATCTCCTCCAAGGGGCAAACGCCACCACCGCAGCCCCGGCTACGAGAAGGATCGGCGTCCAGGCCTCTACAGCTCGGGATACGAGCCGGCCCGCCGTCTCGGCCACGACAGCTCCGACGACGAGCCTGCCCGCCGCCAAGGTCACGACATCTCCGCCCGCCGTCACGATCACTACAGCTTTGAGCCGCCCCACCGCTCTGCCGCTTCAGAGCCAGTGACCGGCCTCACCGCCCCCTCGGTCATGACAGCTCGCCCGAAAACGAGCTCGGGCTTCACAACACCCTCCACAGACGATGTGCAAGCCCACCAACCCTTCCGGATGACTGGGGACACGGACTTCCTCGCTGGCAGCATTGCGGAGATGGCCGAAAAGGTCAACAAGTACTTGCCAGAGGAGTGCCGGTGGCTGTGGTTAACAGCGCCCGCACCCTCATGCAAGACCTTCCAGACACCATGACCACAGCGGAGATGGCGTGGACCCACATGGCCGCCAACTCATGGTCTGGGCAGCAAGTGGCAGTACAGGTGATGAAACTGGTAACCAGCCTGCACCAAGCGCACGACACTTGCAGCCTCCAAGGGCTGGAAAGAGTCCATTGGCTCGACCCGGCAGACTTTGCTCGTCACTCAATCAAAGTGCAACAACGAAACGCCAACGCCACTTCGAGTCGTGGCCAAGGACCTCGACGCCATGGAGGAAATGTCTCGGGTTCTGGCAGCTCCCGCCGCGACGCTCCACGCGGAAACGCGAGAAACGGCAGGGGTCGTCACTCGTCGAGTGACGAGCAGCAGACAAGCCACCGATCCCGGGGAGCCCACGGAGAAATCAGCTCCAGCAGTTCGACTACTTCCACGGACAGTAGGAGGCGATCCGCCGTCCCGGAGGTCACCGTCGTCAAATAAAGAGGCAAGTGACCCCTTCTTTGTTAGATGTTTCCGCCTAGGCCGGACGCTTAGGGCGCCTGTCCTTCTCCGACACCCGCGCCATGCCGGTATCGTCGAACATAGCCCACGCTCAATCATCTGCGATTGAAGCCGCCGTCGCAGCCGCCGCAACCAAGCATACTGCAGACGTCAAGCGCACGTACAAGCACCTAGGTTTCAAGGACATAGCTCGCATATCAATCCTTCCTTTCCCCTCCTCGATCAACCCGTCGGAAGCCGCACAGCAGCTCACTCATTCGGCTAAGCTCTTCACGTCTGATATTCTCGTAAAGTGCGACGAATCCAACCACGAAGGCATCAAAGCGGCCGTGTGGGCCCCCGGCTGGGCGTACCCCCTCCAAAAGAGCTTTGAACGGGCGATAACGCCTGACAAACCCACGACCGCCCCCCTCACTGCTATAATGGATGAGGTTTTTCGCCAGGTGTCGGGAGCCCTCGCCAGCGGAGCCACGAGGCCGGCGGCGTTCGCGCTCCTCCTGAGGTTGCTCAACACCCAAATCGATAACACCGACACGGGGGCGTGCTACGCCAAGTTGCATAGCTTTGGCGTGCCTAACGGAACCCCCTTCTGTGATTTTAGCCGAGCGTTCCGAGTGGTAGTCTCAGCAGCGACAGGCTCTGAACGGGTACTGCCACCGGGGGTTGGGACGGTTTTGGAAGTGGTTAGGATGGCGGTAAATGAGCAGTACCCCAGCTTGATGCCCACGCTGTACGCCGGCGTTTTGGCCACGTCGACGAGGCCATTCGACACTTTGGACGCTATGTGGTTAGATTTTCAAACTCTTGGCAATAACAAGACACCTGCCATCAACGGCGAAAAAATATTTTCTCTTCCTACTTCCTCGACGGGTGCGCGAACTTCCGCCCTGTCAGGGGCCCGGCCCGCCAATAATGGGCGCGGCCAGGGCCGGACGCCTTCCCCCTCGCCTTCATGGCAGACGGGGTCGCGCAACAGTCCGATCATCATGAATGTCAACCAAGCCATCTCCGACTGCACAGACCCGTGGCTTGACAATTCCTACAATTCCTGGCCCCTAGACGAACTCCACTATGCCGAAGTTCACGCAGTTTGCATGTCTATTCACACCGAGGACCCTGGCCTGTGGGGCGGCCTGCTCTCGTCGTCCGAACGTGCAGCTCAACTGAGCGCCAACAGAGGCCGCTGCCTCAACTGCCATGAGTACACACACTCGCTCAAACATTGTGCATCTATCTACATATATCTGGTGTCGAAAAACTGGGCGCACAGCACAGACCACCAGCCGCCTCGAGAGACCTTTGAATGCTCGTAAAGCCGGTCGCCCCGGTGGTCTAACTGGTAGCCACGAAGCCTGTAGGGCCGGATGTCGAGGGTTCGATTCTCCCCATGGAGGTTTTTTATTCTCAAATGACACCGACTGTCGAGAGCGCATATTATAGCGTGGGTAAGCAAAATCCGACGAAAGTTGACGAGGGAAGAAAGTGCTGAAATCTTCTCGCGATAAAAACCAAGGCAAGAACCGTAGTGGGAGGGGAGGGAGAGGAGCCTACTTTTTGACCCCGGATCTGAGTTACGACTAGGGAGGGAGAAAGACGCAGGTGCGAAGATAATGATTGGGATGGAAAAAAAAAAAAAAAAAAAAATGTCCGAGGTAGACCGTATATGTGTGCCGGCGTGCGGTATACCTGATATACATTATGGGCCCGCCATAAAGAAGCACCTAACCTGAGCAAGCCTTAAAACCATAGCACTACTACTAGCATACAGTACAGGACACGTAATAAGAAACAGGAAATCTGGTCTAGGTTGGATTTCTTATTTGAGAGAGGGTGCTTTCTACACCAACTTCAAGATAAGGACTCCCGAATTTATGATTTTCCTCTAAATCTCAGCCTGGCTTTCTCAATAACCTGTTATTTATTAGGTGTCATGTACTGTACAGGCTAATACCTACCAGCAGGATTTAGTGAGCACTCGCCGCTGAGCACAATTTCTTATTCCAAAATTATTGACGTCCTCCCCAACGTGAACCTTATTTTCCTATCAGGTTGTTTCTTATTCGTGAGCCCTATTTTCATAGCAGGTTGTTTATTGTTCGGCGGCAAAGGTTGTCTTTGGTTGATGTGTGTGCTTGTCAGTTGGTTTGTGTGGGGTGCGGAGCGTGAGGGTGCGTTTATAAGGGTTTCAAGTGATATGACGAGGCGTTCTTTGGGCGGAATCCAAAATATTGGGATTGCAAGAGTGAATCGACCAATTTTCGATTATCAATCTAGATTGAACCGTAGTGGGGGAGGAGGGAGAGGAGCCTACTTTGTGACCCCGGATCTGAGTTACAATTAGGAAGGGAGAAAGACGGAAGTGCGAAGATAATAAATGGGATGGAAAAAAAAAAAAATGATAGATCGGCTGTCAAAAACGCCAATTAAATGTCGAGAGTTTCCAAAAGATCGCGATATTTACAGGGCAAGTTAATCCCGATCTCCATCACTGAAGTAAAAGACAACACACCGCTCGCCGCCATTACATTAAGGGGCCCCTTCGGTGATGATGAAACAAGAGTACTTGAGAGTTGAATATTACGTTTTTTTCGTTTTTTTTACAGCAGCAGCAATACTATTTCTTGGTATAATAGCACAATATCAGTACTCCTTACGGAAAACGACATAGCTCCAGTTCTAATGTTCAGACCTTCGACCGACAAACCTATAACTCGTATAGTCTCTAGGCGGTATTAGGACCCCTGTATCTGCAAGGCAGGGCAAGCATTGCTGTGTTTGCATCACGAAACGAAAGTGCTCCGCAGCAAGATTTTGATCGTTTCGGAGCTCCTGTTTGGTATCTACACTCTGCTGTGGCCACCTAGGACGTCACGGGCGGTCGAACTAGATGCCCAGGTACGTTCACGTACTATTATAGTGCTCGGCGTCCTCGTCGAAAATCAGAGTTAAAACAGTATCAGCAGTCGGAGAAACCGCAATTTTTCAAATTCGTCTTGGGTACCAGGGTATGGCGAGTCGTTTTCGAGTAAGCGGCACGTTTCCTGACGAACAAGTCGTTCGATCGATAAGCCTTCTGAGACACAAATGTTGACCATGATCTAGGCTCTGTGCAACTACTCATTGGGGGAAATTCTGAGCATTAGAACTGGAGAAACGCCGTTTTCCGTAGAGAGTAGCGATATGTGTTATTATACCAAGAATAGTATTGCTGTGGTAAAAAACAAAAAAAATGTTTTTATAACACTCAAGTACTCTTGTTTCATCATGACCGAAGGGGCCCCTTAACGATTTTCTGAAACTGAACTTTCGTACCGTCGTGTGTCGTGTGTGTCACCTTTGACGGTTGTTGTTGGCAGATATAATAGATGTACGTAGACAATAACCATCATACGTCGTGGCGCGAAGCGGTATATTACACCTGGTGGTGGTAATTAAATAGTTTGATGCATGCGTTAATACGTCGCCCCGGCGGTCTATTTTAGTTTGGGTGTTGTTTATCGCGTATTGTTTCTACCGATCGAAACCCACCACGCGTACACCCAGTCACGGCAGTGCCCGCGACGACTGCTGCTACTAATCTTGGACATATACTGGCACAAGTTGCTTGTTTGGAGCTACGAGGTATGCATGTGGTGAAATAACCAGGATAACGAGAGACTGCATCGGCATTGTAATCCAAAGTAGACATTGCA
Organism: Saccharina japonica; assembly: GCA_008828725.1. NCBI lineage: Eukaryota > Phaeophyceae > Laminariales > Laminariaceae > Saccharina > Saccharina japonica. The sequence continues at coordinate 313,591 of MEHQ01000666.1, forward strand.
TCGTCAATGCATCGTAGTGGATTCGTTAGGCACAGCATACAGCATACACACGTTGCTGTACGCTAGTAATCCTGGTTTTTTCATTAAGCGTTACAAGAGTATAGAGAAACGCAACGGTATCACCCTCTAATGCCATATTAAATGGAACAGGTTATCGTGCGGAGAGGCGGTCGCCCCGGATATAATATGTCATTAGACGTTACCCTCGCATATACTCTTTAACTCTTTTAGTACTCCAGTGCTAATAACCATATATTTGGCCATAATTCCAAGTAATTTGTCCCCATAACGGGACTGCAGTTCTAAAAGGGTTAACAACATTATAGGACTGTGCTGCCACTCGAAAGTGGAGCAGAGGTATCCTTGAGGCGTGCAGCGGTGCGCTGCCGCTCCTTCTTGCCAATTCCTCCTCATTGCATTATGGTTTGCAGTCAATGTGCGGCTTGCCGCACGTTTGTTTTTTGCTGCAGCACTTGTGTTCGCCGTACGTAGGCGTAACATTTCGGTATGCCCTCTTTTCATTGAAGGAGAAACATGTTGTTTCAGATTCGTTTTTCGCAGTGTACGCTTGGTGTACGAAGTATTATGTTTTTGCTCGATCATTTGGCCGCAGGAAGATGTTCGCTGGGCCCGTTTCGCGTTGTTTTGGTCTGCTTGCTTTGGCTGTCGGACGAGTATGGTATACCCTGGTGCGTCGTAGTGTTTTGGCCCGCCAAACGGAGCCTGATACCCGCCTATCGCGGGAGGATAAAAAGAGCGTGCATAATGTAAATGTGCCAATTTTGTGTATGTTCACGCATTGTTTACGCGTACCACAGCATACAGCAGTACCCGCTCTCTCACGAGAAACCTGAAATCGGGTTCAGGCTGACGTTTATATTCTGGGCGCGCGCGAAAGCACACTAATTCTTGTGTTGCGCTTTCTTCCATATGTTGGTCCCCGAGCAGACGTTTTCCGTTGCAGTTCACAATGAATGGTGCCTTGGGCCCAGACCAGCCACGGAAAGGGATCACTTTATTAAAGCGTGCGCATTGACTACAGTAGGCTCAGACCGTTCTAAATTTGTTAACATTTCCAGGCTGACTTTCTTGTGAGTTGCTTTCTTATAGGAGCGGGCCGGTACTGCAGTGCTCAAGTTCTGAGCCTCCGGCGGAAATCCGGGGGCCCTCTGGGGCCCCCTGGCGGGCGGTCTAAACGAGCCTTCGGCTCGTGGCGCGTCACCGCGACAAAGCCTCCGCCCCTTGGTGCTCTTATAGGAGCACGTATTGGAGGCCTTAGCATAACACTGTTGTGGGGGTAATTTCCTATGAAAAGCTGATGATTATGTTGTTCTGCACGTTGTTTTGCGTTTTTCCCGATACAAGCAGTGCGTACAGGACTCCTAACTAATAAGAAACAGGAAATTTCGTCCTGGCTTAATTTCTTATTTGAAAGAAGTTGCTTTCCTACACTAATTTCAAGATAACGACTTCAGAATTTATTTGTCTCCTGTTTTCTATATTATTTAGTATATTAACCTGGCTTTCTTATGTAATAGCTTGTTTATTTGCAGTTAGGTGTGTTGCATGCACTATTATTTTACTATTTTTATTTGCCGTGATTGCTTCCTTGCCTTTGGTATTCTGTCCTTTCGTGTTTTCTTAGGCGTTCTTCGATTGTTTAGCTATGTGTATATGATATTTATAAAAATTTCATGATCTGTATTCAATTTGTTTTTGATATTTCCTCCTCTCGTTCTCCTTGTTTTTCGTATTTGGCACGAACACGAAATGCAATTGAGAAGGAAGCGCCACGCATCCGTTGTATTGGTGGCACCCAAGGCGATAGAGGCGGGGGCGGGGGAGGGGGGGGGTTCGTACGGAAACCCCGGCTGACGAAAGCAGGAATGAGACAGCAGACAGGGTAGCAAGGTACCAGACCGTCTATGGTAGCACCTGTCTGTACGACCGATCCAAAACTAGCCACGGCTGACTGGAGCATCCCCTTTGGTGTGGTTCGGTTGCCAATCATTTCCTTTCGTTATTAGTCTTCCTCTGTGTACGTTGTTTTCATGTCATGTTATTCTACAGTAGTTTATATTGTCTGTCAGATCTCCTCCGGGAGACGCACGAGACTTTCTATACTACTGGCATATTCAATTGTTTTACTATAGAATATTAGTATTATTGATGGATCTCAGTAAAACGTCAGTTCTCCACGCTCGTGACTTTGCGTATTCCGTTCTCGACGCTCGTGCCATTTCGTATCTCAGGAAAACCTGACTTCTCGACAATCGTGCCTCCCTCTTACACTCTTACCCCCTGCCGTGATCAAATTTTGATTTTTTTACCCCCCGCCCTGATGAATGCTCCGCTCCGTATCTCCGGACTCTTACAGTGATGAGATTTTTTTCCCCCCCGCCCTCATGAGTTTTCGAAATTTTTTATCCAAGTTCTATTTTTTTTCCCCCCGTCCTGATGATAAAAAATAAAAAGACATTAATTAATCTGGATACTCGTAGAGGAAAATATGATCAAATTATGTTGATAATATTATCAGTATTAATATTAGTACACATGCACACAACAATACGCGTGCAGCGTATAAAAAAAACAGTGTTCATATACTGGATGGTATGATGTGAATGTATGAGTACGGGTATTGATATTGTATTGATAGATAGGTGTTGTCGTCGTGTTATTTTTTTTGCACATTTTAACGCTTTCAGGACTGCAGTCCCGTTTTGTGGACAAACCACTCTTATTCTAAGCAATTTTTCCCCATAACGGGACACCAGTCCTATAAGGGCTAAGTTGTTGTTGCTGTTGTTGGTACGTTGTTTACGTTGTTGTTACGTAATGTTTTTTTTTTTAGTGTCGCTACGTACGAGTTCGACTACGAGTTCGTGTGTTCGTATGTTGGGTATTTTTTTGTGTGGCTATACCAGGTTATTATTTGAAGTATCCCTTTACGTATAGACGTAGTGATACCAATTATTATTTTTTCAAGTAAACAGGTATTATTATTTTTAATATATTACAGACGTAGACTTTTTGTACCAGGTATTATATGTATGTATGTTGCCCATTTAATGTGTTGTTATTGTTGTTGTTGTTGTTGTTGAGCTTTTCAGTTTTCGCTTCGGTTTGTAGAGGGATGTCATGTTCCTTTTTCTCCATGGCTTTGGCTTCTTGGGCATAACTCCCGGAAACACGAGGTCGTAAATGGATGTGGCTGTTGTCTGTCGCGTGTCGCATGAGAAAAAAACGTTTTTATGCTTCGTGGGTGTCCCTGCCGTATTTTAGACACACGAGCGTAGATGGGTATGGCAGTTGTACGTCGTGTGTTGAACTGGTAGTAAACGTTTTTTATATTTTGATTGTTGTGTCGATTTTCGTAGATGGCTGTGGCGGTTGTCTGTCGTGTGTCGCACGGGAATTTGTTTTTGTTTTATCCCACGGTATTGCGGTGGGGTGGTATATTCTGTTCGTGGCGGTTGTCCGGCGTGTGCTGCACGGGAAAACGCTTTTTATATTTTAATTGTTTTGTCGATTTCCCGATTTTTTAAGCGGTTGACTATCCTGTGCAGCACGGGAAATCGTTTTCGTTCTATTTGGTAGTAGCGGTTGAGTGGAATATTCCATTCGTGGCATTCGTGGATTTTTGATGGCTTTGGCTTCTTGGGCACCATTGCCGGACACGAGAGCGTAGATGGATGTGGCGTTGGTCTAGCGTGTGTTGCATGGTGTCGCATGGTGTTGCACGGAAAAACACCCTATATTTTGATGTTTTGTGCTTTTTTACATGGATGGGTTGGGCTTCTTTCGCGTCACTCCTTTAGTTGTCTGTCGTGCGTTGTGGGAAAGTGGCTTGGGTATACCATATTTTAGAGTCCGTCGATTTTATTCCATGGTTTGGCTTTGCTTGCCTCATTGCGTTGCTTTGTGTGTTTTCTTGCTGGAGAGTGTGCCTTTGATTGGGGCTCATTTATTGCGTCAGGTATCAATAATCGACAATATTTTAACATGACTTATTTCGATGTTATGGGCCTTTTTTATCATTCATTACGTCAGGAATCAACAATACCAACTGGGTCTCTTCAACGGTCCCTTGGCATCGTAAACTACCTGATGTATTGCGGGCCTTATTCCTCCTTCGCTTCGCCGACGGCCTGGGCCGGCGGCGAAGCCCCCTTGTATTTTATGGTATTATGTACGAGTATTTAGTTTTATTTTCTCTTTTTTTATCTAATAATTCTGCCTGTATACCGAGCCACCGATATTGAGTCCTCTTGCATAACGTTATCTCCCGCTGTATCAGATACTCGAGGTGCCCTGAGTAGCGGACCCATTCATAACTGAAACAAAATATGCCACACTAATTCCGAGTAGTTTGTCCTCAAATACGTGGAGCTAGTTATTAAGGGGAGACATGCCTCTGACACTATGCACCGCTATGTGGCGGGGCCCCCACTTTGTTGGACATCGAACGAAAATTGGTTTCGATACGTACAAGCTCGATGTTTCATTCAGTAGCTTCATATATACTCGTAAAAGTGCCGGGAACGCCAGGAGATGGGGGATGTAGAGGTCAAAACTCAAAACACATTCTATACGATAAATCGCAACAAGTTCGATATTTCATACTTGGATAGATCGAAACTTACGTTAAGATTCCCAGCACAAAATGATGCTCGCTGCTGTGTATAATAAACAAAGCAGTAAGTACGAAGCCCTTTTTGAGGCATCCTAATACCACGATAAATTAATAGTGCGGGGGGGGTGGAGATCCCTTGTATCGTACCAGGTGTCACCACTACGGTATACCGAACCTCTTTATCAGAGTTGAGATATCATATCGGTCCCTTATTATAACCAGTAGCGGGTGCGCAGTGCGCAGGTACTTGAGCTCTCGCATATACCGTTCTCCTGTATCGCGGGGGCGCTATCTGCCAGGCAGGGTGATCGTGGGGCGGTGCGCTGGGGATCTGTGTTTGCGACAATCCCGCTTAACGCACCATGTGGGGGAGTTAATGTACGATTTGCCGCACCTTTGTTGTTTGGCGCGACACTTGAAACATATGTGCCCTCCTTCTCGCCGAAGGCATTTTTGTTTGTTGTTCCGTTTCGCCGTACGGAGTCAATGGCCTTCTCGATATATTTCGCTGTAGGCGAAAAACGATTTTGGTCCTTTTCGCTTCGTTTTCGTTTGTTTGTTTGTTTGTTTATTATGTGTTTGTTTGTTTTGCTTGTTTGTTTGTTTGTTTTTGTTCAGTTGAATGTTCGTTTTGGTGCTTTGTATTCGTGCCAATATAGGGCAGGGCGCGTTTTAACGAAGAACGTATCCAAATCGAATGCAACTCAAAGCTCTTTCGGTTTTAAATAATCCAATTTAATTCGATTCGATTTGGGTGGAAAGTATATGTCATACTCGTACGTAATATGTAGGATATGATCGCGAAAACATTTTGTCGTCGGAATAATGCAGTATGTTAGAATGCGTGGGCACCTGCTGATGGTGAATGTTGACGAAGGCTTTGTACTCGGCGCTTAAATATGACCCCCACACCCGAACCCCAACCCCATCATAAGCGGAACTCGAACACTACATACACCAGTGACCGGTGCTGGGATGCTATGCTTGAAAATAATCTACAGGACACTTAATAAGAAACAGGAAATCTGGTAGCGGCAGGATTTCATATCTGAGAGAGGGTGTTTTCTACACTAATTTCAAGATAACGACTCCCGAATCAATATTTGTCATCTACTAAATATCAGCCTGGCTATCTTATACGTATGTATGCCTTTTTCGTATCGGGTGTCCTGTACTGTTCGTTGATTCGGCGGGATCGCCATGCTTGTGCGTGCAAATGCTCTAGATTTGTTGAGCAGCATAAAATATGCCTGGTATAATACTTCGTATACTCCTTAGCTAACAAGAGTGAACAAATGGCCACCCCAGGAAAACTCAACATCAGACGTTGTCCACAACTACGTCATCTTGCACAACACCTGGCTGACAAGTCTGTACCGACGAGAGAATTCGAGGGTGCCGGCAGGCATCGTTGTGCGCGACTTTGTTTTTTATAAATGCACCGGGCTAGAGAGAGCTACGGTTTTTCTCGGCTTCTTCTCGTCGGTGGGCGGAGGAAGCTCTTTAACGCGACGCGCGGGGCAGCGACGGCGATGCACCCATCAAGGTCTTGACCTTTTCTTCCGTGTGATGGGTCGATCGCTTGGTTTTCGTGGGTATTAGCCGATGAAGCTCGTAAAACACATATGGGAAAAATTGTAAACAAAATATAGGCCATTAATATCGACCAACGTTTTGAACAAATTCCCATATTGTTTTACAAGCAAAATAGGAAACGTTTCAAACGTTTGGAAATCCTTCAGATAGGAAAATGTTTGGAAGGCTTCACAGATGCTCCGCGTATAGTCGATACTCCAAAAAATACTCGGAGTATTGAGTATTTTTCGTACTCCGAGTACTAAGATAATCACATTAGGTGTGGCCTAAGCACTCGGAGTACTTGGAGTATGAGCAATACTGAAGGCCCAAATACTCCGAGTGCTGGGAGTATGAGCAGTACTTATACTCGACTACAAGCAGTACTCGGAGTATAAACATCTAAATTACTCGGAGTACTCCGAGTATCGAGAGTATTAAAGACCGAAATACTGCGAGTACACGAAGCACCTGAAATATTTCTTACTCGAAAGTACTCTACGTACACGTTCAGGTAATTGGAGCATCTGTGATTTTTTTAATGATATAAACGCCAGTCACATGCTCCCAGAACCTGGGAGGAATGACGACCAAGCCTTTAAAATGATGCAAAGATGCTACTAACATACTTCACACTCCGAGCATCATCCGAGTATCGAGTACATTTCATACTCCGAGTACTTAGAGTATTAGAGTACTGGCGGCCTGAATGCTCGGAGTACTTGAAGTATGAGCGGTACGGAAGTCCCAAATAGTCGGAGTACAAGGAGCAACCGCAGTATCGGACCCCAAAATACTCCGAGTACAAGCAGTATCGAGAGTGTTCATACCTGAAATACTCCATGTAGTACAAGCAGTATCCCGGACAATCGAACCCCGAAATACTCCGAGTACACGAAGTACCTGAAGTATTTTATCTCCAATACTCTTTACTTTACTCCAATGTACTCGGAGCATCTCTGGAAGGCTTCGCATTCCACCGTATGGAAACACAAGATATATAGAAAATGGAAATGCAAAAAATTGCGCGAAACACATATCGGAAAGTTTGGAAATTCGCTCCTCTGATAAGAACGGCGACCATCTTATCGTGCAGCTTTTCCCCAACATTTCCAATATTTGTTTCGAGAAAATAAAGAAAAACAGGAGAAACAGGGGACATTTCCGAAGTATGGAAATTCTTCAGAGGGCGAAATGTTTGGAAGGACTCGCAGTCCACTGTTTGGAAAAAACCAAGTGAAAAAAAAAGGAAAAACAAAAACTGCTCGAAATTAATGTTGGATGGTTTGGAAATTCATGGCTCCGATACGAATATCCAGTAGAGTGGGTAGCCACGATTTAACGTCAGTCGACGCGGGAAGAAACCATTGAAGATTTCTCGCGATAAAAATGCAAGGCAAGAACCGTATAATAGTGGGGGAGGACGGAATGGAACCTAATTTGTATCGCCGGATCTGAGTTAGGACGAGGCAGGAGAGAGAAAAGAACCGCGCATATAGTAAAAAGCTTGTCTGAAAAGAAACTGTGTCAAGGAGGTTGATGCCTGCCTACTACGACGAGATAGACGGAACGTGTAAATATGTATGCGGGGCATATTCACGCATTGTCTACGCATTTTATTCCAATGTGCTTGCCTCCGGCCGCCCTACGGCGCGGCGTCTGTTAGAGAGGTCGGACCAGGGCCTACAAGCCATTGGTGCGGTTCGCGCACGACGTGCAGTAAACCTAAAATACCTCGATCACTACTGTACTAGCATTTATACGCACCACCCTGTCCACATGTATTTTGGTAGATATACGAAAGAAATATGCACGTGTCAAAACCCCGGCGGTCTATTTGTTAAACCGTTTTTTGGATATAACAGTAAATAACCCCTTTCCAGGCACAAGACCAGGAGGCACACCAACCATGCAGCATTCGTCTGGTTAGGGTTTCGGCTATGGTTAGAGTTCCGGGTCAGTGTGGTGCCGGCTGTTAGCCAAACCTAAACATAACGTTTCTCGCGATCGGGGATGAATGCCGTACACGCTCGCGTCAAAACTCTTCAGCATTTTAACAGCAAATATCGTGTTCGGGCACGCCTGGGGTTGTTCGGCTGCTCGAACGTGCAGATATTGCACACTTTGCTCCACAAAGTGCCGCGTTCCGCATCGACACTACATCAATAATAGTATGATATGTCCGAGACCCCCAGCAACCATTATTTCCATCGTCGAAAAGTGGGGGAATTCTATGGGTTCCTCGCCGAAAGTGGTCAAATAAGCTCCGAGAACAGGCGGCTTTGTATCCGGATAACCTCCCGGAAATGAGATAACCTTTTGTCAAGTGAAAGATTTTGACGCGTTCCCGTCCATTTTAATACGTTTTTCCACAGCAAGATATGGGCAGTGTGCGTGGTGCCAAGGCAAAGCACGACAACAGGAACGACACTGCTACAACTATCGATGTTCTCTCAATTGGTTGCAGCGGACGCCCTGCTGCTTTGCCGCAGCTTGTGGTCAGTGAAAGGATAACGAGCCTTCCATCCATGATTAGTTCGAACCAATCTGTTCGTAACTATTCTGTCGGTTTGATATTCATCTTAAGGGGCACCTCCGGGCGAAACATTTGGAGCAACTGTAAGACAAATACGTATTTTGTCAGTTGCAATACTATTTCTGGTAATTCCTACGTTTTCATGGCTCCCTACATAAGACGACCTTCCTCTGGTTCTAACACACAGTCTGCCGATACAGGAGTAGTTTTAGAAAGCGTAAGTCATAGTCAACGTTTGTGTCTAAGGGGGCGTATCGATCAGACGCCTTTTTATCACGAAACGTGGCTTTGCCTCAAATACGACTCGCCATACAGTACCCCTGGTACCCGAAGACAACACTTGAAAAGGGCAGTTTCTCCTGCTGCTGACACTGTTTTGACACAGATTTTACACGAGGACGCCGAGCACTAGTATGTGAAGCTCCGTGGGCTTCTAGTTCGGCCGTCCGTAGCGTCCTACGTGGCCACAGCAGAGTGTAGATACCGAACAGGAGCTCCGAAGCGATCAAAAGTCTTGCTGCGGGGCACTTTCGTTTCGTGATGCAAACACAGCAATGCCTACGCTCTCTTGCAGATCCAAGAGCCCCAACACCTCCTAGATACTTTGATTAAAATACTATAGGTAGGTCAGTCGGAGGTCTGAGCATTATAACTAGAGCTGTGCCGTGTTCCTTAAGGAGTACTGATAATATATTATTAAACCAGAAATGGTGTTGCTGCTGTACAAAAGACGAAACTATCGTATATATTTTGCAACACTCGAGCAAGGGCGCACAAAAATACAATCCAGAGACCCATACCCCCCCCTGCCCTAAATTCAAAACATAATTGCTCAAATAAAACACTCGTTTCGAAGCCTTAATGACGTCGAAATGGGTACCAAACACTCATTTCGAAGCCGTATTGAGATCAGTTTAACAAGACGCGTTCTCGAAACGATACGCCTGGGCCGTGTGTTGTTTTTGTGTGTGTTTCATGGATAAATTGTTGGGTCATATATATATGCCGTTGCAGCCTGAATATGTACCACATTTCACTATGCCGCCAACAACTCTTGCGCCGGGATCCTCCCTTGCGCCGGGATCCTCCCCTCTTGAATCGGGATGTTTCGGGGGACAACCGAGACGGGGGTGTCTGTGTGCGTGTGTGCGCCCGGTTGTTCGAAAGGTGGGAGTAGCGTTGGTAAGCAACTAAATAAAGGGGTTGCTTTGATTGTTGCTTATTTGGTAAAACAGTTGCTTGATTAAGCAACTTTTAGTAGCTTATTTCTTTGTATGGCGTTTAGTGTGTTAATACTAAAACCTATATATATGTATAATTATACGAAATTTCATTATCGCCATACTACAACCCATACAGATATGTCGACACTAAAACACATACCCATATTGGTTGTATAGAGGGCATTCTAAAACCCATTAACTTATTCTGTATGGCGTTTAGCATACTATGTTAAACTACATATAGCTAGAATAAGCAAATAAGCACGGTATTATTGTTGCTTTGATTATGCTTATATTTAGCAGGATAAAAAAAGTTGATTTCAGTTGCGCACCAACACTAGGTGGGAGGCGCTCGTCGTGCGTTGTGCGTCGCGCCCATTCTCGCCGCGTTTTCGATGGTTTCAAAAAACAGTCTCGCCGCGTTTTGGTTCGAACATACCGCAGCCGGCAGCTCCTCTAGTTGCCTAAGCAGAGGCTCGTAGGTGAACTGAGCTCGAGCCACCTGCAACCACGTTACGTTATATATGGACTTGTATGGGCTGCTAGATTTCGATCAGGTTGCATCAGGCAAGTGGATCAGGCAAGGCAACTTTTGTTCGCAATACACAGAGTAATCATACCTCAAACTAATATCAAGAAGACTTGCCGCTCTAAATGATGGAGTGACTCTATGCCCAGTCAAATCAAGTATAATAGTGTCGTCCCCAGTCCCCCGTCTAAGATCATGCTTCTCGTTGTGTATAGGAATTAGTGTTGAGTCGTGGTTTATATAGGATTTAGTGAAGGTCACCACTGCCCCCCTCAGCAGGCCCGAAATACAAAAATTGGAGTGTGGGTCTCGGGAAATGTTTTTTATGCGCCCTTGACTCAAGTACAACTTTTGTATATAACGAAGGGGCCCCTTAATCAAAAACAGTTGTTTAGTCACTAGCAGAGTGGCGCGTGGCGCTGCTTTGCGCAACAATAAACATTCACAAAAAGAAAATACATGATGTGCGTAAACTTTTCCGATGACAACAACAACAGGAACGTACACTTGACGTACTACGTGCGAATGTTTACCCTGCCCTCTCGGCTGGGTGTGGAACCCACACACTGCTGCTGCTGCTTGCTCCTGCATGTAGTAGCAGTTTGTCACAAACGATGTTTAATCTACGGTGGGGGCCAATCATAATATGCCAACAACCCAGCCCGAACAGCAGGAAGAGAGAGAAAGCGGTGCGTGGCGATGTAGCCAAACGATGTGAAACGCAGGTACCTACTGCTGTCCTCTCAGGCTGTGGGAATTGCACCGCTTCTACTGATGGTGGAACACAACAGTTGATGAGAAAGAGTTGTGTTGCTGGTGGCGGTTAGCCTCAGTTGGGTGTCCTTGGGAGCCAGGATAATGATTTACAGATCCATGCACCCGAGCCTACATATACACTCGGTGGTTGTGGTAGGCTTATATTTAAGTGGAGGTAGCCATGGCGCCCCGCAGGTGTGCCACCTTATACGCATGGTGCTGCCTGCTGCTGCTGCCAATGGGCGGCAGGGTTGCATCGATGCAGGGTTCCCTGCATGTTGTACTCGTAAAACGTTTACTGCACGATGTGCTCGGCATCAGTGCAACGGGACTGCTGGCACATCACGGTGTTTGTGTGTATAAGAGAGTAAATGTGGTTTCGGGTGTCTTGAGTTTGTGTGAAATCACTGTTTTCCTGGGAGACATGCCGTGCCCTTCACAAAAGAGGTTAACAACCCCTTTGTGCCCCTTTTTTAGGTACAGCCTCAAAACAAACGAGAGGGTTTGCTTCATACCAGGTATATGTATGAGGCGCCCCTTAGATGGAACGCAACATATACACATCCAGCCACGGCATGAAGTCAGTTTTTTAAAGCGTCTGCTCAACATAACGGTGTACAGTTAATCAAATCTGGCCGGTTGATATCCATGGGCCCAGGCGTTTATTTACAAATGCATCAGCACTGGTCCTCACACATCGGCCACGCGTCGTCCCATATTCGCCGCGTCCCCCTCCTCGCTGCCTGTTTACCCCTCGCGTATTAATCACAGGACGAGCACCTTTCTCTTGTTGGCAGGCGTTACCGAATATAATTCGATTTTCGACCACCATCATTCTCCGAGGTCAGCGTTCACGCACCTTTTTTAGTGTAGGGCACGATGACTCGCGAAGAACAAGCACGACAGTGGCACCGGCGACATCGGAAGAGTTCAGTTCCAACTCTTGATGGAACAGCGGAGGTTGGGACAGTCGACCGTCGCTCCCTCAGCGGTCGTGTTCCGCACCCTATCGCAGCTGGCCTATGGTTCCTGTTCGCGGCAATACTTGTGTCGCCAAATTTGGACGGTGTAGCGCGGACGGCGGGCGTAGGATTTGGCGTATTGGCCGCGCCGTGCGTGACCGGGAACACCACACCAGGGGGGCCGACAACGGTTAGTGTATCCGTCACGCCTACAACTGGCGTGAACCTCACCATGTTTAACTGCGAGGGCGGAGATTTTGAGGTATTCTGGTCAGGCGCTGTCAACGTGCCCGACACCATTTACATTGGTCTGGGCACGACAGTGAACATAATGGGAGAGGCTAGCCCCATCGTTGCTTCTGATACCGCGTCTAATACCGAGGCAAGTAGCGGTATCAGCTCCACCGGCTATGTTGGGACAGACGATATGATATCGATGTTATCGACCCCAAGAGGGCTCACCTCGGTCGCGATGCGTGTTGCACCGTCGGACACGTCTGGGCCCGCCAATGAGAGCATCAGCTTGGGTCCAATATTCCATGTTGACGGCGGCGAGCTGTTCCTTGAAAACATGGCCATTTACGGCGGGTTCGTAACCAACTCAACTGACAACCCGACAGCAAGCGGGGCCGGTATACATGCGCAGCATTCCAGCGTTACGGCCACGTGGTGCGAATTCGTGGACCACTTCGCCGAGGTGGAGGGAGGCGGTATATTCGCGCATGCGTCAACACTCACCGTGATCAGCTCTGTGTTCAGGCATTGTCGAGCGGGGTTCCAAGCGCAGGCTGGAGATGAGGGCATTTTGAGCGCTGGTGGCGGCATTAGTGTGAGTACGGTTTCTTCATTGGATAGTATCTCAATGAGTGATCATTATATTTCGCATATTTTCCCGTTATCGGAACTCTGTGCTGGGGCAAGAGTCGCACTTTGCTCTAGGTCGAAGATAACGTGGGTAACGGAGCTGCCCCATGTGGTTGGAGGACCCCATGTGTTCTACGGCATGCAGTTGTTTGATATCAAGGCCTACGGGAGTATGTATCGATATTAGCTTCAAGGTGAGCCCCATACCCGGATCGGATGGTCTTGATATGCCCTTCAACAATGGGGATTGGCCAAAGATACGTGCTACTCGTGCCGTAGCATGCGTCGAACATGGTGCCGGCATGACCAACCCTCGCAGTGGTCGACTACTTGTGTGGTTACATCTTCGCACTGGGTATGCCTATGTTTCTTACGCAGATCGTAAGCGTTCCGGTCCAGGAAGGTGCTACTGGTTCTCGCAGTCCCCTGAGTTATAGCCCGGACACAGTCCATAAATGCTGATTATCTGTTAGGGGACGAGACTCCACAGAATCTCCGATGACCCTTTCTTCTTCTGTGCCTTTATTCAGCGACATTATCCCACAGGAACGTGTGTCGTATGTCAACGTTGTCGTTGGATGACAACTATTCGGATTGAACAGATGTTGTGGTTGTCTTGCGGTCAAAAGCGTGCTGGATTATATCCCATACCAACGGAGAAGCCGACCGGCGCAGTGCCCTTAGGCTATTTATCGCATATCCCACAGATCACCGATCCCATTTGATTATCTAGATCTTTCCGCTGATAGATTCCTGTTCAGCATGACATGCATCGTGTTGCTGGGTGGTCGCAGCATAGTGTCTGTATTTGCTAGCACGTATTTCCGTGATAGACTATGTACAATGTAAACAATGAATAACCACCCACAGGGGTAGTTGATGAACACGATAATCAAGACATGCCCAGCTCGCGGTGCGAAATATGTTGTCTCACGGAACGTCCAGCTCAGCGAGTCCCCGCAGTGAAAACATGCCGACGACAAACAAAAACGTATTTCCAAGCACGAGAGAAACCCGCACGACAAATTTTCTCCCCCTTATCAGCGCTGCGCTCTGTATTCGTCCTCTTACCCTGCTTCGATTACTGTGACAACCTCGTATCTCTACCGTGTAACACAACTACCGGTGTGTTTCACAACCACCGGCATTGCAACTATTAACACAAGGAAAAGCCCCGATTTTCAGCGATCGTCCCTTTTTCAGGTGGTGATGGGACATCGGTGATGACTGGTGCTACGGTAGGGGGGTTATGTATAGGTGCTTGTTTTTCCCCTGCCCAGAGCCAATCGGCCGAGTGACTGATTTACTGCGTTGTACTCGTAACCTTTGTTGTGTTTTGGTTGTTATATATGCACCGCCATTGCAAGTTTTGTGACGCAATGCCAACAAACTATGTGTAGGTCCGAATTTCAGTTAGATTTGGAGCCACTCGTCCGATCAGCCAAAACCCGGTAGCGAAAGTGTAGGTAGCCTACCTATCGTTGCACCAGTCGACGAATTCTTGTTTCCTGACCAGTCAAGCGTGGCGAAAGAGTCTCCCCCCACGCCCAAGTCGACACTGAATCGGACTCACTACTGCATGCAAACCAAGTTACATACCATACCCCCTTCCCCTTGACTCCCAAAATATTTTTTACGGACAGCCAGAGAAGCAGTTCAAGCACAGAGTGATAAGTATAATGGACCGATATCGACGTGTTCGTCTCGAAGCCACCACTTTGTGTAATGTCCCCCCCCCCCCCCCCTCCCCATTGTTTCGATTATATGAGGCTCGTACACGTGTCGAAGGCGGGGGTGGGATCCCCGCGCTTTATAAAAAAACCTCTTTCAGCTGCTGACTAAATCGTGTACATGTATACGTTACCGCCCGCGGCCCGAACAATGTCGCCGATGATCGACAGAGCAATGATACGGACACGTTCATATTCGGCTGTCTGTTTGAGGAGTGTTACGCGAGCAAGAAGGGCGGTGGTATGCATCAGGGGTTTGGCGGGAAGATGTCCGTGCTGAAGTCGGTTTTCTACAACAACTCTGCCGGAAGCAACAACGAAAAGGACGGTGAGGTGGCATTGTCGCACATTTCGTGGATAACATGTTTATGGTTTTGTTTCGACGCGGTGGGCGACGATAGTTCAGACGAGTTGTCGACACGTCCACTCAAATGGCTTGATCGAGGTCTATCAACACACATGACTACTATAAGGTGGGGGGGGGGGGGGAGCAAACAAAACACAATTCGTAGTGGAAGTACCGTCATGCCTGTCAGTCCTTGGTTCGGCAATATCTGGTCAGGGTATCGTCCTTCAGGTTCAGGTTTGTTTTTACGTTGATAGAGTACTGTAAGAGCAACCCGGTTCAAACCAGTGATCGGCCCTCCGTTAGCTCTACGTACCATTAAATTGAACTGCCTACGCTTCATACTGGCAGACATGTCATTGCACAGCTCTCGGGCACCCGGCATTGTGCCCTTTCTCACTGGGGAACTCAGGTGGGGCGTGAACAGCGAAACTACCCAACCTACAAGCATTCATAACACGATTTGAAGGGCAATGTCAGTTTGCGCACCAACTCGTGCCCCGACAGTACCACTCAACGACCCTATGTCATCACCGAAAGCGTACTTCTGGTTTCACTACACGCAGACAAAGTTTCCAAGTGTTTCGAGTGTTGATCTTCACACACATATGTACGCTTTCGTCGGCATCCCCTATACATGCTCTTAAAAGCGAAACGTTCAAACTAACGAGCATGTCTGCCTTCGCATTGCACCGCGTGATATCCACCCTTTTAGACCTTCAGAGTGGAATTTCCGACGGCCCAACGTCTTGATTGCGGTCTCGGACATTGTTTGGTTCGGAGGTACTAAAAATTGAGTGCTAACCACAATGCAAGGATCCCGGACGTCAGGGGCGTAGCACGACCCAAACCGACGACCGAGACTTTCAACCAATTTCCGCCAGGTTTCAGCGCTTGAGTTAATTCGATAGTACTAAGGGGAAGGCTCCTTTAGCGTAGTATTGAGAAGCCTTGCCGCCTTTCGGTTTGTACTGTTCCAGTAGCGTCGTCACTGGTAGCAACATGATCCTGCCCCGGTCGTAAATGACTTGCGAATACGAGTTTTGTTTTGAGCTTGATTCTTCCTGCCACCAGGGATGCGCATACGGCCAAGTAGAGAAAACGAAACATAATATAGCGCGGGATAGTGTTGATGGTGTGCACGAGTATACCCGCCCCTATTTGAGCGTCTCCACCTCAACCCCAGGAATGAAATTTCGATATACCGTCCCGCGCGGTAGCAGCCGCTTCTGCATACACCTATCGCGCACCATATTCAGACGTGTCGTGCTAGACAGTACACAACCCTTGTGCTTTACTGACCACTACATATAGACACAAACACCCTCCTGGGTATATTTCTCGCGAACCCACAGAATACACCAAGGTCTGAGCTTACACGCACGTCCGTCTGTGTTTCCTCCCCTGCATGGGGGGCACAGAGGCGGAGGTAGGAGAAGCCGGCGCCCTGTCCATATCAACGTGTGAACTCTCGTTCGACAGCCAGGGGGGATGTAGCGTGAACGACACAGTTTTCGCCTTCAACCGTGCCGCACGCAAGGGGGGCGCAGTGAACATCGCCTCAGGACAGTGGCCGTCGAACGTAGAGTTCCACGGTTGCACGCTTTCCAACACTACGACGGGGGTTAACATCGAGGACGACCCGCAAGGAGAAGGGGCTGTCCTGAACGTGGCTCCGGGGAACCGTGTTCTCTTGGCGGACAGCGTTTTCGAAGACAACTACTGCGGAAATAAGGTATCTTGGACGCATGCTATACATGAACGCGGATTACCGGCGGTCACTTGTTGATTGCGTTGTTGTCAAAATGCATTGTAAACCAAATCCAACATTGTCGCCAAATATCTAAATTTGGTTTACTGGTGTTTTCTTTGTGTGCTTTTTGCATTCTCCACGTCAGTTTCTGAACGATGTACATGCGGAGTTCCTCTCACTTCGGGGGGCCTGTGATAAAGCAGGTGCCGACTAGCTATCGTACGGCGCGCTGGGGGTATCGGCATTTTGGGTGAGGGGTGCACAGCCGCTCGAGTTCAAAGTGCCCTGGCCCTAAACGTACTCCCGTGCCACTTCCTTGCGCCGATCGCGCGGTGTGGCACTGTATCAGCGTAGGGTGTGGTCTCATCAGGGGCTGCACTGCTTGATCGTTTCGCGCTGCAGCGCTTGCCAATGAAATTGACTCGTGGATACGGTTCCAGTTACAACGAACGATTTGTGAGCCTCCTCGAGTGAGGAACTCCATATCTCACACCAAAGTTGACTTTCGTGAAGACATTCAGGCTTAACTTCATGGTACATGGTATGGCCTGCTACTGTCGTACATTGATAGTGGTTGTGCACCGAACGACGCTGTGCAACTCAACAGGGATATCAGGTCGCCCGTCGTACCATGACGAACAAGGCACTCCTATCGAGCGCTTCAGCAACAGTGGATCACGAGCAACCTTCCCTTTAAGTTTGAGGTGTAGAATATGTATCCTGGTGCACACAACGGGTGGGTTCTCATCTACAGTAGATACTCTAGATCCTAGCTCGTCGTCATGAGGTGTTGTGCAGGATCTGAACATACCGTTGTACCCAAATCTGTCGTGGTTCGTGCAGATAACACGGGCCTCATGCGGCGGCATGAGCTGCCGTAGATGGTACTGCTCAGCAAGATGTGTTCCCTGACATATCAATATCTTGCTAATGGAATCCGATTGATGCATCTAATGTGAAACATGTTGCCGTGTTACTTTCAGTGGACGTAGACACAGGGTTGACTGTTACTGAAATCCCAGGCCATGCCGAATACACGTCGTTTCAGGGGTTCGACAGTCGGGTAAGAACGCCTTTCACTCGGGAACTACCAGTGTACTCAATATCACTCATATTTAGTATTGATATTCCCTATGTATCTTGGTTATTTGGGATCGTTTGTTGGGGTTCTTGGGCATGTCAGATCAACGTCAGCGGTACGATGATGTGTAGATGTCTTTAGGCCATTTACTCTCTCAGAACATTGCGTACACTCGTACCGGGGCATGAATCACCGCGGGGCACTGCACGATGAATTGGGCGCCTCGTAAGCCTGAGTTTGCCGCTCAGGGAAACCGGAGACTGCGCCTAAGATTGCGTGTTCGGCGCTAAAATCGTGTGCGACTTCCACATAGAATTATATATACCCTGCTGCGTGTCTGTTTACTATAGAGTTGCATTATGTCGTATGGACCGTTATGTACCACGCGAGCACACTCTTTGTACGTGGTAATGGTAGCAAATGCCACAGTAGAAACTGTCCACGCTTCGGCAAGAGTTTCGGACTCACATCTGAACGAAAACCGAACACCCTTGTCCACCCATTTGTACCGTTCGAACGTGAAAATACGGTAACATCTCAAAGGGCGGGGTGGTGTCGATTGCGTCTGGAGTGGACTGGGAAGATGAACCGGGAGCCACCGTGATCTTGAGAAACTCTACGTTCAAGTCGAACACGGCGGATGCGGGCAACGCGGGCGTTGTTAACCTGGCCGAGTTCACGGCCCTCGTCGTGGCTGGCGATGGGAATGTCTTCGAAGGGAATACGTGCGGCGACGATGGGGGTGTCTTCGGCGGGACGACCAACACCAACATCACCGTCGAGGGAGGGGTGTTTAGGGACAACTTTGCTGATGCGGTGGGTGGGTGGGTGGGTGGGTGTGCTTTGTGGCGTCGTCAAAAATATTGTTGGTTTCCGCTTTTGTTCGTGACACTGCAAAAGTTCTCCCAACCGCATCCTCCTCTGTCACTTCCGTTAATAACTCGTTTCTGTTAACAGTACAAGGGGTACCTATTTTGTGTGAACGCGTGTTCTCCCCGGTCGAAACCTCAACCGTGCGATATTAAACAAAACGTATACAATGTGTCCTTGTCGATGACTGTTCAGTGCGGGGGGTCGCAAACGCAGAACAACATCGAGCGAGCATGACCATACCTTTGACTGCTGCTGCCATTAACGTTCTAGCTTGAGTCTTAGTAGGATATGCGCATGTGGTGAGACAACGTTATCTTCGACCTTGCGCCCACGACCCAAGGGGGCCAGGTGGATGTTTTATTCCGCCAGATGTTTGCGCGACTTGGTGATAGCTTACTCAAGAATAGCACCCTGAATTAATGCATTTTTAGACGCTCGCTACGCATGGTATACCAATTCTAGGTGGATGCATATTATACATTGACTGACTACTGTAGTAGTATACTACCCAACTGACGAGCAATATAATATCGTCGGGATCCAGATGGGGGTTTATTACGTACTTGGTCATCAACCTGGGCGATGGGGTTGATCCGGGGGGAAGTGTTGCTGGTTCCCCAACGTTCATTGTATGGCGAGTGGTATAGCGTACGCACCCAAGGAGCCTCTTACAGTTTTGTTTCCACGGTTATCGTAGTACGAGTGGGGCAATAAATAGGTACAGAGCTCCAAACGGGTGTTACTGATTGGTGAAGGTTTCCCATCGCAGACACGTGTATGTATGCACATTTTATCACGGTAACACGTCAGCGAGTATGTCCTCGGCGTCCCTTGCCGAACAGTATCGAATACTCCGACAAAGCCCTCTCCCCGTACACTCGTTTTTCTGCTCTCCCCTGCTCGACAACAAAGGGTGGAGGTGTGGTGTGGACCAAAGGCACGATAGAGGTTCAGGGAGGGCTGTTCCAAAATAACAAGGCCAAGGACATCGGTGGTGTCATGTTCTCCGCCGACGGGAGTACCACCCTCCTGGCTGGAGGGAAGTTCGAAGGAAACAAAGCTTCCGATGGAGGCGTTGTTTACGCGGGGTCAGGGTCCCAGCTGTCTGTGTCAAGCGGCGAGTTCTTGGACAACGAAGCGAGCAACGCTGGAGGCGCGTTATTCGTCAACGACAATGGAATGTTGAAGGTGTGCATATTTTCGTTTTCCGACGTTTCCGTCGTTTCTGCTTTCGGTATCTTTGAAAATTATGTTTTAATGGTATGGACTACCGTAGTTGTATCAAATGTTTGGCGATAAGTTCGATGGCGTTGCGTAATTGCAATGTGCGTCAGCTGTGGTTCACGGCTATACGCTGGCTGGTGGACGAGGCCTACTACAGCAGTTCAAAAGGAGTAATTGTCATAGACGAGATTTCACGAGCACTCCACCCCACGCAAGTATTTGCTTTGAGTTACGCTCTGAACCAAGTGAAGCTGCTTTGCTCTTGCTGTGCTGAACACTTCGTATAATCGTACCATTATGTCCGGGAATATAAACCCCGTGTCTCAACGATAACAACGTAACGGCTCTTATATTTACCGGCAGCCTATTAATAGCAGTATATGGTCGTTAAATGCGCTTTGTTTGTTTCACTGCAGCAACATCAACAGTACATCATTTATCTACAGCCTGCAATAAGACGTTTGCTCCATAGTTTATTTCACACAAGAAACGAGTACCAGCACACCAGCACCAAGAATGTCCTCCTAGAAAACAAGGTTGGTTCGCAATGGCCGCGTGTCTGAGCAAATCTTTCGTTTGACGCAACGTAATTCAATCTGATTATAATACGCCAACACCGAGCTAGACAAGACGGCACTACGCACGGACAACTGCTCGAAGGTGACAGCTACGGTACGCTCTGGAACCAAAGGCGACAGCAGTTGCGCTGTCGTCTTTGCTGCAGAGGCAGTCAATATATACCGCATATCTGTCTGCGAAAGAGACGTTCGTATCGTGGTTAAATTGTTCCGCATATTTTCAGCGTCCAGCAGGTTAGTAACCGTATTCCATGTACAGTTGCCTGTCGTCGCACGCGTTGAGAAACAGGTAACGATTTTCCATTTTGTTTAAACTTATCGAGTACGAGGAGCGCGGTGAGCACGGCGACTACCTATCAAGCAAGCATACATCAACGCGAATAGGATATGTAGCAGCAGCGGCGGCAGAAGCAGTAACAGTGGTGCGAGTATGGTAGTCCATATCGAGGCACGTACCAGGGACGATTGGAAAGAACCTACAGAAGACAGTAGAGCAGTAAACAAACAAACGACAAGCGCAATATTATTTGAATACTGTAATCGTATACACAAGGGCTGGTGGGTAGTGTTAGCATTGCAAAAGTCCTTGCATTTCACTGAATTACACGTGCTACGGTAGAGGTAGCGCACTTTGTTTTCCCCTGAGATGCTACACGTGAAGTGCCCTCATAAATACCCCACGAAAAACTGAATTTGAGAAACAATGAAAGTTCTACCGGATGGCCGATCCCATGCCCGAGATTGCCCTGGTGTAAAAAAACAACCACCTTGCAAAACCAGAATGACAATCCGACGACATTGAGTCGTTAAGAAGCCCGGCTATTCCGAAATTACTCATTGCAGTCTAACATGAGCTACCCCTATCGAGGCACGCGTACTGCAGGTGCATATTGATGATGCCAGTATCATGCTCAAGGTCGATGAGTGAGACTACAGTACCCGTCTTGTTTAGTTTAGTTTTCCCTTTCATTAAAGAGTCTAGACGTCTCCTCCGCGCACTCCACATCTGTTTTCAGTGAGCATGCAGTGTCGTGGCTGATAACGCCGTTGTTGCTGCTGTCACTGCTGCTGCTGCTGCTTTGCAATATATTGATGATTCGCAGCTGCTTCTTCGCAGTATGTTCATGTTCTGCCGCATTTTGACATAAACCGTGTTTGTTACCCCACCCTAACTATTCTGTGACCAGTCCGAAGGAAAGCCTTGTGGATGTGTAAGTATATCTTGGTTGGGCTGCGCGAACATACCTCTTGGAAGTCATACAACGGAGTGAAGTATCGAACACCTCTTATTAGGAGCTCAAACAATAAGGTACCACCCCTAAAAGGCGTGGCTCTCACTTGATAACTAATGACCAGATAACCGGAGGCACGTTTAGCGAGAACAAGGCCGACTTCGGAGGATTCCTGTACAACGAGGGAGAAGGGAATGTCTCATGCGTCGGGGCGGTGATATCGAAGAGCGAGGGAGTGGACGGTGGGGCCATCTACGCCGTCGATGACGCGGTGCTGGATTGGGCTTGTGACCTAGAGGAGAACACCGCCTTAGCTGGACCTGCCATGTAAGTAGGTGGTCAGCAAAGAGGCGTTTTTCGACGGGGGTGGCACTTTTTGGGCACCATAGGTTTGGTTGTCCAGGCGTTTTTAGCCTAATATCGTTTGAACCCCATCACTGCTTTGGGACATTATTCCTGGCATAGTTAGGCTGTGGGACTGACAATGGGTTCACACGTTTGCTTGTTTTTCATCATAATAAGATATGATGTGACTTATAGAGCCTCTCCGGTGACGAGGCTGCTATAGAAGGGGTGTCATACCACTACGGTATGACGGGTCCCTGACATCGTTTGCTTGCATGTAAGCATAAATAGCACTGCAATGATGGCGAGTAACGCCTAGTTGTAAAGTTTGCCGAGGCTCCTCACGTGAGGAGCTCTGCACCCTCAGCCAGCAACCGACTGTACCTTTAAAAAGTGTGTATGCCAAGCCCAATGAAACACTAAAATGGGCTTGCAAGTAGCGGTTTTATATACACATCGGAATGTCCAAATCCGTCGGGTGGCACCTTATCCAAGACTCCCGGCGATAGGAAACGGCAGGGCTCAAAATGGAGATCCCTTGCCGTATGCGCAGAGTTTCCCTTGCCACACACATTTGTCTTTTTTTTTACAAAAGCACAATTCAGTGGGAAAACCCTCACACAGGTCTGGTCTGCCACGAATCATGTGCACCGGAGTCTAATGCTATATTTTCCGCAACAAATATCATACATACTGCCACACTTATTAGCTCAGGTCGTAAGGTCGCGAAAGGTATCATCTCATAGAGACTACGAGTACCCTCTCTTGTGTTTGAACTTTCTTGTAAGATGTGAGCGGTCGTTTGAGAGCTGGGGAGAGTGCCGTCGGCCATGGATGTAATGGGCTACACTATCTACCCCTATTGTAGCACGGGTACCCGTGTGGTGGGTTTTGACCCAGATAATTGATGGTGTTCTGCGTGCGGCGTACCGTAGTTTTCCCGTTTTTCGAACGATGGTGAGCTTGGAGAATCTCTGCCTGTATAGTATCGAGGGTCGGTCGTCAGTTTCGTACGTTATTTCGCCAGGTAAGAGGAATAGGCACTCGGTTAATATTAACGTATCCATATTTAAAGAGCCACGCAAACATCTAGTTCGTACGAATTTGTCGTTACACTAATAAACGGGCGAACTCATGCCTTCGGCAAATGTTTTGGCGGCGGGCCCAACGATTAACACTTACCGGTGTACGGACTCGTTGACGATACGGAACATCACGACCCTGTCAGATTGGTTGAGAAACATTCACGCTTTTAACGAAAGATGTGGGCAAATATTATGGGTTGTCATCGCTAGATGACACAACTCGACCACCTCTACAATATAAAACATTTTTTGTTCGGAACGAGTTTTCGGTCGATTTCTTTTTTTTTTCGGGCTAGATAGTTGCGGAGGTACGGCGTAGAGCAAGACCTCGACAATGCTAGTCTACGTATGGACATTTTTAAGCGTAACAAGGTTCGTTCGAAAAGGATAAAATGCCTGTACCAGGCATGGAACCGTTCTGTTGTACGAGAAAATGTATCATGTAGGTAGGTTGTCACACTTGTGCTTCTTAGACGTCAATCGCTGTTGTGCGCTTTACAGTGCTTGAAGTACTCAATGCGCTGCATTAATATGTCGGTGCCCATCTAATATACTGTATATTAGAAGGGGCACAGGCTTTAGCACATTGTTGCTTTACTTTTATGACGCATCCTGCGGTGGGCGATTTCCTATTGTGTATGTGGCTCCTCCTAAACGGCCTCTTCAACTTCAGACGAAACCCCGAGAGCAACACGATAAAAACCCTTATGGCTTTGGTATACGACGCAAACCGATGGAAACGCCAACGATACAGTGGTTCTGAGTACATCCTCGGTGAAAGGGTCCCGGCGATCAGACACAATTAAGCTGCTTAAAGAGCGGCCACATCTATATAAACACTCGTCTGATTGAGGAGGTGTTGCCATGAATTGGGCCAGAGATGCAGAAGAGAGGCCGTCCGCCCATCCAGTACCAGGTTTATGACTCTCCGTCGAGTGGTTCTGTAGCCTCACTCACGACTAGATTACGAAGTAGTTTGTTGACGTAGGGCAACAAGGGACCAACGCGTAGGGCGGATCACAATCTAGACTATTGAAATCGCAGCTTGCCCTGTCGGGATGTTGTGCAAGGTGTGTGTAGTACGTAGTCTACAGATCCAAACCAGCCAAAATGTTCTACCACACGTAGTTGAATATAGCGCTCGCCTGGCGACCAGACAACATCTGGAATACCGTAACGCCTGACCTTCGACATCGTTAGGGCTCAGCGGATTATGTTTAAAACACTAAATTACTACGTTGTACGTTCTTTGAGTTGTATATATTGTGGTAACAGAGTGTTCTAGTTGGTTACGATATTGGCGGTTGATTGTCTGACACAATATTATTGCATTATCTAGAGTATGTACTTGCAACAGTATAGTGTTATTGTGTTAGAGTCTATGGCTCACTTCGAGCAACCTGACGTTGTGTTGTTAGCCGAAAATGTATTTTTCATCGTAGCACACGTTAGGAAAATAACATACATGATCGACAAGTCACTAACACAACGTCAATACTGCTGTGTTATCTCGTATACAAATTATGTTGTAACACAAGTTAGCGATAACATTCCAAATCGAATATCAACACATAGACGGATTGAAGTGTAGCACGGTATGGACGAGTACCGTACTGCGGAGAGCATCTTGGGTTGACAATGTACCAGTCTGGGTGAATCCTTACATTGGGTGACTGTGTCAGTACGCGTATCGCTCACGGCGTAGAGTTGTGTTACCGCACCAGAGCCGCGAACATCGAGACAACAACACAACGTTAAAGGTTGTAACGTTCGCTGAAATTGATGCGAACACTTTCTTACCGCGTTATGCGATTGCGCCAGCATTGCAACCACTATGTTAGACGGGGAGTATGCCGCCGTGTTAGGCCCAATGACGTAGATAAGTGTTGTACGAATGTTCCATTATCCGAGGTATGAAGTCACCTACTGTAGGTCACAATTGTCATATATTTGATCGTTCCTCAACATTCTTCAAATAAATGTGGTGGAAAAAACTCCCCCATC
The DNA here is from genome assembly GCA_008828725.1 of Saccharina japonica. Lineage (NCBI taxonomy): Eukaryota > Phaeophyceae > Laminariales > Laminariaceae > Saccharina > Saccharina japonica. The sequence continues at coordinate 338,923 of MEHQ01000666.1, forward strand.
GCACTTTAATTGTGTAAACGATACCCAAACAGTACAAAAGCTACAACATAGTAGGCTAGGCACGGGGTCGAGTGCAAATAGTGAACCTACAATTAACCACCCTGCGATGTCTTCGACCATTGAACCAAATAGTGTGATACGTTCCTTAAAAAAAATACATATTTGCGCTTTACTGGTATCCAGCTACGCTCGGGACGACACAACCGTGATTCTTCGGGGGATTTCCTTGGTCGACAACGTCGTCGCACGTGGCAGTGTTGTCTTCGTCGTTGACGACAGCCATCTTGAGACGTACCAGGTGCGAAAAACATCTCAGTAGTGTATAGCCGATGGTAAGGCATGAGCCGACCTTTTTAATATTGGTATGTCTTCCCCCCTCGGCCCACAGAAGGCGCTGTCCACACAACGGCGGCATGTTACATGTGTTTACGTGTGTTAACACGTGCTACGATATGGGCAGCATTCGATGACAGAAAATTGTACCTGGTATTACAGATTCGGACTCTGAACCGCGGAACTACCCTCTATCGTTTGTTTTCACATTGCTCATCGATACAGCCTTGGTAGGGCAAGCGGTATCTCACCAGACAAAGCCAGCACGTTTCTCGAAGCCCTAGGCCCACGTCATAAATACTGCTTCCTCCAGCAAAGTACCCTACCCCAAATAATTACTGCCTCACCCATCACCTGGCAGGAACAAAAACAAAGCTTAAACTGTTCGCGTCTTACACCGGTACACATCGAACGCTGCTCGTATTGTAATCAGGAAAGTAGTTAAAACGACAAGGCATGCCTTGGAAGTCATGTGCTGTTTTGGGCAGTTCCTCAGTGCCCGTCAGGAGCCCCGTTAGCGACAACCCTTATGTATTTCCGTCGGAAAGCTAACAGGTACCACCCAGTGAAAGAGCCCAATATATCAAAGCTCTGAAGTCATTATCTCAGAAGGCCAAATGGTGCTAATCGCCGTCGTAGCACGGTGCGTCTATGCTTCGCCGCGAGCCGCGATCGTTACAGAGTCTGTCGTCGACCGTTGGTCTAATGCTGAAGTCTCTCCAAACGGCACCTAGACTGATCGAGATAAGTGTCATTGCTAATCAATTCCCAAGGAAGGTGTGTGTACAGGAGGGAAACCCGTGCCGAGTTCCCTGATGCCTCGCGGCTTTGGTTATGTTCTATGCGTGACCGACCCTGGAATCTGGGGCTGTCATCATACCGTAAGGCGTACTTCGCGAGGTCTCAATCATTGTCATGCAATATACTGGTGTGATGCCAAGTGTTCGCGAGGCAATGCACGAAAACTCTTGTGCTTAGTAATCATTCAAATTCCGTCCTGTCGCGAAACTCGGACACCAGCGGTATATAATCGAGTTTTCTATCCTATGATCAACCGAGGAACGAAGCAACGCGTCTTCCTCGAAATACGAATGCTGTTATCCGGCCGTGGTTTCGTGGCGTTTTATGCGCAGGTGGAGTTCAAGGATACGACGAAATCGTCGGATATTTCCGCCGTTCAAGTGGACGATAAATCCTCCTACAAGGCAGAGGACACCTCCTTCGTCGGCTTCCAGGGAGAGGTTGGTGATTTTGAGTCTACATGTCACATGCACCTCGACAGGGCCGCACTATATACGATGTGTCGCACTACATAACCTCGCTTACAGGCCCTCTATGCATCGAGCATCGACTTGGTCCAATTGGAAGTTTTCGAGGGGCCTCTCACAGACGCAATTCCATACGGCGTTGTCAGCGCTCTCGGTGTCCAAATGGTTTACCTCAGCCTTTGCACTCAGTACATGTGCGCTTACTGGAATTGTGGAACCGCGAGGTGCAGCACTGCCAGTCAGGTTGTTGAGTCCAAGCACTTCTAACACGACAGGACTGCCTACCAGCCCTACCGCGTGTTCCAACCGAACAGTGTCATTCGCGCATTTCCATACTGTCTCTCAACAGAGTAGCAGCAGGCACTGTTCCAAAGTCAGGGTTTCTAGCTGCACTATGGACACTGTTCGAAATATCTAAACAATGCCCCATTGTTTCCACGCACTAACGTATCTGTTTTATCCAGGCCGTCGTATTCAGCAAGGGCACACTATACTTGGACGGCTGTGACTTTAGCGGTAGCACCGCCTCTCAGCTCGTCTACACAGAGCCAGACTCGATCGCAGTTATCAGGAACACCGTACTTGGCGACAACAATTGTGAGTGCCGCCTGTTCAGATCGGAAATTATGTGTGTCTCGCGATTGTGCCTGCTTTTTCTTTCGATGAAAGCCATCATCTTGTCATACACGCACCTTCATTCCCTCTCGGGTGCAACGCGGTGTTTGGACGCCTGGGCTACTCGTTCGCGCCTCGTATGTGTTGTGTATGTTGTTAATGTTTCTACAGCTCAACTCGCTCGGTTCTGGCTTTGAATATATTGCTGACGTTTTCCCGTCATCATCTCGTATGCCGCATATGCCTGTTGACTTCTCTATCTCTCTTCCTCTCTTCTCTCCCTCTATTTACCATCCTCTCGCCCTCCATTACTCTTTTTACGGGAATTACCGGCTACGGCATCTGCCCTGGCACGACACAGACTTGTCTCTTGCAAAGGCAGGTTCGTTAGCTGTGAAACTGCCGACAGCTGACTCGTTGACCAACGCTAACGTCACATGCCAAGACGATGTAAATGGCGGAGACTCGTCGTCGTCAGACTCTTCGGATCCGTCTTCTATTTGCGCCCAGGGGTCTTCGTGTCTAGAGGGCGACCTGGGCGTTTACTGCGGTTGCTACCTGCAAAGGTCGACCATGGAAGAGGTACCCCTCGATACGCGGATACTAGATTGTACGGTTGTTCGGGGTCATGAAGCGATATACCGAGACGACGGTTCATTAATCTACCCTGTACCATTCTCAATCTCTGTTTTTGATGCGTATAACGGTACAGGAGCAGCATGAATATTTGACGGAATACGTTCTGATAGGACCTATGCAGAAGAACTATAACAGGTTCCTGGCATCCCTTCATGATTGGCAACATGATTCATTGTTCACCTGGGGCATAACATTGGTGAACGGTATTTACTCCAATATCTGACAAAAACAAAAGTACAGTTTGAGTTGAGGCATGGAGCTTTTCACGAGAGAAAGCTCAGATAAAACGTGGTACCTGGAGGACCTCAGCCGGTCAGAACCTATTGAGCCAAAATTGGCACCCCTACTGCGGCCTTGCTCACGTGCACAATGTATATGCGGCTCCGAACGCGAGGGGTCCCATGCCTCACCAACACCTGACTTCGAGAAAAGTTGTTGGCTGCATCATATGTATAGTGCCAAGGTCTAGATGCGCAACGAACAATATCGCAACACAAATGGGATACCAGGTAGTAGTTAGTTTTGTCGGCAGTCCTGTAAATAAGAACAAGTACGGCCAAAACTGCAGTGCTACTTCAAGCGTATATCGCAGGCCGCGTCGTTTGCGGCCAAGGGTATCTCCTCGTGGTCCCCATTGAGCGCGTCCATCGAGCGCGTCGGCTCGTTCTACAGCTACTACATATATGAAGTATAGACAGAGTTACCACTACCTCCGTCGTGCCACTGACTTTCTTCCGCTATCCCCCCAACAACGCTTACACTCCCACGCGTATATGCCCCAACTAACCGTTTGTATCAGAGGTGCGTCATTGGAGATGCTGCCGCGCTGCAAGTCCAACAACGTAGTGAGCCTACAGAGACCTTCTTCCCAGACATGCTGGAGGGGGACCTGGTTTTGTCGCTCAACAAATCTGCTAGCAGTTCAGATATGCCAACCCCAAGCGACACTGGAAGCAGCAGCAGCAATAGCGAGGGCGGCAGCGATGGGGAGGGAAGTGCAGTTATCATCCATGATGGAAGTCAAAGCGGTGTGATTTGGAGCGTATCGGCGCTGCCGCAGCTATCGGAGTCCGGAGCAAGTATGATGAACTGGACCATATTTCCGTCGTCGGGGCTGTTACTTCCAGGAAAGAGGTGGGTGCGATGCGACGAAATAGAGTGCACACGCTCTGATCAGGGCAGGGCAATTCCATTCCAAGCTGCGAGACAGTGCAACGGGATGTTCATGTTGAGAGCCCCTCGGAAACGACAAGGTATACCGCTCTTTGCTCCTAACCCGCTTACACCCCGGTTTGCAAGCAACTTGATGTTCTGCCCGGACGAAAGCGAATATACATCATTCAAATAGGCTCTCACGCCTGTTTAAAGGGCGCAGCAGAAGACGGGCCAGTGTCACGTTTCCTTGCCAAGCTGAATATAAGGCCTACACGTCCTGTTTTGTTTATTTTGGACGCTCGGAATTTGGGGACCGTACTCGTTCCGGTCATCAAACTACCAGATACACGGGTAGAGTTTGTACTGCTCTAGGGTAATTATCTACCCACCGACAAAGGCAATCTCTCAATAGGCATTCATACGTATCCGCTCCTATCATGCTGCTGCACAATGGTCTTAGTAGTAGGAGAGCACCACGTATAGTATCACGGTGTATGCTTAGAACATGCCGCGCCTGTGGGTGCATGGAGCATTCGCGGACAAGAGTGTTAACTTTATCTGGTTTCATGTCGCAGTATTATGGCCGCCTATACGGGTCATACTGCTGGTATTCAGGAGCGCTAGGGCCGTCAGTTTTGCCAAGCTGTCACCTCTCGTAGGTACACGGTACCGATGCTCGAACGTCTTCGTGGAGTTTCAAGTATACTGGCCGCCCATGCGGAACGAACGCTGAATATCGGCAGGAAAATGGAGCAACGACAATTAGAAAATCTCGCTAACCAGTATCACTGCTCGTTTACAGTACTTGTTGGCACCAGCGGTTCCGATTCAGGAGCATACGAAGTATGTTCGACGAAGCAATGCGGCCGGAAACCCTTGAGCAGAGCATAAGCATGCGGTCCACGTGGGTCGAGTGTATCAACATTTCTTTCTGCCGCTCAATCAACGCATTCGCTCCCAATATGCACTATTGTAGTCACAAGCATTTTCGGGTAGATGCTGCCGCGACTTCCCGACTGCTTGGTGCTCCCTGTTCATGTGGCAGCAACTTCGTTCACAGGATGAACACAGTGCTCGACGCTCGTTGTTCATGGTACATCCATGTCGGTTAGATAGTATAAACGGTTTGGTTGTCTACGTATTGTAAATAATCGATGCTCGTGGTTTATGTTGTCGTTCGCTGTCACTGCGTCGGTCGGCATCTACACCTTATTCCTACAGCGTCAACTTGCGGGTGGTCACTTTGCCAAGCTCAGGGTTCGACGGCAGAGCATCCGTCACATTCAATGCCGGCGGAATGGAATCAAGTGAGGAGTCATCTACGGCGTCTTTCGGCGTAACCTTCTTCCACTGCGAGATCGGCGAAGTTTGGAGCGGCACGTCCTCCAGCCTTGGTGGTTTTGACGAAGACCTCACCGACGCATGCAAGCTGTGCAGCGACGTGGTGGACGGAGAGACGAGGGTGCGTGGTTGTGATACAGTTTAGGAGGGTTCTTGCCCTTTCGAGCGCAAACATGCACGTATCATTGATTGACCTTCTACATATGAAAACGAGCTACTCAATGTACGTTTAATCGGACTACCGGTATATGGCTTGTGCGCACTTCGTAGGTCACTATGTCATGACCGGTTGCGTTCCTCGAATGAGCAATAGTCCCGATAGTAGGGCACGTTTACTACTGTAGACATGTTTTTATTAAGGATTAAGGCATTTATAGGTTGATCGGCTTGCGTGAAAACTTATTGTTTGCGAAGTCATGTATCGGGTGAGATATTGAGATCCTCATATGTCGACCTCAGATATGAAAAGCACCACCGTCACCGTGAAAACACACCGTTTCCATATATTATTTGTTCGTGTGTTTTCAGACCATATCTCGTTGAAACACTACACGTAGTGTATACAATAGCTAATATAGTACCCGGCTCACACTGTCGTGTTTTGTTGCAAGGGAAACGTCTAAGAATCGGCAAATGCTGAGCGTCAGGGAATGTAGGTTCATACGCAGCACGCGCTAGATGCGTGTTAGGCTAGCGATGTTGAATTGAGACACTTCATTTGGGTGAGGCTCGACCAACGCTTGCCAGTGTGTGGACCGGTCAGGCTCATACGCGGTAGCTTCTGGCGCTAAGAACGCCCGCTCACGGTACGGGTGCGCCTGAATTCTAAGAAGGATCTTACATCCAGGCAGCTCGCGACCCCACCTATTAAAAATGGCTTCGAGGAAAACAAAACGAAAGGGCAACACGACAAGCCGTGTGTTCAATGCAAAACAATAACGAAATAGGGGGAAGTTCCTGAGACGAGGACTCCCATCATGCCAAAACAACACCCATATGGCAGAGCAAATATGCTACACCCTGTGGTATCGAGCCCATATCACGGGGCACCATAGTAATCTGAAACCTCAGAATAAGAGGGGAGGCACGTAGGGTGAAAAATTGTTCAGGAAAGCCCCGGTGTTGTGCTCAAGTATAGTGTACGTCAGCAACTCCGTGGGCGACAGCAGAGGTCAACAACAGCACGGCAAAGTAAAATAGTGGTTATGGAACCCCCCCTCCAGAGGCTCCCGCGTTTTTCCCGCCACGCCACGTATGTCAACTTTAAGTGTTCCCCTATCGGGGCCCTTTCATACTCCCGGGAGCTTCGCTGTCACCTCATGGTACGAGGACGGGGCACTGAGTATACTCCCGTATGGGGCTACGCAGGCGTCTGATTTTATTCCGCGAGTTCTCTGGTCCCAGTGCCATGAAGTAAACGTAAGCTCACACTTGTACTGTCAGCAGTGCAATCATCCCGCATACAGCCCCCGGTGCCACGAAACGACGAGGCGCCGGTCAAAATCGTTGACTGTAAACTCGAGGAACGTGTACGCGAGTTGTTGGCAGCATTGGCAAGGAAGGTCGGTCAGCAGCGGGAATACCGAGTTGCCGACGATTTCAGCGCTATTCTTCCAACGCGGACAAATGTCGAAAGGGGGTGGGAGACCGCGACCGACGTAGACGTGTTCCAGTGGTTATGTTGGCTGGATTCGTACGATAACGGTACAACGTTGGCGCACGTAGTGGCGTTCTCGAGAAAGGGGTTGGACGACAGCGCTCAATGCAGTAGCGGTGGTAGATGTAGGAAGCGGTACGCGTTAGCTTCCCTCGACAAAGGGAAAGGTTCGAAGCTGAAATGGGCGATGGTATAACAATATTGGCAAGCACAGCTACTGGGACCTTGTCGAGAAAGGGGGAAACTCCGTAGCAAGCCCGCTAGTACGGGGCAATCTATCCAACGCGCAAGAGGAACAAGCAGCAAGCGGGGGTGTCGTTGAAACAGGCACCTCCGCTGGTAGCGAGTCAATTGCAGAAAGGCTTGCCGCGGACATGCGCCGACCCGTGGTTACTCTACCAATAGCGGCAGGACACTTCGCGACGGTACGGGACATGGCGATCGTCTGTATCGCGTTCCACGCCATGAAGCGCGGACTCGAACTGTCGGTGGCGGTGGCAGCACAGATGTTGCAGATGTCGGCGGGCGAGGCATACATTTGAAAATTATCGTTAGGCAACCTTTTTCATTTATCGCTAGGTAAAACGCTACAGGCGTCGTCCCAAGCGGTAGTGTTGAAATGATCACCGACTCCCGAGACATGTGCGCTGTGGTGGCCATGGTCGAGTATTGACAAGCAGCGGCGTCCATGCGGTGTGCTCTGGCGGAGGGCTCATAAATCGTGTTCCCAAGCGTCCTAGAAAGCGGGGATAAGGGGAACCAGGCGCTGAGGCCGCCGCACATGAACTCGAATCTCCACTGTCATTTGCGAGCAGCGGGTATGGAGGACAAGCGGTATACGTTGAACTCCTTCCGAGTGGGGGGGGGGCGTCGAGCCACCATAAGGATGGGCCGTCATGGACGTTGTCAAGCAAAACGTGGGATGGAGGTCCTTGGCCGTGGCAAGCCAATACGTCGGGGTTGCCTTCATCCGCGTCGGCGTCGAACGGAACGAAGAGTTCGCGCGACGCGTTAACACTGTCAGAGGGGTTCGGAAAACCGTACGCGGAGTTTAGACGGAACCCCAAACGGGAACAGATCCCACAAAGGTTTAAGCAAGAACTTTATAAATAATATAGAAGTATAGGACCCCACAGAAAGGATTTGTTACAAGCGAGCGACGTTATTGAGATAAGGGAATGGTCAACACATATGGGCGTGATCTCATGCCGCAGCAGATAGGCATTATTGGTCCCAGACTATTTACCAGTACGAATCAATCTTCGTCGAAATGTTACAACAGTAATCTGAATACCCAGATACAGAGGGGACGCAAGCTAGGTGAAGGCCTTATCGGGAAAGCCTCATTGTTGTTCCAAAAGAGAGTGTAGGTGAGCCACTCCGTGGGCAACAGCAGATCTCGGCGAGACCACAACAAAGTACAAAAAGGTTTAGCGAAGAATCAGCCCATTCCAGCCGCCCATCTTTGGTAGCGATGGATACAGTCGACAACGATATCAGTTTTGTTAGTGTTTATGTTACCAGGGTACTTACTCTCTGTGACGCGGTGAAGCGTGTTTATGCCAGATAATCAACGCGGGATAAGCAACTCCGTGTGAAAGTCTCTGGCTAGTCGCAGAATGAGACCTCCTTGATCCCAAGCTAGATACCGGTACGAATTAATCTACATCAAAATATTACAACAGTAATCAGTTCCCACATACGCAAAAATCATGTATATATTCCAGTATTTGTACGTTATATATGTGTTGGTCCTGATCACTCTCCCCCTCAGCAGGGCTTAATAGGGAGTTGCAAATAGTTCATACGGGTTAAGTTTTTTGTAGCCTGTTCCAAGCGTAAGTAATACTCCCTATCAACGTCAAACAGTATTGCTGTGACGAACGGTGACCACAATATGATTTTGGCCTACCGCATTAGAAATATTTACGTTGGGTAACTCTGGGGGCTGTTTCATTAAAGTCGAACAAGAAACCTATGTTTGGCTACCGTCTTCGTGGTCACCTGCCTTACAAAGCAGATACTCACATTTCCCGGCTTCAGTTACTGTTTTAGCCTAACCACACAAGGTTATCGTCGACAGCCTTTTGACCCGACGCGCTGCGGTCGAGGTCTACCCAAACCCTGCATGCAGCCCCTCGCATCAAGACGTGATCCCACGGTAGTCAATGCACTTTCAGGGCCGATGCACTACGATGTTGCGCCAAGGAGACCGATCGGTTCAAATTCGTTCGGACATAAGGGGCAATGGGCAATGTGTGTCTTAGCAGTTGGACTAATGCCGGTATTGGAGTATTACGAGTGAACTTGAGGGGAACCGGTCGCGCGCCTGTGGTCCAGCGGGCAACCACCACGCACATAATTTATCGGCTTCTTGTCCTAAATAACAGAAACCTGGTGTCTTCTTTTGGGTGTATGTCGATCCGTTTTATAATTGTGAAATGGCTTAACGTTTCGATTACGTTACGTTGGTGCTATGTTTCTCTCCTTTCGTGAAGGTTGGGTCCGTACTTCGCCTGATATTAAGGCTTTCTTTCGCTTGCAACTGCTGCATATTGTTCGGCTGGGGCGCCTTCCGCCATTCAAACCAATCCTGGTATGATACATGCCTTCGGTCGAACAAGGATTTCGTACAGGTCACAACTGTTGGCGAACCGCTTAACACGTGATTCGTTAGATATCGATTTGCCTTTCGAAACATGCAACTACCATCGTTTGCGGTGACATATGAAAGCCTTGGCATAAATTGTTCGCTTTTAGCCCCTTACATGCGCCCATCCCCCCCCCCCCCCCCCAGCCAGTATCCCAGTAACATAGGTGAATGCATACTCCCCGCAAATACTTATTCTACTACTGTATGTAACAAAAACCACCTTAAACTGTTCGCAAAAAATGTTTCGTTTTTGACAGGGGGTGGAATGCGACGAGCCAGGTGCCACGGTTACAGCGTTGCCTGTGGATCCGGGGTATTGGCGGGCCTCGCTCGACACAACGTTCATACGCGAGTGCTCCAACGAGGTATTAACGAGTGTCGTATGACAAGGTCCATATCTAACAAAAAACAAAGCATTATGCTGTTTGAACAAGTTTCTGTGCGCAACCCGCTTAAAAATGTTTTATGCGCTACCCCTTCAACGAAGAGCATTCAACAGTACACGTGTCCTGTTAACGGGTATGGGATATTCGGAACCAACTGACGTGAGTCCCCCCCAAAAAACTAGTAGGTAGGACCCTACTTAGCATTTTTCCGTTAGTACTCAGTTCGAAGTTCTTCCTGTGTATGTACGTCTTTCGGTATCTTCTCCTACTGTGCTTTATACCCTGGCGCGAAATAACTGGGATCGATGAACCCCTCGTCATTAAACGCTGGCATTTAGCTATGTAGCATACATGCGATAACACAAACAGTGTCCAGGAGCGCTAAAGGCCACCGGTTTTATTTACTGCCTATGCCGGACGGGAACCAAAGCTTAACCCGTTGCGGAACGTGTCTGGCGTTGCCGTGATCTCAAATGGACGCTTTTGTAAGGTGTCCGCGTGTACCGTGTGACACATATCCCCGCGAAATGTTCGGGTTTTCGTGATAAACGAAAACGTACATTGTCGCCGTTCGCGTCATGTGGCGAAGGTCTTGGTATGATCTCGGCGCTGCTGCTCCTGGAAACCCTCTCGTTGCTGATTCACGGGTGCCGGTCACGTGAACATATACGTGTGCATGCCGGCTACATTTCGCTTTCCACAATATACCTGGTACTATCCAATCGCAAAGTATATTGCTGTCCTCTGTGCTGGCCGTACGTATAACAACGCGTGTCGTATGATGGTACGTCGCTCATCACCGTGTCGTCGCATTGGAGGGTAGGGTACCACCATTGCATCTCTCTGAAAACCATGGTGCCCTCTACAATGATAGCTCGCTCTCATGCTCTCGGAAACCGTGCCTTCGTGTCAATAAAGGACGCATGCAAGGGAGGTGCAAATGTTGCAAGCGTGGAGGAGTACTGCAACGACGGCTACCTAGGACCCGGTGAGAAAAAGCTAGTGTTGCGATAGCGATACCGTGATAATCCGACTACGGCCAGAACTGCACACTTGCGTGGGTACCAAGCTATCTGCGCGATGCGCGTGTTCGTATAGGCAAGCGGTTCCAACGCTTTCCGCATGGGTGAAAACGTGTTTCACCACTGGCGTCACTTACGATCGGCGAGGCTTCATGTCATACATTACCGTTGTTGTAAATTGATAGAATCTCGCATATCTACAATGCCGAGACGGGGAACTCCGGGATCCCACCGGGCAGATATGTTTTTCTGGAAGCAAGCGCGACGAACTGTGATATGTTGAGCGGGTTGCGAGCAGGCCGACCTGTGTCCTACAATGAAGCACTCGCGAGGCGGGATTACAATTTATGACAGCTTCGAATGCGGGGGATGGGGTGAGGGGGGGGTGAAAACTGTCCCCGTCGTATTTGATGTCAACCTCAGCGCGTCATTCCTCGACAGCCCTGCGTTGTTTTTGCAAACTGATACGATCCCTCTGTCTTCCTTTTGACTAGCGTCCCTGCGCCCGGCCGAGACTGAGTTATGGATTCCTGTCCGTTGCAAACTAAATGCGCCACCTTGTTTGCAACGTGTATCCTCGGCATCTTGGATTCTAATTTTCAATTCGGACGGTCACTTTATCCTTCTTGTCGCCGTTTTTTTCCGTCTGTGCTGCAACACGCCTTTCATCGCCTTAATGTGCAGAGTGCTCGGTGTGCGCCCCCGATTACGGCAGAGGAGCGGGAAACCAGTGCCACCGGTGCACGCCAAGCTTCAGGGCGGGGATGCTCTCGATCCTTGCGTTCGTGGCCGTGTTTGCGCTCGTCGTCACTGCGCTTTTGGTGGTGTTTCTGGTGAGGACAACGTCCCTGCCGCATCAGGAGTCACGATACCACCGACTTTGTCGGGCGCTCCTCCTCCCGCGAAGTGCTGCCTGACCTTTACCAAACGAACGAACCTGCGTTGCTGCGAGTATTGAACACCCCCTTCACCGTCTGGGACTCCACAGTAACTCCAAACATACTTCGTAAGACCCAAAGGAATTCGGTAGCTCCTCGAGTTTGAGCTCTGGCGACCCGTTCTACGAATTAGTCAACACTATTTGTCTGAAAACGTTCCCGAATGAATGGGCTCCTTAACCCAAACATCGTCGGATATTCATTTTTTTGTTTTGCGAGTGTTTTTTTTTTTGTTTCGTTGGGCCATCGTATTGTTCCTCTTTTAGCACATTTTTCCCCCCTCCAAAAGTTCGTTGGGTGAGGTATAAAGCTTTTCGAGTGACCACTCTCAGGAAAAGCATAGTGCACCTGCATGCAGGCTATCGTAGCATTCGTCTGGCGGGGAAAACGTGTGGGGTTGATTGGGGCAATCGCTGTCTGTAGTTGAACGGGTATGATGCCGAGGATTGAGATTGTATGCGTGCCAGCAGCACCAGATCACGAACTCCTCGCGCTGACCCTTCACCGATAATCTTAAACACTGCGTACTTCCTTTTCCCAGGAGTTGATTGGTGAAGGTATATGATTCCATAATGTGCGCCTTCACGACTACGAAAGTCGGTAACACGCCATCACTGCTAAACACGGCGCACATAACGTACACCACAATACAGAGAGTGATACATCCACATGCGGAAAGGGTGGTATGGTGCACGGCCGACCTTACGCTGACTCCAAATATCACATCACGCATGTCCTTTTTACGAAATTGGCACCGGTGGTATACCCTAAAAAGCCTGGTTTAAACACGAAATATTATGGGTTTTGCAACTATGACCAGAAGTTTCACACTACCCCTTCAGTGTGAACAGTGTTGTTTATTGGATGGATTTGCGGGGAATGAGGTGTGTGTGTTCTATGATATGTTGTCGTGCGCATTTCTCAACCCGGTTGTATAGCTGTCCGAGAAGCGCGGCGATCATGGGGTTTTGCACAGTACCACCCCGGTTTTATGTTTTCCTCCTCTTGTTGCCGGTACGTACCACTCTCTATGTCTCCCATTTGCATTGAGTGATTGTGCAGAGTGCTACAGGTACCGCCCCTTAGATAGCGAACAATACCGTTTGTATTTCGAGAGGGGCGTGCATACAGCGTCGATTCGACGCCTCGTTAACCTGGTCGATACGTAACTACCCGACGAGTGTGTTAAATTGGCGGCGTGGGTTAGAACGGTCGCTTTCCGGAACCTGACCTGAGTGTCGACCATGTGATGAACGAATTGCGGACATGAACACAAACAAAAACGCTTCAAGCGGGTATACATGATATTATGTCCTCACGATGCCTGATGTTTCCGGCAACTCCTAACAGTCGCCATACCACACGAAGGGGCATCCGTCCATGTTTTTGTTAAACGCTCGGACAAAACTGTTGAGTAACATCCGACTGCATTGCCCGCGACACTTCCTCGTTAATCCAACTCGGTTCAAATCGTAATTAAGGTCGTCCACCCGCGTGGGAATATTTTGAACAACCGCTGTGGTGTCTACCCCAACCAATTTGCAAACCGTTTTAACTTTAATTGCAGACATGCCCAAACCGGTACCAGATGTCGACCACCCACGCATGTAACGCGCGAGTATCCTGTCATCGGTTTCTAACCACAAGCCCCTTATTTTCAGCCCTTGTTTAATGTTTTCAACGCCGTCAAATCAACCGCCTCTAGATTGGCGGAAGGGGGGCCGTATCATCAACGGTTGCAAGTACGAAGGAGTCGGTTCGAACGATCCAGCGCCGCGGGTCCGTGCTCCTGGCGCGGTCGGAAGGCGGCGGCGTCAATGACTTCAGCTTCTATTCTGTAGATAATTCAAAGTCGCGCGATATGCCCGGGCATGGGATCGAGCTGGCGCGGGGCATGGAAATTAGGAAATCGTCTGAACGCGGCAACTACAGCGGCAGCGGCAGCCACAGCACACCCGGTATCTACCCAGACAGCAACAGGAACTTCGAAGTTGGATCAGGTAGGGCGATAATTGCCGGACGATTGTTTCCGACAAGGACGTCGAGCTTTGCTGCACGTGCGGCGTCGGTACGGCCGTACTCCCCCACGGCCAAACACGCTGGTCGGGAACTAATGACGCCCGCCAGGACCAGGGACGCACGCCATTCGTCGACACCGCCTGAACACAAATCGCCGGGATCTGTCGGCCACGCGAACAGCCACAGCGACAGAGGAGACGCTTACGGTAGCACTGGCCATCATAATGCCGATTCCTCCGGTATGCCTGGGCAGACGTGGATGTCCGAGTTGGAGCGAGAGTATGGACGTCCGCTAGCCATTAGGGAGAAACCGAACGATGCCACGGGAAACATATGGCAGCCGCAGGCGAGCCGAGAACGAGGGGATGGAGGGTCGGAAACTGTCTTTGACGCCGAGCGGCCTGAAAATATCGGAGCGCTGCCGCAGTCGCGAGAGGGTGATCGGGCTGAGAAAGGCGACCGCGACAACACGGCTGCGGGGAGAATCGGGAATATGCTGATGGAACTCCCGCTCTCTAAGCTCAAGATCGTGATAGGTGCCCTTTCTCACGTAATCCAGATCCCGATCTAGGTGCTTCTAGGTGGTATTATTTTTTCATAGAAGTTTTCATCTAAAATATGATGTCTAATAATCACACTTTAAAACTGCTATACTGTACGTAGGCATGTTCGCGAGGGCCATGTCATGTGGTCCGGTCCCACCAGACAGATACGAGTCAAAAATAGCGCGTAGCATGTATGGTCGGGGTTCTACCTAACCCAACAAGTTCAGGAGATCTGACCTGTCCGTGTACGTGAGCAGACAAACAGCCGAGCGACTTATCACGGTTTGCCGTGCCGCTTCCTCTTTCACTCTCTCCATATATCTCTCTATTACTCTCTCTCTATCTCTCTCTCTCTCTCTCTCTCTCGTCCCCTGTACACCTGCCATGGAATTCGACAAACATCACAACACCCTCACTTGCTTCGCTGGGGAGGGCAGTGGTCTGGCAGATCTCAGCTGCGGTGAGCCAACATGACGCGATCTACGATAGAGGTCATGACACGTAGGGACCCATGTCATCTGACTGATGAGCCCGTACACCTGCGTACCTACTACCTAACGACGTCGAAATGTCGATAATGTATGGTCAGGATGGCCACTCTAGGGCAAGAGGTTGACTCTCCATCAGTTCTTGCAGTTTTTGTTTTCTCAAGAGGTGAAGTGTTTGGGCGAGGTAATGAGCCACCTCACGAGAAGGCCCTACGAACATACTTCGAGCACTCCCACCGAAACTTGCATGAATCATGGGGCCTAACACCAACCGCTGCTTCGCCCGCTGCAGTAAAGTAGGAACATCCCTCTTTTTGTTACCGTTATGTATATGCGAAATATATCTGGATAAAATAATGAAGCTGTTTTATCGGAACATTCGTAATAAGTCGTTTTCGCAAGCTTGGCGTGAGCTATTCAAGGGAAAACTCTAGAGTCTTGTATGCATGATGTACATGATCCTGTCGCGCAAATCACGATATAATGGATTTTGATCTTAACAGAGCTCTATGTATGAACATCGACGTAGAGTGGGAATAATGAGCCTTATGCGCGAACACTACTAAAACAAATACGGAGTGTGTGCTCACATGATGCACGGCCGTAGTCGTATGGTCATACGCCATCGCGTCCCAAAGGGAATCACTAGTGAGGCCGGGATGGGAGGGAAGACATATGTCACCGAACAACTTGCGTGTTCGAGGCTGCACAGGGCAAGCTCTCCCATGCGTTGAGCTCAGAAACAGAAAGTAATGGCGAACGAGACAACCAAATCTGGGTGTGAAGCTCTACATGAATCCAGCTTTATATTTTTGGATAAGACATGCAATGGTCCGCAATACGCGTCAGCCAGATTGGCTACGCTGTAGCCGTCGAGTCGGTGTTTCCTTGGTGCTGCACAGCATGATGTCGTTCAGTAGCGCATGATATGATCAAAACACATTTCGAACGTAAGCATTGTTTCAATGATCGACTAATCCAAATTGCCTGAAATGAAAAACATATGCGTCTGAAGGGAATCATAGATGAAGCTCTACCAGTTAGGGCGCAGACAACATGGGGACACATGTTCTGCTGCTGCACGACCTTCTTTGTGGCGCTGAGTACATTTGCACTCATCGCTTGTCGCACTGTAGGTCGATGTGTTTGATATGTACCTGGTATATGTACGGCGTGGACAATACGGGCGGGCGAAACATGTACTGATTGATCTATTTGTGTTTTTCTTAAGTGAAAACTATCCAATATCATTTGAAATTTGAACTTGGAAAAACATCATTTTATTTTTTTCTAGGCCATGAACTTATAGTGCCATTTCTGTTTGCGTGTAATACCACTCGATGAACATGTATACATTGGTTTTGCCCTTCTTCGTTGGATTGCACTCTTCTCTTTCTCACGACCAGACGTCGGGTTTATTCTTGTCCTTTCTCCCTACCCCTCAGGATATTCAAGGAGGATACATGCACTCGCGCTTCACGTATCTAAACATGGGTTACATATATGCAACCATACGACACATATCGCGCCTCCCGCTCGCCCGCCATCCGCCTTGCTGTGCCCCACGTTGTAACGCCATCGCTCATGTCCGAACGCGTCAACGATAACGGTCTACCCAACCCTGTCCGTGCGTAACCAGTTTTCTAACATCACGAGCGTAGGGTACCCGCCAATCTACGAGAAATTCCTGTCCATTATCGGTATATTTTCCCTGGATCTGGCCTGGATTATCTCGGCTGCATGCTTAACGACCCAGGTCAACTTTTACGACAAGCTTCTGTGAGTACGTGTGTCCACCAGGAAAGAAACCATGCAGCGCTAAAACCTCCAGTTGGTCTGTTGCCGTCACTGCAGTACACGTTTGGACTCCGAGCTGGCGGTTAAACCATTAACGTAGGTGCTGTCAACCGTCTACTAGCAAACGTGGGAAGCTTGGCGTACAGGTAGAATCTTGCTTGGAACACGTTCGGTACAAACTTACTTGGGTTGTATCTCGAACACCAAATGATACGATCCCCAGCCAGTCACGCAGTGGTCGTAACTGAAATCGTCACTGTGATTTTGTATGTTTGTTTTATGCGGAGTCCTAAGAAGGTTGCTGTTTTGATTTTTGCTTCGGAATGGGGACGCATGGAACGATAGAAGTGCACCATGTTCCTTCAAAGGGTTCTCGCTTAAGAAGCTTTGTACCCTACCCAAGAACTGATTTCAGACGAAATCAAAAGGGCCATCCGATGAAAATGCTCATGATCTACCGAACACGTTCGGTACAAACATACTTGGGTTGTATCTCGAACACCAAATGATACAGTCCCCAGCCAATCACGCAGTCGCCGTTACGGAAATCGTCACTGTGATTTTGTATGTTTGTTTTATGCGGATTCCTAAGAAGGTTCCTGTTGCGATTTATGCTCCGGAATGAGGACGCATGCAACGATAGAGTTGCAACATGTTCCTTCAACGGGTCCTCGCTTACGAAGCTTTGTACCCTACCCAAGAACTGATTTTAGACGAAATCAAAAGCGCTGTCCGATGAAAATGATCATGGTCTAACGATCCAACGTCAAATATTGATACACACAAAATGATTTTCCCAAGGAGTTCGGGTTAAGGAGCCCCTTCTTGAAAGGAACGTTTTCAGCCAAAAGTGCTACCTCTATCGTAGCACGCGTCTGGGGTTGGAGGGTTTTGAGTCCTATCATTCCCTACTGGTGTACCCCCTTAGCACTGCTTGTAGGAGGTAGACATCGCTATTTGTTTTCAAGAGGCGTGCTTTATCCTCCGTTAGATACGCGGTTCCCACACATTATGTACCGGGCTTCACATCTCCAGTAGATACCGCTTCAACGAATACGGTTGTTGGATGGGATACAGAGCTCCTCGCGCGAAGGGTGTGTCAACCGTCAGAGGTGGTTCCTCTTCCGTAGATTGGTCAGTTGGATCGCGTAATCGATGTACACTTGGTTTATGTTGCATAACGGCTGTAACGAACTGAAGCGGAGACTATGAGACTGACGCCTTTGGGTAGCAAGGTGGACACTACTGTCAAGGTAAACGCCTGAGGGGTACCCCTAGAGCCGTGTGGTTTATGTATGATTTGAGCAAGCAATTCATTCTACAGAGTCATCCAAGGGCAGGATGGGTACATTAAGCCTGAGTACGTTCCGACCGGTTTACCTCCACAAAGTCAGCAACTGACCGTTTCTAGTACACTTCTTAGAGTGCATCGGTTGTAGCACTAGCACATAGAAATACTGATCTGGTTGCGCGAACACTCAACACGTTAGAGCCATGTTTCCGGGGTGAGGTACTGAGGTCCTCATGTATGGAGCCCAGAAAGTAAGCCACCTTCCGTTTAGTGGCATTACTCTAGCGAAGCATGCCGCTTGTTGAATGGGGGTGTCTTTGTCAGTATACGACAGACACAAACCAGGGACTCTCTTGTTTATTTCCTTCTTGACGCCTCTCAACTAGTTAATGTTATCCTCGCCGGAGGAGGGTGGTGTGTCCACATTGTCCAAGAAAAGCCACACGATGAACAATACCGAATTCCGTTCACACACTTGGTGGTTGGCCATATGTTGTGGCATGTTCTGCGCACTGTATTCGGTAAACCAACAGTACCCGTTCACGACATTCACAGTAGGTAATACTTTATGTCATGTTCTGCGCCCGTCCACCTCCCCCAACCCCCGCCGGGCCTATGTTCCCTCCCGCCCCTCCCTCGTTGTTGCAACATCGTTTCATGTAGAATGGTGACGATCGGGCCTCTGGTCGTTCTGGGACTACTTGGCGTCACGTTCCGCATCGGCGCTAGGCCGGTTACACCGGCCGCAATCGACCTACCGACCATTCCACAAGTACACAGCATATCCCAATCAGGCACAAACGTGCATCAAATGTCGGAATCCATTGGGACGGATCTAGCACTGCAGAGGGAGAAAAAGCCGGACAGCTCTTCATCGCAAGTCTCCGGGCAAGGAAGGGAACTACCCAGTGTGGGGACGGTGCTTGAGAGGGGCAGACTGTCGGGAGGTTCAGGAGACACCCTGACGATGTCACGTAGTGAGCGACCGCCAACAAGAGAGGTGGCGTCAACAGGCCAACACCGATGGGCTGGCGGGGACCGCGTGTCTTTAAACAACACCACGGTCAACCCCCAGGGCAGTGTTACGGAGGCATTACGCAGTGTGGCGGGATCCTCGGCCTCTCATGTTCATGAAGAAATTTCCCTCGGCAAACGTCAACCATCGCTGGGAAACGAGTTGGAAACCGAGACCGGAAACGAAGCGGACTCGGAGAAGGTAGAACAAAGCTGCTATTGCGCTGGTAGTATGTGTCTCATTAGCTTGTTGCACCTTTCAATAGATGTTGGGTGGGAACAGATAGATATTTCTGGCTCTGGCCGTATTATAAGGTAAAGGCGTTGTGGAACACTACGAAGGATTAACGCTGTGATGTCGTCAGAATGGGCCTCGTCACTTGCTATAGACAATCTGTCATGTTCCGGTCTGCTCATAGCTCTAGTTCTCTATTCTATCACATGCGTTAATTGTTTTCGTGTTGGCGCTTTATGTTTTTTATCGTTTTGTTTGCTATGATCTCCCTTTCACCGCATATGGACTGCTAGCATGTGTATGCCGTTCCTGTCGTGCACGACATTGCATTTGTCTGCTCTGCGTACTGCATTATATTGCAGTAACTTTGTGCCGTGTTTTTTCGTACGACATGTCTTTTATCTCTCTAAGACGATGAATCGCCACGGAAACTGAGTATTGCGGTGTCGATCAGTGGCAATATATATTTATAGCGAAGAAAACACTCACCTACTAATCGCAGTCCAGTATGGGCCCAACAACCACGTATAACCCCATGTTTACAAAGCATGTTTTCGTTATGATTAAGATGCTTCCCAGTAATTACTGCTAGGTCCACGTATAAAATCTACATGTTTGCAATACACAACCAGCAGAAAATGTAAGCTTCACGTGAAGCGTATTCACTACAGGGTAATAATAGCAAGGACGGTTGTTTATGCCTGTCACTTCCTACGTTGCTGCTGCTGCCGTGTCCTCCATGGGGCTACATCGTTGTTCCCCTTTTTCAGGACCGGTTAGGGGGACTCTTTGCGCGACACACCACGATGACGCTCATCCTCTTGTACCTGATCTACAGTCAAGTTTCCACGGTGGTAAGATGTTCGTTTTTTTGAACCGCTGCCATCGGGATAGGCAAGGAACACGGAGGAAAACTATGCAAAAGGTGGTTGCAAAACAATGTGCGTCGTCGAAAGGGCATACAGTTCAGCCACCGATAACGAATAGTTGGTTCAACTATTTGCGCTGAAATCTAGAGCTACCGACGACCAAATCGTTTTCCTTGTGCGTGGTCGAAATGACATGAAACGGAGATGACGGTGTTGAACAGATGGTCCCAATGCTTGGGTTGAAATCGAACCAGGTTACAATGTAGCGAACGACGGCAAATAGTCGGTTCCAAGAGTTTGGTAAAGTCCGAAGCACATGGAATGGAGGCAATGACGGTGAATAGTTGTCTGCAATGTATAGGCCAAATTCGAACGTCGCTGGAATAGAGCGAACGGCAGCTTAGAGGTGGTTACAAGGTTTCGTGCGTAGTCGATAGCCGTTAACGTGTATTTCACGGCGATAGCAAGGATGTGCCAAGATTTTGGTCGACGACCGAAAGCGCGTAAAACGGAACCGTCGATGGCAAAGGGCTGATTCAAAGGGTTTGGGTCCGTATCTTCCCCTCGAATTTGGAGCGTTCTTGATGCCATCTGCCTTCGTATGGAACCCGTGATAAGGAACTGACATCCTAAGGGTATGATACTGTGGCAAAGGGTAGGAGCACTGTTGGTATGCCAACGATCTTGTAGATTAGCAGCGCAGTCATCACCAGTCGTATTGCGGCCAGACCGTGGTGAAGGGCATGTGATACCGGAGGATGCATTAGGGTCGACATTAACAACACCCGGGGATGGAGCGTTAATTCAAACTTGTTTGAGCTTTCTACCGTAAGGAAGTAAGAACCGGAATTTCCGCGCCCCCTGGTACTAACCCTAGTTAACATACGCCGTATTTACAGATAGGCAGTCTTCGTTTTGCCAGAAGACTGCTTGGATTGTGCACACTGTACGGCCGAAGACGTATGTCCCTAACATAATAACGACGTGAGCATCTTATACATCGATACTTCTGCTGTCAAAAATATGCATATATTCTTGCTACTTGCTGCCGCGTGAGCGCAGCTATCTTACACAAGAAGAGAAATATCGGGTCGAACGAGTCGTCAACCTAGGATGTGTGTGTACGTGTTCGTTGTTGGTTCTGACAAAAAACAAGAATGCCTATAACCTATACACGAGTGAAAACAGACCTCTCCACTACGTAATCACATCATATACTTTGTTTTTACTGTACACAGATGTTAATGGCGACAATTGTTGTAGATCGACCCATTTCGGAGCGTGATGTACAAGCTGCATGCTGCTGCTGGTAACGCAGATACGGATGGTTTGGTTTACATGCCAGCGTAAATACACCCTACGTGTTTGATACGCATATATGTACCGCCTGCAGGTGTTCCAGACTTTCTCGTGCGAGGGGTTTCCCGAGGTCAGTGAAAGCTACCTCAGGGCAGACCAAAGCATTGAGTGCTACACGCGGGAGCACAGGGCGTACAGGATATACGCCGCCGTCATGATATTCCTCTGTGAGTTAACGGCGAAGTGAGTCGCGGAAGCCCGACTTGCCAGCAACCTGTCCTAGCTGGGTGTTTATTGTTGGCCAGGGCCCAAAACCTCCCTTACCGTTTGATGTTCATGTTTTCTTTCCGATGTGGCGCATATAGCCCGTTTGGGAGCTGAAATGATTATCCCGTACAGGGGCATCGTTTTGAAAATATTCGACTCATCCAGGATTGACCACACCCTGACGTGGCTGGCTTGCGGAGGCAAGGGGTGTTTCCCGAATAACTGTACTTCGCTTATGGCAGAGACTATTCCAGGCCGATTGTTGGAACACCATTGGTATTTGTGGTAATTTCATGTTTCGACATATATCCAGGCTGAGGGGTTGTCGACCAAGCGCAAGTCTTTCTCACTCGTGTCCGATATCTGCGGTGCACCGCACACTGAATTCGCCGCACTAGCTCGCACTGGCAACGAAAATGCTGGAACGTTTCGAACACTAGCCGAACACGCCTCGCACTCCCCCTATTTCGGTGGTTTGCCTTCGTGCACGTATTTCATTGATTTACTACGGCATGCTTTTCTTTTTGTTGTTTCTTTTGATTGATCACACCGTAGCGGTTGCATATTTTGACTCTATAGTTTATTTTCGGTTGAGCCCTTCAAGCAAAAAACTACCGGTTAGTATTTTACTTTATTATACTTTCACGGCAGTAGTATACCACGTATATGTTTCGGGTTACCCCAACATAGTTATTCGAGGCCATGATTGTGAAATGAGGAGCTACTCGTGTGAGGAACACAGAACATAGCGCACCGCCACGACCTCGGTACTTCTCCGGTCATGGGGTGCTTTTTTTACAACGTATCGCCTTTAAAGCACACCCTGCACATTCCGTTTTAAAGTGCGAACATCAAAAGTGAATTACGTGTTTACCACGAGTCTCGTATGTCAAAACGTTACAGAACATCCGTACCGTCAAGTAAGGTCTGATCCTGCCGTCTGTGCTGCCTCTTCTTGTCAACCTCGTCCACGCGCGTCCAGACCCCCTCGGCATTCCCGCGGCGTTTTACTTCCTGCTTTCCCGTCAAGGGTCTGCCATTAACCCACCAACTGACAAGGTCGTGAAGGAGCTAAGAGGCACACAGCACGTCGTGGTAAGCACGCTATCCCGGAGGGAAATATAGTAACCATAACCACATATGAGGTGCAAATATACGAATATAGAAGGCATTTGGGTAACATCGCGCCGTCCGGTTACGACGGTTCCTCGTCAGAGCATATCAGTGGAGGGTAAAATGAGTACTGCTGTGAAATAGTGTTGTTCGAACCCAACTATTTGTATGTACTTCGTATCTCTATATCCCAAACCGTAGACATTCTCAAAGCCCCACCCGTTTGCTCTTGGCAAGAAGAGTTACCACATGGCTGGTCAAGACACGTGTTAAATGTGGTTGCACAACAGCAGTCGGTATCGCAAGAGGGGCGTAACAAGTATTGATACACGTACCGCCCTGTTATTGTAGAGGTTTAGTCTACCCAGCGGTGTCATGCCAGGCTGCACCACAACGACACCACTTGCTCGTCCCGACACCGATTTTACGTGCAAATAACCTCGTCTGTATTCTTGGTGAAAAACCTCCTGCAACGTTAAAGGTAGCAATTTTGGGTGAAAGCGCTGCTGCAAGAAAGGGATCCTTAACCCAAAATGACCGGAATTTCATTTTTGTGCATCAATAGTTTACGTTGTATCGTTAGGCCATGATCATTTTCATCGGATACCACTTTTGTTTTCGTCCAAAATCAGTTCTTGGGTGGGATACATAGCCTATGAAGCGAGGAGCCTCATAAAACACATGGTGCGCCTTTATCGTAGCATGCGTCTGTGGTTGGCTCCGAAGGAGTCGTAATATTCCGCGACGTCACCCGGAGGAAGCGCTAAGCGTCCTTCGTGAATGTGTATTTCGTCAGAGTGAGGATGAAGACGCCGTCTACTGTACTCCACATTAATGTTTACAACGCAGTGATGGGACGGTACCCAGACGTTGCCGTTTCTTCATCAGCCAATAGCGTTGTGTGACGTGGCCATCGGACGTCGGAGCATTCGGCTGTGTGTCCCTCGCTTGGAGTACCATACATCGAGGTGTGCTAGATAAACGTTTGGCTCACATTTCGCTACGCATTCTGAATGGGCATTGGTGCCCGCATTGCACCGGCATAAGCGTAGGACACATAGAAATCGGTTGTAATGGAATAACTGTAAGTGCCTCTGTGCCCACTGTCTCGCACCGATACCGTTTACAGTTTGCGTCTCCGTCCAGCCCTCGACCTGCTCCGGCCGCTTTCCTCGTCGTGTTGTCGGCCACGTTTGGTGACCAACAGGAAGTGGTTATCAACCACCACATCACCAACCTGCTCGTAGCCCCTACAGTACCAGACATATTATACTCAAAGGGCTAATATAATGAGAAAGCCCAGTCTGATATCTAAACTAAAATTCGAAATTCGAGAGTCGTTACCGCGAAGCTAGTGTGAAACGAACCTTTTCTGAAATACGAAATTCGCCCGGGACCATTTTTCCTGGTTTGAATAAAGTGCCCTGTACTGTGTCTCCTGGACTGCGGAGTAATCGTCGTGCGACAGTTGTGTTTTTCCCATGTATTACTTGACCCCCTCGTTTGCCTATGTTCCCCTCTGATCCGGTGGACGAAAACGTGTTTTGTTTATCTGGCAGCGTGAGAAGATAAAGCAGCGCAGCACAGACCGGAGCATCGCGCCGACGTCATTCCTCTGGAACGCGTACTACCCCAACCGCTACTACTACGAGGTAAACAATTTGGAAACCCACGGGTGGGTATTGTTACGCCCTCCTTTCAGGGTCGGGGCCAGCTAGGAAATTTGACCATGAGGAAACATCCATCAGTCGCAGCGAGGGCGCTTCACAGACCGACTGTAGACAATATAATTGTACATCCACGGTGGAACCTGGACAACTTCCGTAGGTCGCGACATCGCTGTTGTTTGATTTCCGCGAAACTCTCATCACAGCGAGGGAACTCCGAATCTGATGCTGGCTGAACAATGGCGATGAATCTCTACCATTGAACGCGATGAACGTCGGCATTTAGTTGATAATAACGACACATCGATACATAAATATCGACTTACCTTTTAATCAGTCGGACTCTACATTTGAATCTGGCAGTAGCTTTAAGAATGGCCGCCCAGCATATAAAACTTCTTACTCGAAGGAAACGAATACATTGAGTACGTTTATTAAAATTTCAGGACTAGTACCGTCTTCACAGCAGTGCACGATCGATCCAGGAATAACTTCGAAACGATATCAAGTATCGAGCATATACCTGTGATATTTACTTACATTAATATATGGTAGTCGTTTTGAGATAAGAGACGATATAACCTGAATTGTCGGTTTGTGTTTCCTCTGTACACGGCAGGTGTTCGAGTGTCTGAGGCGTTTGGTGCTCACGGGGTTGCTGGTGTTCCTCGTGCCCGACACGCCGGGGCAGGTCGCCTTCAGCTGCGTGTTTGCGTTCGCCAGGTACCGTACAGGTCGCTGTTTCTTGATTGCAGATCAACGTATGTTCATACTATGTGCTGCAAGAGCGACCTATGTAGCCCCATATAGCGTGCAGTTTGTCTGGTGGGCTTACCACAGGTACGCGTCTGGCATTGATTATACCGCGACGTACACAACCTTATTCGGACGGTATAACATGTCGCCAGAAACTCGTGCAGTCCGATATTTGAAGCGTCTTCAATTGTTTTGCGTTCGTGTGTAGTGATTGGCCGAACACAAATTTATCGGACCCTAGTTTGTGTAGTTCTGGTGATTTTATCGCGGTCTGTCGTAGAGTTATGGTATACCGTTCACCAAAGGGTTTATCGTTTGTTTGGTGGCATTGGTTTATATGAAACCATTCGCTTCTTATATGTGTAGTCTGTGTACGAAGCTGTGTCGTCTGTTTTGGCCTCCAAACTGTAGATTGTGACGCCATGATTTCGTATGTGGGTATTTACAACCTACGGCAGCTATTCATGTCGCTGTCTGGGTTCGGCACCAGGTCTCCAGATTAATTCACCCATAGACGATTTGATTGGGTTCAGCCATCTAGCTATGTATGTACATAAACTTTCCCCAAACACGATAATAGCCAATTCTAATAAACGTGCGGTACGGATAGGTGTATCGTGTCCGCGAAAATAATATCGTCATCATCACAGTTTCTCGCTCGCTCTGCGATGGGTGGCGAACGACTCGTCTGGCGTGTAGAATGTGGGTAACCCGACTTGAGAGAGGGTACCCTATCTAAGAGAATAGTACCGTTAAAATAGGTCAAATCGGCTGGACCCGCCTACACTAAATTTATGAATTGCCCACCATGGATAAGGTAGAAGGCTAGTTAAGAGAGCTGTTCCGGCCTGTTCAACACGTAGAGTCTCGTACATAGGGGTACCCCCAATACCCGGATTCTCACGGAACCTGATTTTAGTTGGGATGAAGATGCTTGTGTATACCTCGGAGATTCACACCACTCCCTGGCCCTATTTGCAAGCGGGAAACGGAGGCACTCCATGTGACTCGTCCTTCACAAGTGGTGGTTATCATGCCAAAAACTCATCTCCATCGCGTTTCCGCCACTTGGGCTAGTGGTTATGTACCTGCCTTGAACTAAGACGCACGAATGCGTTGTCGCCGCGGATGACCACGAATATATATTTATGGAGCACCTAAGACCGTAAATAACTGAGGTGCTCACTCGGCCGAGTGCCCCTCGTTTGCTGAACAATTGGGTCTTGAAAGCAACCGACCTTCTCTTCCACCACTCATGTCACGGCAATAATCTTGAGCCGCGAATATTTAAGTCGCCGACAACGACAGAGGAGCCCGGATCGTGATTCGTCCTCCTCTTGTTACGGTTATACATTATACTCTTGACAGTTCGGCACCGAAGCATGACCGTTTCTTTCCCTCACGTGGTGCCCCGCCATTCCCGCAGCTTGCTGGCCTTCGAGCTTCAGAGGCCGCACATCGACTCCCTTGAAGTTCAGCTCTACCGCACGGTGAGCCCATCCAGGTTAAACCCTACTATACTCTTGGTGCGTGCATCGCTCGCTGGCGTGGAAAACATGGGCCGAATGCCACTTGATTCTCTACCACCTGGTGTCGCGAGAGCCGACCGCGGGTTCGTCTGTGACGCAACCCGGCTGTTGCGTCTTAACAACAACGCACACGTTACGCCCATCACCCACTTGGTAGAGGGAAATTATCGTCCGCATGTTTAGGCGTTTCGACGCTCGATGTTACAGGGACATGGATCGCGAGGTCTTCCGTAGGTTCAATGGATCCTCGTACATCGAACAGTACATTAATCATATACGGGTGAATACATGTAGAATATAGAATACAAGGTTGCCTGGTTTGCCTCCGGAATGGCCCAACGAACGCATACGCACTGATGGGGAGTTTGGTTAACCCGTTTTATCATCGCATGGCACATAGAACAAGGATTGCGAGTTTTTGAACTTAGGAAACAGGGAATTACGCCTGAACCCGACAGTGCTCAGATCAGCAAGGATGCGGGCAGCCTGCGATACGTACTGTGTCTGTAATAGTGCAAATTCACCCGAGATATCACCTCATTGGTATCAGCCCCCTGCATATCAATGGGTAACGGACCTCCGTGCATTTCGGCGCTGTCAAAGCATAGCTGTTTATTTCGAAACTGTTGGGTGTACGCACAGAATGTGTTCGATGTACAACCTACTGCCGTGGTAGAGGTCGTGTTTCAACCTCCCCAGGGGGGTACGCTCATACTTCCAATAACCTCGACGACCTCCCCCCCTTGACATAAACGACTTCGCCATTTGTGTGATGAACTCTAAAATAAAAGGGGTGTCTGGTGATCTTCTTCACGAACTTCTTGGCGCTCATGATCAAGGCTGAGGTGGCCGACGAAAACTCGGCAGGTAGCGCTATATATTCGGTTGTGCTCATCATGGTGAACGTCATGTTCTTCCTGTCTATCTGGTGGAACAGCTGGGCCGCAATCAAGTTAACGTTCACCCGGAGGGGCTTTCAGGTTCGGTCGTTAAGTAGCGTGCCCGTGCGTATGTCGATAGAGGAAGCTATGGTGTACAGCAGTACATCGGACGTCGGATCTCCGTTTGTTTCGATCTGGATGATTCATGGAAGATTCAATACGGGTTGATACAGAGGTATCCCTCGAGCAGACGACCGGGACGATCTAGCAATAACTCTGATAGCCGGATGGGAGCTGCAACTTAAGCGCAGTCTAACCCGTCTAGCTGTTTTGTACATGGGGCGTCGAATCACCGTATTTGTTCGACCTTGATTATCCAAGGAAAGTTTAATCCAGATTGATACATATCCAAGTGCGAAACACGCCGATACACATCATGCACAGCACAGCAGCAGACGAGAGATATGTGGCAATGGTTGATGACTGATGACGTATGCAAGCCTCCAATAGAGCAACTATGAATAGTCTCAGCAGTACACGGCGGACCTGCCACTCGCTGCGTTATGTGGCCCGCTGCAGCTTGTGATGCTGAGCGGCGTTGTAACGTGGTTTGTGTTATTTGCATGTTGTCTGGTGTCTCGTGGATTCTGCGGTGAGCTTCGAGGAAGAAACACAAAACAATCGGGAAAATAAGTACAGTTGAGGTACTAAAATCAAATCAAATTGGTCCTTATGTTTTCGACCACCGTGAGCTCGGAGAGGTACGCACAGAGCAGCAGCAAGACCGCAAGGTAGGTGGTGGATTACGGGCCGTAAGCTCCGATAAACGAAGCCGGCACCAACAGTACATCGCCGACGGGGCGTATCACACACGCACGGTGGTACCTGCTGGCGCTTATGCGCGGCAGACTTGTAAAGTGGTGCTCTCTGCATGTCTAAATGCGGTATTCGTACTGGTACTGCTGTATGTCAGGGATCTCCTGCGCGCTCATGATGAGCTCGTGCAAGGGAAACAATAACAACATTATAATATACTGGCTCGTACGTACAAAATAGGGCCTCACGGAGAGAATCCGGGGAATCGTGTTATCCACTCCCGCCGAAAAACAAACTTCGAGGGCCTGCCATGCGAGCTACAGTGTTCGGCGAGCCCAAACCTCGATCAATGTGTCCGGCCAGGCCTCCCTTGTCGGGGTAGTTAGCGTTTTTGACGAAAAGTGCTCATTCGAACAGAAAAATCACGAAGAGTACGAAACGCTCACACACATAGCTATACATACAAAGCTCCCCTTCGGGGAGTGGGGTGGTCCTTGTGGGATGACACAAACTCGCATGCGACAGGGACAGAACGATCACTGGTCACCAATATCGGTCACTCGTCAATAATAGCGGAAGTCGTAATTCAAGGTTTCTTCCAAACAACCGCAACCTGATCCCATAAATTGGCGTTATACCCCACGAGACGAAACCCCAGGATTTTTGTCGCGCGTCATGACGTCGATGTTGCTTACCAGGTATGTTTTTAAAACGAAAACCAATGCCAAGATTCGCGAAAGTTTCAGTCTTTTTCGTCGGGATATAATTACTTGTTTTTGGTCGTGAGGAATGAGAGTACTTAGGTACCACAGCCAACAGCGCATACGTATACGTACAGAAAAAAAGCCGTTGAGCCAAGTTGACCAAAAACAATAACAGAAACCAGATCAGCATTAGAAGTACACGATATCGTGTCAGAAGAGAGACTCGAAATTCGCCAAACAACGAGGGAACGAAACAAGAGGGTGCGCGAGCACCGAGAGCCTGGCTCACGAGCACACGGGAGTCGTTGCCCAGTGCAAACGCACAAAAAACAAAAAGAGCAAGCAACAGCACTGTCATATTGGTGCTACTACCGCCGACGTTGTTGGTGTATCATAGATTACCTCGTCGATATGTACCAGCAGGCATGAAGGTACGTACCAGAGTGTTGCGTGCATGTCGCCATATCATCCTGGCCGGAAATGTCAATAATGTTTGGATATAGATATACATATTTCACAGGTTCTTACATTTCCGAACAGAGTGGTACTTGAAGAAACCCGAGGATCGTACGAAAGAGAGCGATGGTTTCGTGCACTTACAGACCTGTGCTGCACCAGCACGCGCGCCCCACGTCCTGTGCGTAAACGTATGATACTACACAGCAGCAAGCAGGAGCAGCAGCAGCGTAGGACTACGAGTGCTGCTGCTGCTGCTGTCGCTCCAGTGTCACGACCTGGTACGTACGAAGAGTATGCATGATATATACGTACCTGGTATACTTCAACACGTACGTGCTTGTATTTCGAAAACTAAAACCTACGAGCACAGCAGTGCGTACAGCAACATGTGTTGCACGGGGACATAAACGTGCCAACGAGTGTTGCACGGGGAGATAAAATCAGTATGCCATAAGACACACATCAGACCAGTCTGATGCACAATGACAGATATGTCCCAACGGTGTCACGCTGCTGCTGTTGTCTGAGCGCAGGTTCGAAGTATGCTCGACGTGTCGTCCGATCGATGCCCTCATTGGGGCTGCACGTGTGCTCTCGCTGCACGGGATCTCTTCGAAATCCATGCGGGCTGAAGGAATCGTGATTGCTCGTCATTCATACATAAGCAGGGCTACCGGCTGTAACGAAGGCGTGGCGTTTTCCACGAGTGCTTTTCAAAGCGCACATGTTTCGTATAGCGGGTTTCACTTGCTCTGCTCTGCTTGGCCGAGTGGGACGGGGTACCCCATGAAACTGACTCTATTTTTCGTCTTCGCGAGCTCGCCGCGCGGGCCAAGGGCTTAGGGCGAGAGCGAGACCTGCGGGGCGCGTGCCCCGGTCGATTACCCGTCCGCCGACCCGATTGGTGACGAGATCGGCGGTGAGGCCCAAGAGCGAAAACGCGCCGCCTGACAAAACAAGCACAAATCTACTTTGTTATACTCCTATTACATAGGGGACCGGCACGATCTAGACGATCTAGAGGCAGCAATGGTAGCCGGAGGGGAGCTGCAAGATTTGAGAAGCCTGACCCATGCTTCCTGTGTTACAAGTATGGACTACGGTACGCAGAGCTTGCGCAACGTATCATAGCCAAGGGTGCCTACTGCAGGATCTATTTCGCAGGACCATATTAAATAAGACCAAATATATTTAGTAAAAATGTGCAAATATATTGGTTTTGGTACGTAGCATGGGTCCTATTTACTATGGGCCCTTGTAATTGGTGATCTAGAGCAGTGCTGTTAATCAGGATATTTCCGATGTTGAGCAATATTTTTATACTAGTGACCGAGGTAGGAGTATACCAGGTACATATTTAACAACTGCTTCCTTATCAGTTACCAGGTATCAGGTAAGAATTACGCGATATTAATGAAGTTCGTACGGAATTGCCTCTAGCCTGGCCTTCAAACTCGTGCCTTTTGGCTTTGCATTCCCATCACCCAACATAGACTACGGAACGATGAACGTTTTTCTATTACCTGTACACCAACTGTCTTCAAACCTGTTGACGAGTTCACGATGTGGCATTTTATACGGTGGCCAGAAGGCGCAGGACGCAACTCGGGGGTTGGTAACAGTTTAAACCCTGACTACTCCACAAGGGGCCCGTTCCTACTGTAGGTGCAGCCCCTGCCTGGGCAATAGCATTGCTCTTCATATCAGGGGATTCATTCAGAGAGAAAATGCCCCAGAGACGACACTAAGCAAGACGGACAACCCTTTGGCTAAGTCGGTACGTATATCACCAATAATATTGAAACAATACTGGAGTGACTGTACCCCTAGGATATTGGGAACCTACTCAATCTTGGACCTCCCTCGTTCGATGATATAGTCTGCCATTCAAGTGCCATTTCCATCTAGGAGCGCCCTCACTGGATAATAAGTGGTCGCGCCCGCGAGGCATATCCGCACTGCTTCCGAGTAAGAGTCGAAACACGCTGCATGAACAATGTACCTCAACTGGACTGGATGGTGTATTTACGTACAGCACGGTTCGCACCATTTTCCAGTATAATTTTGCAGTAGTGCCGCAGACGAGTCCAGTCACCAAGCCGTTCGGTACAGACCACGTTCCGTAGTTTGTTCTGGCCGTACGTCTAGACTCCACCAATTCCTTTCCTCGTCTCTCACGCTTCATGGGTGGGATTGGTGATAATATCGACCCGTGCTACGATTGATTGTGGTATCACGCTTCGTCTAAAACGTCGCCTGGAGGACGGGGGGGGTGGGGGGTGTACTCATGTTGTGCACGGCCGTAGTCATATGACTATAGACCCTCGCATCCCTACAATGCCGGGACGGAGCGCGTTGGGTTTTCACCAACCAGGCAGACATTGCTTGCACCAAGCGCGAAACGCCGTGAGGTATTGGGCGAGTCGCATGGAGGGTGAGCTGCATCCTGCTAAGAACCGCCTCTGAGGTGGACTTGCATATGGACGACAGCTTCAATGAGTTAATTTAATTTCTGGTGTGGCCACTTCCGGAGACAGCAATGGGTTTTACTATGTAACTGCCTCGCGGACGCCTTACCATATTAACACTACGTGATACGACCATTCCCCTTGTGCGGAGCAAAGGTTCTCCACCCCGCACAAATGATCTACTCGACCGCCAGCTTTGGTGACCGCCAAAACAAAAAACGGCACCCTGGTTGTCTAGCTCACGCAGCGAGTGGCATGTTTTACAGCGTCGTTGCCAACCGACGCCAACCCAACCTATAAATAAATTATATATTTATAGAGGGAATCGCACGGGGAGGGGGGGGCGAAAATGAGGCCTTAGGAGGCGGGGGGCGGGGGAGGGGGTGTACTCATGTCGTGCACGGCCGTAGTTGTATGACCATATATAGACCCTCGCATCCCTACAATGCCGGGACGGATTACGTTGGGTTTTCACCAACAGTAGACGGCGGGGGGGGGCTTTTACTCCGAAATCATCGGATTTCAATAGTGTGTGTTGCACTATATTGTTGTCGTTGAATACTTCAGCCATGGAATCGTTCATCGGGTAGCGGTTTTAGTTTCCTCCAAAATCAGTTGTTGGGGGTGATATATATCTCCCCGACTAACCGCTCTCAGAAACAAAATGGTGCACCTCTACCGTAGCATTGGTCCGACCCGACGGATGGTTATAGCGCTGGGTACATATCCGAAACACCCCCGGCAGTTGACGGAGAGGGTTATTTGTGAAGTTAGCTGTTTAGGAGCTGCACCACGCACGCTCACATATTGGAAATGCTCGAAACTGCTCCTTCGTCGTTGCTTAAAACCAATGTACCCGTCGTTTAGGTTTCTTGTTATTATTACAGCTATACTGTCAGCCCAAAAACAGGTAATCGTTACACAAGTACTACTACAACGCGACGGTACACAACTATCAGTGGACACTAATCGCGCCCGGTCACATGCGTCTCTAGTAGAGCACCAGCCCAAAGAAGGCTGTCTTGGCTGAAAACGCTTGATTGCCTCGCATGTGTGGAGAGATCACCAGACATTTCTCGACACCGTCAACACTGTTGATGCCTTGCCCTTTGTCCCCTTACTGTGACCTTGCCAGGGCGCCGTAATGGGCGTGGACGTTGTCAGCGAGGACACCGTCGATACGTTCCTAGGACCGAACAAGAAGGAGCGACAGAACGCTTCCGTTGAAGACGGTGCCTACGTCAACGCCCCGCCCGAGGAAGAACGTCCAGCCTGGGACAATGCACCCGTGTGACATGGAAGCGCGTGTCGATTGTCACACCAGTAGCAGGTACGATTTTGTTGATATGTCGTCGAGGTATCGGTGCGATCGTACGGTTTGGAACTCGGGTCAAAGAAAGCGACGTGTTAACTTCTTCGAGACCCAGGAGGACACCGAACTTCACTGCACATTGAGGACTCGCTCCGCTAGATATAGCGAGAAGCCGGGGCTGTCCTTCACTCACGAACAGGCTGTGTAAAGAGCTTCTTGCGCGCAGGCAGGGCGTGGAGAACACAACTCCGACCGTGTATAAACGGGTATAAGACGGAACTACCGTTTCAAGGAGACAATCGCCTCATCGTTCACGAGACATATGTTTCTGTGAAGTGTAGCACTTTAATTATATATGTTTAATCGCAACCATACCACTCAAAAGCTGAAGAGATAACAGACTATGTGCATATATACTTGACGCGCTAACATGCACCCTCTCTATATATACTGAAGCTTTGGAACGATGATGTTCATATCCCGGCGATTTCTATTGAAGACGTCTTCAAACACAGACACTGTGCGACAACCTCTTCATGCGGAACGAAAACACAAGCGAACGATTCCCGTACGAGCACCCTGTTACCACTTCCTGATTCGATCTGGAGACTAGCTCGATATGCTGATTCCTTGAAAACGAGGCTAAGCAAGTAAAGTCGTACACGGGGAAGTACATGATGTGCAACCGATTATTTGGCACAGTGCCCTGAGAGCCGTGGACGCCGGTCGGCGAAGTGCGCAATTGGAATAGGTTGGGTTACCGTGTGCTGTATATAAACGCCGGTGCTTTGAAGACCTCACAGGAACGACGCAAAACAAACCGCAGAGGTTTGGGCAGCCTCTGGCCGCGCTGCGGGCCCATATGATACACGGTTGCACGGGTTGCGCATTATTTTAGCTTATCTCATTTCTCTCTCGCGGAGTTTTCAAGATGATGAGCTCACGGGTTATCTTTGTATCCGCCGTGAAGTCTACAACTATGTCATATTTTTGGTTCTAGAGCCATCTGTCACGGTTGAAAGGTGTGCGTACCGGCCTTGACTCTCACCTCTTCTCAAATCCGATTGTGGGGCGAGGTATTGAGCTCGTAACGCGAAAAGCCTAAAACGTGTTGGGTCTTGTCCTTCTCATATGTACGTATGTACGTGTGTAACACGTGTAGATCAAACCAACCACGCCCAGAGCACGTCTTTGACACAGTGGTGGTGTACGCGACGGAAGCTCTGGTGCCCATTGTATAAGCTCCTGCATCGGCGATCTTATTACATCTATCCGGAAGCCAAACAATATTGAAACAGTCTGTTAAGGCAACCTGATCGACAATACTGGGCGCTACTACTGTAGTTCTATATAACAAACGTGTTTCATAGTAGTGAGGATATCGTTTTAACTAGCAGCCTTTCGCTCGGGAGGGTCAACCAGTTCGAAGTAATAAGGCAAACAGGGCAACCCTCTTACCACGG
The DNA here is from genome assembly GCA_008828725.1 of Saccharina japonica. Classification (NCBI taxonomy): domain Eukaryota; class Phaeophyceae; order Laminariales; family Laminariaceae; genus Saccharina; species Saccharina japonica. Next base: position 373,922 of record MEHQ01000666.1, read on the forward strand.
GATGAGTCCAACACACCTTAACAAGCACGAATTAAGTACAAACGGGTGCACAAATACGCGAATGTCACGGCTCACCTACATGAAATAGTTCATGAACCTGCCTACCCCCAGCTCAATAGGTAGTGATCAGATTGAAGCATACATCGAATCATGGCGTACTGCGGCCACCCCAATGTACAAGGTGGCTCCTTGGTTGGGAATGCCGAACAGCCAGAAAACTGCGTGCCCCGGAGTACCTGCTTCTTGATATGGGCAGTGGTCTAATTCGCTAACTTTCTTCCCCTGTCCTACTCCACAGGTAGAGAGAAACAAGCTGATCCTGGCGTGAATCGTTGGTTACATGGGACAAAGGGACGATCTCCACTTTATCGTGAAGTAAAAAGTTTAGCACAGAGGGGGTTCGTGATCCGTATGATGTGGCTGGTGTTTAAACCTGCAGAATATACCGCACCGCGCCTGAGTGGGATATGCACTCTACAGTACTTTGTACGGTAGGCGTTACAGGACATGGTTATCTGGATATGTATCTTTGTGCAATGGCGTCCCATGGTTCGGAAGAAGAAAACCAATGCCCATTGGCTGCGGGTGCCGACGACCAGAGGTCGTTTTTACGCACCAACGAGGTCGTCTACTTGTTGAACAAGACTTGTGCAGTATCTTCTCTCGGGCGACGGGACTGGAAAACGGGGGGGGGGTACTCAGTACGCAGGCAGAACAGGGGAATCGTATGCACGGTTTCGGGTGGAGAGTTATTTGCGCTTCCTCTTCTTCTTGAGGGTCATGCCTATTGGTTGGGGAGGTGAGGGAGATCTGGCCTCATTAAATCTGCGTTTTTTGCCGGCGGTAAATACACGTCATACCCAGGCTATATTCGTACGGCATATACACGTCATACTGCCTATACATGTATACCTGGTGTCCATGCACGTATACCTGTAACCACTTGTATGTCACGGTGTATGAAAGGAACGACAAATATTTGTGGATGAACGTAATTTGTAACGGAAACATACATCGCGTTTCCGTTCATGGCGCTGTGGTGTCGTATATACCATGTAGGAGTCAGACGCGCACGGGATTGGGCTCGCGTACACGTCGCGTTATACGCATTGTTCCAAGAATCGAACATGTCGTACGGCTGACCGGGTTCGTTAACTCAATACAGTTGGAATGCCATTAATTGCATATTAGGCTTTGTTTGTTCGCGATACTCGTACGTAGGCCTTGGGATCGCTCCATAGGGTTACACATTCAGCAACGTTCCAGTTTTAGTTTAGGGTGAGGTATTTGAGCTCCTCATAGAAGCAGTCGCATGATACTTAGATGGTAGCTCGACAGCAACACGCCCGCCTATATTCGCGTGGTTTTTAAGCTCGACGTCCGGCGTCGCAAGTCGAGTAAAAGACGGGCCCATGCGGGGCAAAACAAGGCATTCGTGTTGCTATAGTAGGTATCCCTTCAATGCGTACGCGTAGTTTAAACGTCGCTGAGAAAAAGGGCGACGAAAAATATCACGCAAGAGAGAGCTCTGGCGTGAAAGGGGGGAGAGAGAGAACTTGTTTATCTTGATAGTTTCTAGCGGGTGTGGGGATTTTAAAATGCGCAACATCCGGGGAGCATAGCTGTTTTATGATTATCGCATCTAAATTGTGATTGAGTTTCGCGGATGACTTGAATCGAAGCCAAGTATATCTGGGTAGATATTGGCCTGTCGTGGGAGGAGCTCCGAGACGATGGCACCACCCCTTTCCGTGTCGTTCTCCTTCAAACTGTAGATCGTTGTTCCTGCTGGGCAACACGTCGGGGTTCGATAGAAGCAGGAAAACTAGCAGCAGCTGGTGACGCAGTTTTCACTCTGTAGGTCAGGAATGCGGGACGAGGGGCAGGGGTTGGGTTACGGGGGAACTGGATACCCGCGACGTTTCTTCGTTGGTTTGTTCAGTACATTCATGTGTTTTACTCGCTTGCGTGTTGATCGCCTCTTGACTTCGAGGGCGTTGAGGTGATGAGTTGTTTCAACCTCCATCGAGGGGGATAATAAAAAGGGTGGATACGCGAGAAAAGTACGCTTGGTCTTTAGAATATTTGGGCACATATCGGTACCCCGTACTACGTTAAGGGTCACTTTATGGCTCACATGTTTGGTCCACCGGTGTCTGAGGCGGCGGCGGCGGGGGAGGGGGGCTCCTTAGCGTATCCCACGAAGAAGCTATCCCGAAACACCCTGTGGATGTGTTTTGTGTTCGAGCAAACTTCTGCTGTAGGGCTTGCACCTTAGAGCCACAATCATGCCTCTTATTGTCGGAGATCCTCCGCGGAGAATCTCCGAGAAGTATGGTCGGATCCAATGTAGCTTTTTACAATTTACCGTCAGATACCTTCGGCCGTGGGATAGTGTCTTGGCCTTATATCGCCTGCATGTGTTTTTTCGAAAGCCGGTCGCTGAAGCTCCTTAATCCAGGAAGCTCAGGAACGTTTCACGTGCCCCTATCGTATTTCGCACGGATCGCTTCACCGTTTGATACGTTAGTTGCTGGTATATTTCGGGCATGGGGTTGTGGAAAAGGCTTGGGGTAGCCTACGTCTCGACGGTGGCTGTTGCGATAAAACCTTGTGCTCCGCAAGTTTGGAGCTTCACGTATTGTTGAGACAATCGCTAACCCTTAGGATATGCCCGCTATATATCGATTGTTGTTACCAACGAGGGCGGTATGCCTCGCTATGGTTTTATGGACCACCTGAAAGTGTTTAGCGAGAAGGTCGGTGTCTCCATGGTGCTCGCTATTTGGGGTACACATATAGTATTTGGGGTCTTGGTTTTGAAACTCGCTGTTTTATAGGAAGTCAATTAATCGCAAGAAAGTTGCACGCCCTCTTCAATTTACAACCGCTTTGGACGTGTACCCTCGCCTTTTGGCACGAGCTGGTACCAATTACTACGTATAGTCTAAACTAGGATGATATTTGTGGTCCGAGCAGGATACTTATTTTTCTGACATCACGTGTATATCGCGTGTGTACATGGCATGTTTTCCAGACGGGAAACGTTTGTTATATATTATCATTGTTTCGTTCAGCCTTTGTCTCGGACAGTTGTATTCGACATATAGTGCCACAATATTCTGGGTGCAGATACTAGTGCGGAGCTTGTACTCGCATTCTTGCTTGAGGCGTACGATGATCTTCAGATCTCGTGTGTATCGCACTTACCGCCGTTTAGCACTGGTATATATATACTGTTCATGAGGTATTCGTTATGACCAGGGTTGTTTGCAGCCTGTCGTGTTACAGTAGTACGGACTACTCTAGGTGTTTGGGAGTCATTCCATGCGGAAACTACAAGAAATGCAACAATGTCACAGTACTTCGAAGGGGTGAGCCAGATTTGTTATTGATCAAGTTTGGAAATTAACATCAACGCTAAACATGTGTTGGTGCAGAGTAAGTAGCTTGGTTTCTGGTTTCGGGCGCACGTTCGGTGTTGCTGACCCATACACCTTACATGGTTGGACGGGCAGAAATTACATATATAGTTTCGTTGTTCAGCAGGTATGTCTCGAGAGCCGCGCCAATATTCGGGTTCCATTTTGTCGCCATCACGTTTTCCTGGCGATGTTTCGGCGGTAGCGACATACTGAGAGAGTGGTGAGAGGCACCCAGTCGTCGGCGAGCCGCCTGCGAACCTCTGTAGATTGAGCGTGCAGCCTCAACCGGTACCGGTGTAGTTGCAAAACAAAGCGGAATTGACTCGTCGAATATCAACACCAGGAAGGATTCGGAATGTGCTGTGTCCAACTGAACCAAGTCGAAGAAGGCTTATTCCGAGCTAGCAAGAAGAGGCCACAGGCGAACTCTTCCTTTTTGGCAAACGCGAGAGGGTGGCTCTCGACCATCTGAAGAATGGACGAAATATGAAAGATGTCAAAGGGAAATGAATCAACTAATACCTGGTATAATACCGGCCTTTTTAAACGTACATCAGGTACATGTATACAAAACACGTGGACGTATAACGGAATACCTACCGGGAGGCTGTGCATACTTGCAATGTTGCAATCGACCAATGGTCTAACGTTTGCTCACTCTGAACTGCAATAAGACAAAGCAACATTGGCTCCATGCCTCTATCAACCAATAAGATGCCTGCTATGTACTATGGACTGTAATTATGCCAGAGGCAAAGCCTCGCCCCTCGAAGCTCGGCTCGGTATCCGGCTCGGGGCTGTCGGAAACTCAGAGGGACGGGCACGGCTCGGCGTCACGGCACACGACTCGAAACGGATTATTGTTCAGAGCCATCGAAAATGAATATGTTTCATCAAAACAAGTTGCATGATGATTGTATAGTCTATCACCACAAGTCGTCGTGATCACATTTTGAATATCTTGTCTAAAATGTTATTTTCATAGCCTTCGGAAAATAAGTGTTTTGAAAATGGGCAATTTGAAATCCCATACGAAAGCTGCCTTCGAAGGTGACTACTAAACAAGAAAGACACCAAACAACATAAAAAACAAACGCAAATTTTCGTTTTCACTCACGGCACCGTTGGACACAAACGGAGTGTGATTTGTTGCCGTCGTTCTTTCAGCAAAGGTATCGGCAGATTTGAAAAATACAGGTCTAACGTTTATGCGGACCCCTGTACACATGTGTAAGCTACGTTCTTCTTGCGTATATTGAAAGATAAACCTAGGGTAGGTTCCTTCGTTGTTTCAGAAAGTAAAAGCACGAATTTACGGAATCGTGAAGATATAATTACTGTATGAGTTGGCATCCAGCCACACTGGTCGAGTGCATTCGACTGTACAATCTCTCGTTACAGTACTCACACGACGTGTGCGTTCGACCAAAAAATAAACGAAAGGCCGCCGCATTCAAAACACGCAGCAAGGCGGCCAAAACCACCAAGGCTCGGCGACGGCGACGAGATCTAACATATTCGGCCCGACCTCAAAGTACATCGACGACGCCCATCTCCTACTGAAGCCCGACACAAACACATCACGCTTGCAATTGGTTAACTCTTGCAATGTCAAGCTGCCTTGCCCAAAAACGTCGTTCACGAAATATCCCTATCGATTAGGCAGCAATTAAATCGGATGAAAAAGCGTCGCCGTTGTCCGCCACTTGCACCGCATATCAAAGCTGCAACCACACAAACCGACCACAAACATGAAATCAACGCGCGTCCCCTGAGCTAGCTACCCGCTACGTGCGTAGCTACGTGAGGCAGGCTGGCATCTGCACCCCCCCCCCCCCAAAATTCCCAGCTGGGGCCCCTCCATCCTCCCCGCTTGACGCCCCGTCATCAACCCCGGCTGCGGCCCCTCCACCCAGCAATACCATATCATGTGTATGACCTATATCGGAAGCGGTACGTACTCATATACGGACATGTTTGTTCGTTCTCACCTGGTACGTTCAATCGGGAGAACCCACAGCGCCCCACGGTCGACCCTGGCACTACAGCAGCAGTGCCGTACAGCAGTAGAGGTAGATCACAATGATAGAGACATAATTCGTGCTCTTACTCGCTCTTACATACGTGTGCTCTCCTCGTACATAAAATACATAAATTCGCACAAAATTGTATGTGTGCTTGTGTACCGTTGCAATAATTACATATTAACAAAATGGGACATTTGGTTGTTACTTTCACGAAAGATGCTTTGAATTAAATGTAAAATTGCCGATTGGGGGGGGGAAGGTCTGCTCTGCTCCTTTCCCCCCCCCGCGTGCCCACGCTTCCCTTATGCCTAAACAAACAGCCAAAGAAAGGGGTGGGGGGGGACAAGGGGCTGCACTGCCCCTTCCCTCCCCCCGCGTGTTCACGCCTTCCCCGAAACACATAAACGGAAAACGCGGTCGACATATCTACCGGTCGCGCTCCGCGACTGGAACGCCTCCCTTCACGAGGCCGCGACTTCCTACCCCTATGTTTACTATTTT